>CM077626.1:7405666-7824334 GCA_039566895.2 Turritopsis rubra | reverse complement strand
TCAGAGGGCGGCGTTTATTAGAGGAAATACGGTACTCATTTGTACACGACACTGTGTTTCATGGTATTAACCAATCTTCAGGTATACATTTTTAACTAAAATGATACAATATAAATAACAAATTTAATACATACATACAGAAAAAAAAAATTAAAAAAAAATCGCAAACAAATTTTTGAAAAGTTCAATCCATGCTATCTGATTTCACATTGCTTAATAAATACTTGTTTTGATGTCTACATTTAGATACAAGCTCATTTCTTTTATTCAATAAATCACCATCAGTAAATTTATTAATTATAAATAACTTCTCGCTTAAACACAATATACATGACTTTGATTGCAATGGACTTTTAATTGTTTTCAATATGCTCCATTTTAATAATGGCTCTTTATTATCGTCTTTCAACTCCCAAATGTATTTAGAAAGTTCTGTTTCTTTGGAATATTTTCTATTTTTAAAAGATTTGACATGGTTTCGATACCGGTCCTTAAAAGGTGTTTTCGCTAATCCGATATAAACTTTCTTTTCCTGATCTTTGTCGTTCGATATATCTGCTCTGTAAACTATTTTTGGCGTTAGGCATTTGTTTTCAAGAGGACATGTAATCTTTTTTCTGCAATTACAACCGTATACTTCTTCATCTTTTTTGCTTAGCAACGCTTTGTTATGAGATGATATTATAGAAGAGATGTTTCTCATACAACTATAACTGATCTTAACTGTATTACGATTGAATATTTTATGCAGTGCATTTTGCTTTGGAAAATGTTTATTTAACAATTTAAAAAATATTCTACCAATGTTGGTTTTCACATTTGCTGAGTGAGGAGGATTGAACCAGATTATTTTACGTTTGCGTTGTCTTCCTTCTTCTTCGTCTTCGTTTCGAGCATATATATATATATGTTTTTCTGATTTTACAATTTTAAGGGGGATTTTTTTATGGAAACCATTCTTGAACAGGATAAGGTGTAAAGGTTGCGTAAAAAGTAAAGATAGTTAATTAGTAATAGGATGTTGGAAAAAATTAACGTGTGGAATATATCACTAGGTTGTTAAGGAATTGGATCTAAGATGAATGAACTTCTAAGAGCCAAAATTAACAGTGGTATAAATAAAGGGTTCATCGGTTGATGACCACAGCAACAGTTTCACTTCTGAGCAAAAAACCAAAAAAAAAACAACAACCAATGGACGTGTTCTCTTTGTAAACTTTCTTTTTAAACGTGTTATTACAAATGTATAAAAGGTTCATCCTCCCCGAAGAGTGAATCTTTATTTAAAGCTTTACTCCGTTATGCTGGAAACTTCGAATGCCTGTTGGATCATTGCTTCTCAATTTCTTAGCTTATCATACAAGCTAATGATCAGGAATTATTGGCGTGGATGACATCATTTTCATTGGCGAAGAGGAGCAAGACGGCCACAAAACATTTTAACATTTAATTGTAGTTTTATTCAAAGGACAAAAAAAAAGGTTTATTCGGACGTTGCAAATTTCGGACACAAAAAGTTTCCTACGTTAGCATGCACCTTTCCCGAATTTCTGTTTAAACACTGTGTTTTGATCTCGTCAGTACATCCAACCTCGTTTTTGGGAAATGTATTGTTTCAATAATGTTTTAATTTTATTACTTGGTATTTGGCTTTCTGCGTACGCATGAAAGACATTACAACGGGCTGGTTTTTTTTCTTCGTGTCCAAACCTAGCGTGATTACTATACGTCCCTATGTCATTGTCGTGAAAAAAATGGCATGTCAGTGGTGAGTTAAGCAAAACTAGGAAGTACTTCAATTTTCATTAAAATTTACATGTAGAGCCATTTAAGGGTGCTGGTTTCAAATTAGTGAATCGCTTTTCATAATTTGTCCGAAAAGGTGCTTTAATTTTCATTTAAATTTGCACTACGAACAAATCAATGGTGAGGTTTAAAGAAGAAACTTTTCCTTATTAAGATTTCCCCGTAAAGGGAGAAATCTTATTTATTTAGGCTTTCTGTCTATCGACTAAGAGTTTCGCTGCAACCGTTTTTCTGCCCATTCCGAAATCGGTTATCAGTTTTTAAATGGCAGAAGTCGTGTCGAGGAGAAGCATATTTATTTCCAATAATGTTTTTTTATATCCATGGTTTTGATGATGTGTAAAATTACGTTAAATTTACGTGGAGCAGTTGGTCGTCTTCCAACAGCTTTTGAATTGTTTATCTTTTATTCGGTAGCAGCGAAAGCGAATATCTCATTAAAACACCCTTGGACTACTACTACTACAGTTACTTAAACTAGAAATATCACTTGAACATTTTAAATTAAGCCATGATTTTGCTGTTAGTATTACCACGTGCTTTTGTAGTCTATAGAAGCCCATTAACAACCAGTTAGTAAGAAATTTCATCAGTTTTCAACTTAACTCTTTCAAACTTTCTTATTACCTTTCTCGTTTGTTATTTACACGTTTTGTTAACTAGTATTTGTAATGATCTAGTTTAAAAAGCAGTATTTTATAAAGCAGTTTCTCAATTTTTCGTATATGAAATCATTATTTTTTTCGAGGAAGGCGCCTGTTTTTCACCTTAGGATTTTTTTTTTTCGATTTAAAAAAATATTTTATGAATGTATGGTTACAGCTCATGCATGTATATTTCTTTTGTTTAAAACAATAAGTTTCTGGTGTTTCTTAATTAAACCTGGATCACACTTAAGAATCTTTTTTAAATATAATTGTGTTGTCAGTGTAACTTAGGCTTTTTGGAAGACGATGGTTTGAAATGGCTTTAAAACTTTTTGCCGTCTTTGCTGAACTTTTTGTTGTGTTTGGTAAATTTTCTATAACGGTTTCTGTGGTACCAGTTGTTCAGAGTATATTTCAATTTTTAGTGAGGTCAAGTACGTCTGCTGCTACCGTTTTGCGCCATCTCGCTCTTGCTTATTTTTAAAAATACACTGGAAAGTAAGTGTGGGTGGCCAAGTGGCATAAAGCTTTGCATTTCTTTTCGAGAACATAGTGGTGCAAATTCGATGATAGGCGTTTTTCGTTTTTTATTAGAATAAGTTACAATAAGTAAATGTAGGTTACAGATATTCTCCTAGGTTACAGTAAAATGATTACAGACAGATTTAGTGTTAAACGATAAATGTAATTGAAATAATCCCCAATCGGATTTAAACCACTATATTGATTGATAAAATGACATGTTTTCACGATACCTTATATTGGCCCATATGAAGCCAAGGCAAAAATCGTGATTTGGCCATTTAGGACCGTATATTTAAAAAAGACATTATTGAGACACCCAGGCTTATAAAGCTTCTATTTCCTCTGGAGTTAATATTATCATAAACATTGATAAAACGAGTATTCTGGGACACACTGGGAAATCTTTTTAATCAACAATGTTGATCTTGTTATTGCAGTTACAATAAACTCACTTGCAAAAAGCACGTCCGGCCTCTAGTTATCTATAAGAGGCAATCTTGATATATTAAACGAAGTTGAGTGTACTAACTACGCGAAAAGCTTTTAAATAGAACTTCGGGAAAGGTGTATTTTCGGACCAGTCAAGCGTCCGAATTTTTTTGTTTTTAATGTAACTGGACATAGTAAAAAACAAAACTGGAGACCTTGTTGTTGTAGCAACATTCATTTCCATGAATATGCCCTCGTACTTTTCCACTGTTACTGCCCTGTGTTTGGCGATAACATCTGATCACAAAGTTTCAAGTTTCTACTAGTGCGAGTTAAAAAATATCATCAAAATCCCTAAGAGATGGTCACGCAAGGAAAAGTAGTTGTTGTTGTTGTACTTAAAGTAGAGAAAAAGTGTTACTGCTAATGGTCGTTACGAATTTGACTATACAATCAACACAAGAGCCAACAAATCGAAGTTAAAATCACCAAAATTCAAACTGAAGCTTCTTGAAAGCTTTCATGTTACCAAGGTGCTCTGCTGGTTTTGAATAGTCTTTGGTTATCCACCATATGTTTTTTATTTTTCCTCGATCGTCGGCTATCAATGTTACCTAGTTTTTTTAGTGACATACGAGAGCATGCGTCTGAAACAGTCTATACAACAATCAATTTTTCAACTATCTTTGAGCTTTTGTGCTCGTAATAAGCGGGATAGTTGGAAAACATTTCTGTTATTAATAATAAACGAAAATAGTCAATTATGTACAATTCATAGGCGTATTCAGGTATTCAAAAGTCCAACATTTTGATATTTCTTTTCAGTCTGAAGTGTCGACTAGGTTACTTGCACGCTTTCCTTTTCTACTTTAAATGACTAAACTCTCCTCCAAAAATTTTTACTGACCTCTAGCTCCGCCTTTGCAGTTAAACGAAAGAAGAAGTAAGCTGTTAAACGATATCAAGACAGAGTTTCTTGTTATTGGAGAGGTTTTCAAATCCCAAATGGGGAACTAGACAATGTTGTGGACACAGAAGTCTCATAATTTCTCGAGTTAGAAAAACCATTTCATTAATATAAAAGCTTTAACACTACAAAAAGATTTTTTATAGGAAAATGGATCCGTCACTACCCTCTTTAGTTCAAATAAGATATTCAATTTAGCGCAGAAAGATAAACTAAAACACACTTTGACTTCAATGCAAAAGAAAGGTAAAAATTCGTTTTGAATATAGAATAAATTACTATAAACGTGTGTCTTCTGAAAGCACTGAATGGTTTGTTACAGTACTTGTTACCGTAGAAGATCTCTCTTCTTTCTGCCTCATTTCCAATGACTTACAGAATGTCTTTATTTTTCTACCTATTATCCCACCAAACATATAAACGAACATCAGCATAACACCACGAAAACTTCGACAGGTGGAATACATGAATCCAAATGCAGCATTCCACTTTAGTTCAGTATCATCAGGGTTGGTAATTTGAATAAACCCAATACCTTCACTTACACCAAGAACAACGATTAACTTTATGGCAACTTTGACGAAGTTGATTTGATTTCGATTGTCACTCAAAGTGGTTTTGATATGCTTGTTATCCTTGTAAATAGTGTGCAAAGTATACAACAACGAAAACAGAGTGATTGCGAACATGACACCGATGGGTACAATGTAAGATCCAACACGAGCATCTAAAAAATTAATCCAACAAAAATCATTCTCGCCATAACCGACTTTTAAAGATGACATTTCGTCAAGAACAACAGTTATGAATACAATAACAGACGGTATGGAAATGGAAAAGACAAAACGCGGTACCAAACGCCATAAATCCTTTTCTTTTGTTGAAACAGTAAACTTCTTAAACTTGACTGCAATGTCTATTGCAATTATCAATGACCACATGAATGATGTCAACAATGCCCAATGCATGATAATTGCTATCGATTTACATAGCAGTCCACCTATGTTCTTTTGTGTTGATATAAGGAAAAACACATCTGCAGTCAAAAGGAAAGCACATAAAAACACTAGACTTAGTGATGGAACAGTTCGAAGTTCTTTTAATGACAGAAATGTCACTATTATCAGCAAATAACAGAAAACACTCAATGAAGTTCCTGCAACAGAAATATCTTGCTCAATGCTATGTAGCTCTCGTAACCAGTGTGGTTTTTTTCTATCGTCAGATTTTATACAAACTCCATATCCACTTCCCAATGGTATATATTGTTTAGCTTCGTATATACGTGTAGTTTTTCCTGTAATATAAGTCAACGTTTGATTGTTATCAATGGATGTGTTGGACTTTAAGTGACGTAATGGACATTTTTCTGTCAAATGAAACGAAGAGCAAGTGATCATTTGTCGAATGATATTTTTGGGTGTAACGGTTAAAATTTGCAAAGTATCTAATGGCACCGTTGTGTTCTTATTTGAATAAAACGGTTGACAAGAACTACTGAAACTGAAATTACGACTGCTGATAATTTTTGGTCTTGCACATAATTTACCGTTGCTGAAATGACGAGTTAAATCAAACTTATACTGATCTGTTAAGGAGACGTAATTACTTGAAGTTATTACAATTTGACTCCAGTTTTTCCACAATGATTCTGATGAGGATAAAAAGATCAAGTTTTGTAGCAACTGTTCTGTGATAGTTTCAGACATTTGGAGTATCTTATTTGGTCCACCAGCAGGAACATTGGTAAAACGATGTGAAGCATTGAGTAAAATATTTAATTGTGTCGTAGATGAAATGGTGCTGTTCATTCTTCTTGATACTATAAAGAATTTTGGTTTCTTTGCAATGAGACAGCTTTCAAACTTAGGATCTGCAATGAATATAGTTAAGGGAGGTAAAGTTTTACTACGTATACATCTTGATGCGATTGCTTCGTACTGAGGAGGACATCTAAACTCGATGCAAGTCTTGGAGAGAATATCAAATATTTTTCCATTTTTGCAAGACAATGTTTTCGAAGTTGTGGAGCTTCCCGAAAAACTTATAACACGGGACCAAATACGCGGCCGTCCAGGCACACCCTCCTTGCCATAATGTCCATCATGCACTTTACAATAAAATTCTCTTTGTGGTACCATATCCCCTTTCTTGTTATTACATGCCCAGCAATGATAATTTCGGTAATTACTCACGTTTCCTTTATATGATTTACACAAGTGATAATAGGAGCTGGTTGGTGGGCAGTTAGAATTTAATTGTAGCTGATTTGGTCGGCATTGTTTGCTGTAATCGAAGTTTTTTCTTGACAAATATGATCGTACAATCATTGTAGTATGATTGGTCAACTTTAGTTTTTGTCCCGTTAAAATCTTTTTTAGTTTCGCACGTGATATTGAGGTCAATTATTTCGAAGTTTTTGACAAAATTACATCTTGCACAGTCTGTGTTAGCATACACATAACCGTCAGAGCCTAACACACGCATATTTGATTGAAGAGGTAATAAACATTTTCTTCGCATCAACTCACTTGCACCAGGAAGACAAGACTGTACAATTAACCAGTATTCACTCTCGTACTGAAAACCTTCTATTATTGGAAAAGCTTTCAGACAAGTTAAAGGCTTTACCTTGTTAACGTACGTTGATAAGTACGTTGGCAAAGTTGTCGGATTAGATTCATTCCAGTATACGTCTATGCAACAATTTTGTGTTATTATGCAATCTCTATAGCATTTGCAACACCTTGGGTTTACGGATCTGCTACAAAAGTTTTCGTCTATTAATGGGTTCAAGACATTTGAAATTCCAAAGAATTGTAAAATAGGAAATTTACTTTTAATATTTTTTGCTGTCAATTGATTTTCGTTGAAATCCATTTCAAATTTATAAAGCAATTTGTAAGATTCATTTAGTTTAGAAAATAAATCACCATCACATCCGTGAGACATTTTAAGCTTGAAATGTGTCGATTGCTCTTGAGAGCACTTGTAACAATGGTAATTTCGAAACATGATGCTTCTAACAGACATTGGTGACGAATAACTATGACACAAATCGTAGTACCTGTGACCTTTGTTGCATCTTGAAGCAACGCATTCCTTTATTCTGGTTGCTAGAAAGGTTCCCTCGTTAACGTAAAATTTACAGCGTGCAAGTTGATTTAGTGTCGTTAAAGTGATGTTTGTCAAATGAAATATGCGAGAAGCGTTTTCACATTGAACGTGATACCTGAGGAATTTATAGGTGGTGATATTGTTACACAATGCACAGTACAGGTTACGATATACTAACTTGTTACTACCAATTACTGGCAGAAATGAATTGAGATTGGATCCGGTATTGGTTTCCGACACACATTGTTTGTAATGTGAATTATCCTTCATCTGCTGGGGGCATGATTTGATCATATACAAGTGCTGTGTTTGATGGTTTGTATGAGGTAAAATACTCAGACACCGGCGAGTCTCTCTAAATAATCTAGTGCTGGATAATAAGTTGTTGAGATGTTGCTCCATGCTTTGATTTCCTTTCCATCCATAATCTAAACAGCAGTTCGTGTTCTGAAGACAGTTACTATCACAACTGCAGCATTGTGATTTGAAGCCGCTACCACAACGGTATCTACTAAATTGGAAGTCTTCGGCAAAGTCTGTCATATTTACCCATTTTGTGTAGTTGAATACAATGTATTGACATTTGCACGATGAGAAAATAAGAAAAATTACAATGTTCATGAAAGACATGTTAGTCTAAAAACCTTTTTTTAGTAAAGATTTGTAGAATTTCGTTGTTATTGAATAAGTTTTTTTCTCCACTTTCATCTTGTAGTGAATTTTTCCTTGTTTGACTTAATTGCTCTTGTGTCACTTATCATCATAATCACACGATTAGATTAGATGAGAGGGCAATTAATCGTTAATTTCAGATGTGAAATTAATTTTGACCTTTGGACTTTTATAATGAAGATTTTTGTGTCAAACGCTTCGAAATTATTTATTTGCTTCTGAAAGTTTGTAATCGAACGTTTTGGAAACAAAGAAAGAACTTTTTTTTTCGAACGGTCAATTAGTTTTTTTGAGATCCTTTAAAATATTTATATTGTATATTTAAATGTTGACTATTTTCTGGCAGTGTGATTAGCATGTAACCACACGTTTGTCACTTGTGCAATTAACGATCAATTTGTATTCGTTATTTCTGGGCAAAACATTGTATCCTACGGACTCGTGAAAATATTTTATCCAGAAATATAACTCATACAAATTTATCTTTAATTGCACTCGCCAACGTGCGATTAATCCTTATTAAATGAAATTACTTACTTACATACCGAAACAGTGGGTTTGTATAAAAATCAACTCCAAGAAGTCTCTTATGAAATTTCTATATTACTAACGCCAACAACATAATGTGTAATTTTGTTAGAACGAACCCGCTTCTCTGTACCCTCCTTTTGATTTAACGAGACATCTCTCTTCGGGGTTGGCTATATCATTATATACCTTTACTTCAATGGATTTATTCTTTGAGGTAATTCACCCTCGAACCCAGGGATGTTTTGAGGTTATTTGCTGGGAAGCGCGCAGAAGTATCGGCCCTGATATTACTGATATTAAAAGTCCTCTACTGGTCTCTCGGGTTAACACAAAGAAGGCGTATTTTAAAGACGTCTTTCAAAGTGTCTTGTGGACGTCTATAACTCTTTCCACTAAGACGAGAAAAAGACGAATTAAATACGTCTCATATCACCCATGTCTACTTGTCCCGTGAAGATCACAAAAAGACGAGTTAAACACATGTTTATCTGGTCGAAAGACCTGTTGGAACCAGGTTTGTCCTTGTTATTTTGTTAACTTTCTTGTTATTTTGGCGATAAACATAACCCTAAGTAACGAGTTCTCGCCAATTATGAATTACAAAATTTGTTATATAATTGAGATACGATCAAAATCTCGTAAATCTCGTAAACGCGCGAACTCATTACCAAACAGGGAATTTGATAATGACTTCGTGCGCACGTAACTATTATAAGTACCACGCTGTCAAAACCGACATGGCAGCATGGCTCTCCTGAAAATACATATTATAGGTCTTGATATCATTCCCAGCTTGCACGTAATGGCATTCTAACGTTAGATTATAGTTGTCACATCGTTGGAACTAACCATAACGTTGTGACAACGCTCACATAACGTTACATGATATAACGTTATAATTGCAACATTACGTTATCGTAAGAAAAACGTTAGAAAGACCGTTGTGATTTAAATTTAATCACAACGTTAGTACGACGGTCCTATATATTAATATCCGACTCTCTGTCTGCCTGTCTGTCTGTTTGTTTGTCTGTTTGTCGGTCACGCAAAATGGTAGACGCAAGTAGTGAGAGAGATCGGGGAGTCAGCAACGTAAGATCACACATAAATTATTTTTTCTTGTGCTACGTCAATGTGAAAGTGATGCATTGCGACCCAAATCGAACGTGACATTTAGGTAAAATTATCTTGAGAACCAATAGCAATAACTGACGTTTTTTGGGATCCCTGACATTGGCGATGGGGTGACAAAAAGAAAAAAATATTAGGGACGGGGCGCTATGACGTCATTAAAATCTTTGATCAAGAATATCTACGTTTCGTCGTAGGCATATGATCCTATACATTTTCTTGATCAGCATTTCGAGTTCTATAAGCTGGTAGTACTTTCAAATAGCTTTCCAAATTTTCTTTTTTCTTCATCTGGGAGAATGCACACTGAAAGTTTTCATGGGCGGCAAGCGACGCCGCCTTGGCGCCTAGTTCATTTTTTATTTTCACTGAAAAACGAAATATGCTCTACTGATTAACCAATCAGATTGCAGATATATTTTGAACTAGTGATAACTAACATTACATTCTCGATGTTGTGGAAATGTTGGTACAACGTTAGGTATGTAACTTACACGATGAGATTGTTTGGAATCAATAATATTCGATTCCCCTTTACATGTGCTACAGCGACTTTATTGTGCCTGTATGTTGGCTCTGAAACCAAATTCGATGTTGTCCTTTAAACTACTCAAATAAAAAAAGAAAATATCCGTTTTTAATTTTTTGTTAATGAAAACTTGAATATTTTTTTAGTAACTTTTGTGGGTTTTCTTGTTATCGATCAAGATTTTTCAATAAAACTTTTCTAACACATATTAGTATCGGCTGTAAGTTACGCCTCATTATTTGTATGTGTCTTAAGCGTAGTTTATACGGCTTCATTTTTTTCTCGTCTTATTCAAATATTGTAAATATGGTATCTATAGAACCATCGAATCAACTTAGACAACAGAAAGGTTAGGCGTGTGAAGGAGTTTCAAATCTTTTATTAAGTATAAACAAGACACCTGCGGCCTGAAGGTGCGCGCTAGTCACAGTTTGGGCGGCGTCGAATCAAGTGCGACCTCAGTTATATGTTTTTATTGTACTCACCATTTTAATCAAAAGGCTATTCGGAAAATAGGTCACGTACAGAATTTGCATTGTTTCCACTGTTAATTTTTTGCTGACGTCGTCCATAGCAAAACGTTATGGCGGACATGTAAGTGCTTCAATTTTTATGCAGTGCAGATTTCAAATTTGTGAATCGTTTTTCATATTTAGGCCAAAGGGAATTTCATGTGGTCAATGGAATGGAATTTCTAAGACGCCGTATCCTCCTCTGAGAAACCAGTTTAAGTCAAAATGCGGACACATATAAACTGGGAAAAAGTGTTTGCCCCGCAAGTGTCCGCTTTAGAGAGGTTCCTGCATTCCATCAGTGTCCTCAGTTCGCCTATACTTACTTACTAACCGAAAGTGGCTACGTCGTGAAAGAGCTGCAGGTCCTGGTGTGTACAACTTGGAGCAGGTCCTGGTGTGTACAACTTGGAGCAGGCAGCTACATCGGTTATTGCGTCCCCTCAAAACTCGAATCTGAATCTCGAATCAGTTTTGACCAAGAAAAACTTCTTTAAAACCAATACTCCGTTTTTGCTTAAAATATGCAAGTGACTTCCGTTATATTTTCGTTATATTTAGTTGTATACTGTCAAACATCCAGTTCATTTAATTTTGGTAAAGATGAATTTCTTGGAAAGGGATTATTAAAATTGACATCAAACTCGAACCCAGGGTCTCTCGTCCTTTTGAACTCGAAGAAAAGAAAGAAAGAAAATTCTTAACACCTTGTTTAAACTTCATTAAGACTAAATTAACGTTTCTTGAAGCTTAAAATGACCACCGGGGTTGTGCATTTGGGCAAAAAAGGCAGAACACAAAAAGCCGTTTAGGACATTAAAGGCTTACCGAACTACCCAGTGTATCACTTATTTTGAGTTCGAAGACTCAGGGCAAGTCACCGCGTGTTACAAGCTTTTGAATTATGCGGACCAGAATTTTATTATTATTATTGTTATTATTTTGAACTTATAGGATTTGTTACACACCCCTCGATTAATTTACTGACCGTGTGGAAAATAAGCTGGTCTGTATATTATTCTGACAATTCTTCATCGTTTTCAAAGTAAAACAACATGGAGAGAAAAAGAAGAATCACGATCAACTTTCGTTGGCAATATTCGATGCACAGACACAGTTTAGTGCAACGAAGATAATAACAATGTATTCTTTAATATTTCTAGTTATGTTCTGTGCAATTCTACAGCACTTCTCTTGGTTTTATTTATCTTTCTTTGAGCAATCTTCAAAGACACTCTGATAAACTTTTACCAGAACTTTCTCTTAAAAATCATATATATCTGCTAAATGGTTACCCATAGGAGCCATTATTGTATAATATAAGCGTTATTGTGCTGTTTTAGAAGAAAATTTACACTTAAATACTAACTTTAGGGTGAAAACAGCTTAGTACTTTCTGTTTGTATATTCTCTTGGTTAAATTTTAATGTCGTGGGACCCACTAAATTAAAAATAGACCCTGGGTAGTTCAGTATGCCTCCAAACACGATCTTGCAAAGTCCGTGCTGTGGTATTATAAATATTTTACAAGTGAATAACTATGTATGTCTCAAGAGAGCCCCACATAACGTTCCTTTAATTCCAAGAGGAATTTCAACAAAACGAGACACGTGCATGCTTTATCATTTTTATACATCGTTGCTTTTAAAAATGAGTTTCACGATGAACCAAAATATCTCAATGATGTGAAAGAGAAAATTGTGAGATTTTTATGATCAGATATTTTTTAGTATTTAACTTATTTGTTTTTCTATTCTTTTTTATCCCATAATTATTTATCTATCGAGTTTAAACAAAGTCAGGATGGGTTTAGAGTTTGGAAGTTCTGTCTTGATTTCACATCTATGTGCTTTGTTCGGTTGGTTGTCTTCGAGTTTTCCTTTCGATAAGCTTTCCCTCTATATAATTTCTGTTCAACTCTACTGGATGTGAAGTAAATATTTTATATGATGGACATGTGTAAATTATTTTTGAATAAACACTGCATATTTGACCACATGTTCATTTTGTAATTGTGTTTGCAGGTTATTCCAACACTGAAACTTTTGTTGGATATTTCAAATCTCCTCCCAAAACAGCATGCTTTGTGTTGTGTTGATAGTGATCTTCTCTGTATGTAAAGAGGTGGCACTTTGCCCGACTCGGCACGGTGAAGAAAGGGTTAGCTTTGCAGAGACCGGCATATGTACAGAGCCCTTTAAGATGTTTTATCTTGTGGTTGCATCAACACGAACACTTCAAAACATATTTAAGACAAAGGAAAAGTCCTGTTCAATAATGCATGCGCCATTTTCACAGCCTTCGTTTCCAGGTTGTGCTTGGTTGTTTTGGGCTGACAGTTTGTTCATCTTGAGGCAGCGAGGACGGAAATGCCCCTATGTTGGACGTCTGAATGACCTGCTGTTCTCCACAAGTACAGCTTTCCTACTTCCGAGTCAAGTTAGCGGGCTGGCCTAGTTCAATTAATGGCCTTCACTTCTTGCTTAACGTTGGCCCTCCAAAAATGAGGAGAAAATATTTTTAATACAAATTTAGGAAAAACAGAAAGAAGAACGTTTGGAAATGTATTATTTCACATCCAGCTACAATTTTCTAGCCTTTTTTATCCCTCCAAACTGCAACTGTTATCTTCGGTACTGTTCTGTTTGCTTTGATTAGGCGGAGGTTGTGTTGCCATGTTGCTGATTTCTGTTGTCTGTAGTTAGTTTCGATTTCTTATGATTTAAAGAGAGTCGGAAAGAGTAGAATTTTTGTCTTTTGAGTTTAAAGCTCCATTTACCAATAAAATTTTAAACTGGTTAACTTGGGTTTTTATGAAAGATTTTTGTAGGGATATATATTTTATGCAGTATATTGTATTATTTATATTTTATATTTTTTTATAATACATATTATATATTTATATTTGTTTATACTGTTCTTTATATATTAATAACATTTTATAATTTTTGACAGATATGTGTTAGTTTACTGATACGTACGAGTTGTTTTATGGGTGGGAGATTGGTAAGGAGTGGGAGATAATCTTTTTTTATAGCTTCACACATATACAGAAGAATCTGATGGAGTTGTTAAGCCCTCCTTGGAGTAAGTGATTTTTTTTTTTATAGATAAGAACATCATTATTTGAAATTTCATATGCAAAAGGTCCCCTGTTTCTGGTGACGTTCTGTTTTATATAATGCTCATTTCACTTGTCATTTCAGGAGAGAAAAATACTTGAAATGGCACTTCCGGTTGTATTTTCCAATTAAACTCAAGGTTAACAGAATTCTGACAACACACAGTTAGGTAAGTTGTCTTTAAAGGCAATTTTGTTCAGTGCATGACTGTGTTTCTGTGATCCATTTTTTCGAGTTCTTTCTTTTTACGTTTAGGCGGATAACGAAAATCACTCTCAAGACAATATATGAACTTGTAAAATTAAGTTTTCGAAAGTAAATACTATTAAAATACTTGTCTCTGACCCTTGCCCTCACGGTTTTTTCTCGACAGTAAAAAATGCCGGAACATGGCGCTGCTAATTTTGGCTTGAAAGCAGTAACTGCGAGTTTTTAATCCAGAGGGTGAGGATCTTGCCAAGTATCATAAGTCAGGAAGAAACATAGACTTTGTAAAAATTATTGTAAAGCAAAATAAATCTTTTGGTTCTCTCTTACCTTCTTACATGCAATTTACATGCACTGTGTTTACTATATTCATTTTTTAACCTCCCTCCCAAACTCAGAGTAAAGAACGTGAATCTCATCTTTATTTACAATAGGGCAAGCAATTCGGGCAAGGCCAAGCAAATCGTTGGGGAGTTCAGGAAAAAAACACATATTTATTTCATTTTCCCGTGTGCTTAAAAGAGGGAATACGGTAGAGTGTGTTTATCTAACAAGATGCTATCAATAAACTTTTTTGGTTGAAAGTCTCTCTTTTTCGTTTGAAAGAACGAGGCATTACGCGCCCATTACCTCAGTTAAGCAGACAGAAATAACAAGGTTTTGACCGTGAACTAATGATGATCGGATCTTTTTAACATTAACATATAGTTAAGGTCACTTCCGATCATAGTCATTTTATGTTCCAATAGAGCTGCCAAATAAATGGGCTATTAAACGAACTAAACCAAGGTGTTCTCGTTTCCCCATACTTCCGTAGTGACGTAAGTCCGTCGTATTTTTAAGGTGTTTTCTGCTAACTTTGCAAGCATTGGATGTTGAAAGTACCCCTCGCATCTTGTCCTGTATAAATTAACTCAAAAACATTTTCGGTGTCTTAATTAGAGCATTCTCTGCTGTCTAATTAGAACTCTGCAGTTATTTCTGGGCCTGTATTCGATCTCGAACCACATATGCCGTATTGAGAAAAATACTGAAACCTAAAGGCTTAAGCGGGATTTGCACTTCAAAAAATAATACGCGTTTTGACACGTACTTACCATTGAGCATGTGTGTTGATTGTAATTTGGAATACGCGTATCTATCAATAATTCTCTTCGCGTTCCAAGAAATAAAGTTGAATTGGAATAAACTTTTTTTGAAATACGCGTTTCACTGAAAAAGGTAGCCAACCAAACTAATAAAATTTTGCAAAGTCTGCAGTTTTGCATGAATATTCTGTAAAAAATACGGATACGTTTTTTGAATGGATATTAATACGTGTATTGCATTGAAAGTACCGTACCGTATTTTGTGCTAATACGCGTATCAAAAAAGTGAAGTGGAAATCCCGCTTAAGCCATCAACATGACAAGCTAGAGATTGTTTCTCTCGCAACATTCAAAAAGTACGTAAAATAGCATGGTTTGAGAAGACTGTTCATTACATTACTAGTGAGTAACGGGATTGTTTACATGGTAAAATTCATTTCGGTATGAGTTCATGCGTAGGTGTCAGGTTGAAAACGAGACGATGCATGTTGTTACTCAAGTTACGAAAAGGTCAATTCTATTGAATTTCCATGTGACGAACGCATATTTGTTCTTTCTGCGCATGCAGCGTTGCGAATTTATCAGGCGAACGCTGAAAAAAAGCCTCAGTGGAGATTCTGCTGATAAGCGTCATTAGTATTTTGACTTGAAACAAGGCGATGGGTGCAATGAAAGTCACCATTTTTATGTTTAATGGTAAATATTTTAAACAAATCGATGGAGTATTCTTCACCATTAGGCCCAGCACTAGCTAATGCGTTCATGTGCTTTTACGAAAAATCGTGGCTCAATAAGTGTCCTTCAGAGTTTAAGCCATCTTTACAGACGTTACGTTGATGATATTTTGTCCTTCTTTTCATCAGCAGAACAATGTAGATGATTTCCTTACTGACACCATAGTTAAAAGAATTGAGATGGTTAAGAGAGTCGGGATACATCAGACACTCTCCTCCTTGTTTAAAACGATATGTTGAAAATGATAAAAAAGTTTCTGACCGTGCACAGAAAAATAAATATGGCTGAAAGTAGTAGTAATACACACGAAAACATCTCGAATCCTTTAATAGATTTCGATGTTGACAACAACTTTGGAGAACTTTTGAGAGATATTAAGAAGATGGTTCTTCTTTTAATAGTGTTGTTAGAAATGGAAGTATTTTTTTATTATTATTAGCAATGTAATGAACAACGCTTATTACATATTTTGGCGAGGTAGGGCAGCTAGCACACCACTACACCACACACACACACACACACACACACACACACACAACATGTTTAAATTAGCATAGTCATCAATATAATATAATTTATGATAATGTTTTTTTCTTCTCAAGCTTCAAATGTGAAAATTGTGATAAAATTTGTAAAAGCAAAGGAGGTCACAAACTACATATTACAAAGAAACACTCCAAAGTTGAATTTGTGGGAAGTTTGGACTGCACAGGAATAGAAGAATTATTTGTTTTGGTTAAGAAGACAATTACCAAGATTCTGGAGAAAGGATTGTATGCTTGTGAATGCTTGCAAAACTTTAAGCACTATTTTAAAATATTGGAAAAGGGGAGGAGATATTATGAAATTTCTAAACTTTCATAAACTATGTTCAGATTTCCCTCCTTGTAAAATCAAAAAAGTTTTACACAGCATATTGTGGGAGTATATTATTAAATGGAAAACAATATTTTCCAGAACTATCTGAATCGAATTCACATATATATGCTATGAAGCTTTTTGATCTTGTGGCAAATGCTGGAAACATCTGAAGACACTAGAGGAACTAGAGATTGTTCAGAAATATTTCTGAAAAAGAGCTTCATGGATTACAGTATTTGTCTGGGTATGTTATGCGAAACATTTATGAACTCAAAAAGTTACAGCAATGAACAGAATCAACAAGCCATGTCGATAACATTAGCTGGCAAAGCCAATGAGACAGAAATGAAAAATATAAAATTAGTTTCAGCTCTAAATCGAGGAGGATTATGGTTTGTCTCTGAAAATATGCAAAAGATCTTTATTATTGCAGAAAAAATTATCGTTAGAGATTCAAAAGGAAAATGTTCGAGAAATTATGTCAGTGGCATTGCTCATAAATTATCAACGTTTTCTTATGTTAAAGAACTTTTTGAAGCCATTGTTTTAATATCTGATATAAAGCCTTCAGATGAAATAATTGATAATATGCCAATTTTAATTGACTTCTGCCAATTTTAGAAGGTTATTGCAAAATTCGATCATTTTCATTTGCCAAGGATATTGTTGAAAGACATAAACTGAACATAAAAATTGGTAAAGCAAAATCACCGAGGAAAGAAATAAAAAAAGCCAGTGCATCTGAACAGTTGTATTTATATAATGGTATATAATGATATTATGGTATATCACAGAAACAGTGTGTATGCAGGTGAATATACAGTTTTTAAGTCTTTCTGTAAATCTGCAAAGAAAAGGAATTTAAGTAATCTCTCTCATTGAAATTTTATCAATTTCAGGTTATTAACTCTTTACAAACTGTATATAATGTATTAAAATTTTGAGAAAGTTAATATTATATATATATATACCTAGATATTTGTCACTTATCAGTATACCATGAAGGTTATTGGACCTGTTTTAGATGGTACAGTACATACATACATATCCAGTTAAAGTTATTTTTTTCTCTTGAGTTTTGTATCCGTCACTTCTTGCCATGGTCTTTTCTTGTCATACTTTCCTCTCGTATTTCCAGATGTACGTGAAATATGTCTTTGAATTCGTAGTTTTCAAGGAAATCCTGATTAAACCACTCAGTAAGTACATATGGCATGACTTCACTTAGCAAAAACGTTACTACTTCCAGAGTAGGTTCGCCAAAACAAAGATTTTTCCTCTATCACTTTGATTGAACTCACCAGGACGATTATTAACTTCTTGATTCCAATCATCCAGACACTTTAAAAATCTGTTCTTGCTTGTCCACTACGCGTGTTCTACAAATTACATTAAGAACGTTTTTTCGTTATTCCATATCGACCTTTACGGAAGGTATTTTGAAAATTCCAATTCCCTGTGTCCTTCGAGACGACTCGCAACCGACTATTGAGCAATTATCGCCAGGCATTTCGATTACAAATAGTGATTACAAATTTTATTGCTCTTATTATTTTTGTTACCTATCTCCCCATCTCATTCATTTTCGTTTCTGTTTAAAAAATATATATTTTGTTTTAGATTTTCTGTATGCTTGTGGTTCTATTTACAGAGATAGGAGATGATGTTTATTCATTTTAAATCCCTTTTATAAGTTTTAGTAGTTATTTTGGAAGAGAGAAATAAGTATAAAATGTAAAATTATTTTTATGTTTTCATTGTAAAAAAGCATGCTTCAAATGAAGTGTGCACGGTCGCAACGAAATCAATGCATAATAAGATATATCTTTGATGTATGCCGAATCTCCTAACCATCTCAATTCTTTTAACTATGCTGACATGAACTCCAAACACAAAAATATCTGTTTTAGTAAGGAAATTGAAATAGATGAGATATGAAAATTCTTTTGTCACTGACATGTATCGCAAACCAACGTTTAGTGGTGTTCTTACCAATTCTGATAGCTTTTACACCTATAGAATATAAACACGGATTGATCTACCCCACGTGATTATATCATGTGTCTATCATGTTCTGATCATAGTAGACTTCACAAAGAAATTTTCTCAAAACAGTGTTTCGAAGAAGCTTGTCGATTTTTGCATTAGGATGTTCCTTAATAAAATACGTCTTGTGTAAAGGAAATTCCTATGGTAGCCAAAAAGACGTTTTCCTTGTTAAAAAATGTTCAGAGAAGGATAATGTTGTTGTAATTTACAGATGTTCAAGATTTCAGAACGGTCGGAAATCTTTTATGTTCACGAGATAAGTTCAGGCCTGCCTAATTAAAACATGGCGGCAAGAAACAATAAAAACCTCTACTGCGCATGCCAAAAATCAAACTCTGCCCGTACTAGAATTTCAGTCCTATGCTAATGACAGGACTGAACTAAGACCGGTCTGAAATTTCAGTCCGGTGTCACCATGTAAATAGAAATAAGCTCAACCCGTACTGAGATCAGTACGGCTTTCGTGTAAACAGGCTCTAAGAATATCCATTTTATTTTACTTTAAGGATAAAACACCCAAATAGTTGAAGTCCATAATTGTTTAACGCCATCTCAAAATACAAGCCTGCGAACATTTAGGTATTTCTCCATTGACTGGTAAAATGAAAATCACACAATGCCAGCCTACTGCAGTCCGTGATCATTTGTGTTTTTGCCAGCACTCTCCTTCACTGTTATCAATGAGGGTCTTGCGTATGAAGTCCTAGACCATTTTGAAGCCCCCATATGGGCTGCGGAAGCCGCAATTCCACCTCAAGCGCTCGCTTAGATACCAATCAGCTGTCAATTCGAGTCACACTGTCATTTACACTGTTATAGTCGCTGGCAAAACACTCGACCAGGTTTTGAATCCCGACCTCCCGTTCCGGAGGCAAGTATTCTCCTACTGGGCCACCAGCGGTTAAACATGAACTCAGTCAAAGTTCATAGAGTAAAGAATAGTTAGGAATTTAACACCAAAAAAACCCAAAAAAACAACAACAACGTGTAATCAGTCTTTTTCTCCATGTAAATAAGATATATGTAAGATATAAATAAATGCATTATCACAATTTCCAAGATTTTTTACAAAAATTATTCTATTTTTTTATGTGGTTATTAAGTTACCTGTAAAATGACTCATTATGAACGTTTGTGATTGGAAGTCAGTCGTGTGAGTTAGTTAACCATCAGTTGACCAGTGATCTGGTCGTTGCAAAATGACTATGTAGTGGTTTGTAAATATTCCTCTTAATCTTCCAACCAAACTCTAATAATATCGAAGGTATTCAGATTTGACCGAAATTTAGTTAAATTGATAGTCGCTACGTGTAGGTGGCTTTCATCGTTTCTTTCCTATTTGTTTTAAATATCACCTCTTTGACTGTGATTGACGCGTACACCACCCATCTCTAAAATTGTCTTATCAGCGTCCCATTGACCAGGAAGTTTCACCTGCCAAATAATAAAAAGAGATGTTTCATATGAGCGATATTTTCTTTCCCGTGAAGCAGACAAAGGATACATACCGTTAATTCTCTAATTAACTTCCTATTCTTTTAAACGCCGCGCAAACGCTTAATTTTGTAATCGACGCCGCGCTCTAGTAATTACACGCACCCTTTTTCGGTTGAAAAATAATAAAAATCAAACACCCTGAAAATTTCCAAAAATTAAAGAAACGCCCGGCCGTTTATAAGAGGATTTACGGTACTTCGCAAAGAGAAAAATAAAGACCTTTTTGCGTCTCTCGATTTCATTGCGTTCCCATCTCTTCATATCAGCTTGTGAGCGAATGGCTTCCACACCACCACATCCCCATACCTTAAGAACAAATAAATATATATATCGTCACTGCGGATGCTCACTCAATCACCTGTCCATAGCCGACTTCCATTTACCCATACAAACATAACTGCTATATGGGAATCTATTTTCATCATTACAAAGAATGTCAAAGACATACTTTCTAGTCTCTGGAAAGGAGTTGGAAATTGGATAGTGTTATTACTGAACGCAATAACATATACTGGATCACATTGGTTCGTTAATAACATATACTGGATCACATTGGTTCGTTAACGTACAGAGATTTAAATCGATTTGGAGGGTATAAGGCTGGAAAACACTATTATTTTTGAATGATCATTATCCTTCGACGCATTCCAGTGAGGAAACGAATTCCGTTTAAACACCATAGCCAGTCTCACCTCCTGTTTAGGTAGTTTATGGTTTTACTGATTATATTCCAATTATTCCAATTATTAGTAGAATAATTACAGGTAATTTGCATTATGAAACAAGGTGGACATACTGAGATAATACGGTATTTAAACAGAATTTCTACTTCTTTCTTGTTCAATGATTATTTCCAAATGAAAGAATGACGTTTTTCGTTGAATACAATAATCATTGAAAAATGATAGTGTGTATTCCAGCCTTAATAATATGAAAGTGACACAAATCGACCAAATTAAAGGATTCATCTGAAACTAATTCCACCATACTGGGATTGCGATTGATAGCAACCATCCATGGATACAATGACATCCAAACAAAAAACAAAATGAAGGTATAACTTTACATAATTTAATTTTTCACCTCCATTCGTTCAACCTGTACTTCGGGTGATCCAAAAACGTAATTCAATGTTGCAGTCGATAAATCCGTAGCAAGTTTCAATTTTGGTCTTATTTCACTTCCAATAAGAAGCCCAGTAGGGACAGCACGACCTGTTTCTTTCAGGTACACCATATGAGAATTTCCTAGGAATGAAGAGCTACATATAGTGTTAATTGTGTTGATTGTGACATAAGTGGCAGTAGCTACAACAACAACAACAACAACAACAACAACAACAACAACAACAACAACAACAACAACAACAACAACAACAACAACAACAACATGGTCTTGGCAAGATCATAAACCTAAACGGCTAAGTTTTAAAAATCGTGTGTCGATCAAATGGTCATTCCTTCAGAACTTGTTTATTCAAACACCTTTTTTGGTCTCATAAGTAGATGTGATGGATGATGAACGAGACTGAAGACTTACCTTCTACCAATTCCATTTTTGGTGATATCTGTAAGAGCTTAGTGTAAGGTCCCCCAAACTTTTCAGGCGAATCACTAAAAGCAGAGGAAAGTATAGTCAATTTATTTTTATTCCTTCAGTCGGGAAGGGGGCAGCAGAAACAAATTTTCCGCAAACAAAAACCACGTACATCCAATGTTGATCGAGCGCCAGAGCTACTAGCACACCATTTTGAAATTCAATTAAGGTGACGGTTGGACTTTTATAAGCCATCACTCGATGTTTAAATCTAAATCAAGATGAAAAATACATCAAGTTTTGATGATAATCACAAACAACATTCTACGACGAACAAGTTAATAAAAACAACAACAACAAAAACAACAGAACATTTTACCGGTTCAAACTGAGTCCGTGTTGATTACTATCAAACAATAAATTCCATGTGTAGTCCATATTTTCTACACCACCGCCATCATCCTAATCAACAACATGAAAAGAAGCCATTATTGTTTATACGTGCTTACATGACCTTTCTTTTCTACTACCCAAATTACAATACACATCTACCTAAGCCTCACCTCACTGACTTTAAATTTATTTTCTAGACTTGTGAAACAAGTGGGTAGCATACAACATAGAAACCATAAAACAGTGTCAGAGAGCATGACGTTTGATGAGCTACATTCTATTGGTGAAGACAGCATCTAAACAAAACACAGATAGGCGACAATGGAGAACCTGTGATCACGTAGGATCCACTTTATGTGGGAGATTCAGATGCAGAACTTGGGCAAAAGTTACCATTACCAGAAAACGAAATAAACAAATACAATAAACAACAACAACAACAACAACAACAAACGTACCTCAAACTGACCTTTCATTTTGGCAGTTAGAAATTTATAATGTAGCCAACCTTGAAGACCAGAAAATAATGTTGGACAACTATGAAGGACCCAAGTGATAAATGACTCCCTCTGTATGCAAGGCTTGCCATCCATCTAAAGGCAACAAAGCTTTGAACCTCCTTGTTATAATGGATTACTTAAGAAGGGGGGAGTTGGTGTTCATATTAGATGTTCATCTCTCTTAAGAACAGCTCTAAAAAATTCATTGCGTTCATCTCAGAAACGCCCCCCTCCCCAGCTTACCGAGGAAATTTTATCCTGTAGGATACAATTTGTTTTAAAGGTACATTGTAAAAGCCTCTTTCGTTTAACCGTTTCAGTTAATCAAGTACAGTTGTTGTTGAACTTTAAGTCAGGTTGGCACAACAAAATATCCAATATAAACATTAAGAAAAACAGTAAATTCTCACACACGAGTTTAGTAGACCAACGATCAGTAGATCATTTACTTCAACATCTTGTTCAAGAGCAAGTGAATAATTCGCTTGAAGCATTCCATATTTGAAACAGTCAGTCAACACAACTCTAATGTCTAAAGGAAATGTTAACATGATATTGTCTTGATCATTTATCGCTTTGGCACAAGAATCTTCCCCATGTCACATCTGCTGAACAAAAACAATCAAGACAAAAATTACAAAACAATCAAGCACGGAATGTTTTAGGGGAACAAGCTTTGCTATGCAACAGTCTTTCTGATTTGAGACTTTACATTTTTCCTAGATGCGTTGTAAATTATAATTCATTTTAGTGACAGCATTTATCCAGAAAAGAGGGTTTTAGTTTTATTCACAATGTCAAAATCGAAATAATGTTTCCTACAATAAGAGCCTTTTTAATAGTGTTATAGTGACACATGATTGTAACGCTGCTAATCAATTCATCTCTTACCTTCTTGTGAAAGTTCCGGATTGTTTGTGGTCATAAGATCGAAATAAAACTGAACTTGGTGCACTTTACTCTCATATTCTACAAGAAGAAAGCAAACATGAGGTGCTTACAAAAAGAGCATGTGTGAAAATATTGTATGGGTAATAAAAACTAAGGTGTAGGAGAAATAACCACACCTATATTGATAATGTGGTTAGCTCTTTCAGCAAATATGGCTCTGGTTACAACAGACGAGTTGATCAAATCAATGAAGTAACGGCTGAACAAGTTACACGTGACCGTCTCCGTTGGACCAGAAAAATATCTCTAAAAGAAAAACAAAGTAATAGAGATATAATAGTTTAATTGAAAGTTTATATCTTCGGAAGTTTCATTTATAAAAAGCAGCTGCAGTGTATGAATGAATGTCATTGGGAAGGCTTAAGCTGGCAGCTGGTGAATATCACCTACCCTCCAGCTGCTACTACAAGGGAAACGATGGAAAAGTAGAGAGAGTTTTATAGAAACAGAATTGGAGTAATATAAATGATTGAGATGGGATGAGAGGTGTGTTATTAGAAGAAAACTAATCAGTTGATACAGGAGAAGTCTAACAATACCATGTAGCACTCATACTGAGTTATCATTATATCAATGAGTGATATACACTGTTCTAACGCAGACATGTAATGTCAACAGATCAAAATGCATGGGTGGGTTTTTCTCCAGATAGAAAAAAATGCAACAAAACTGGTCCATGATTAAATCTTCAAAAAGCTTCCGTTTACAGAAACGTCCAAGGGCTGGTATACCACATAATTATGGGCCTTATTGTACCAAGCTGACCTTTGTCCTTAATGCACATTAAACTGAATTGGTTTAGTTGTGCTGCATGAATAATAGTAGGAACATCAACTGTTTCCATCATTTATATTATATGAAAGTTTAAGTCTCCTTACCATAAATAAATCTCTACTGAGAATGCTGTAATCACAAAGTTCCTGAAAAATGAGAACAAATAAGGTAAAAAGCATGGACACTTAACAAACTCTTCATCAGTAAAGAAATGCATTATTGTAACTGGAAGCCTATTAAGTCAAGAGCATTACCAAGAATAATTCTTCTAACTTTTCCTGATGTGGTATATGTACTTGGGGTTGTTTAGAGTTTCCACTGTTTCCCATTTCTTCTTGATCTTAATCTTTTGTCATCAGTGTTCCAGTGTCTTCCTTAATTATTTAATTGTATGAGCATTTAGCTTTTCTTTTTTTCATTCATCTGCCTCTAGCAATATACATAGTTTTTAATTCAAAACATCTATTCAACAGTTAATGATAACGGAAACTGGTTACTACTGAATAAAAGAGATGAGACTGTGAAGAGTAGCCAAAATTCATATTCATATATTAAAGATTAATAATATTAAGCAATTTCATATATTGTGTGACCCTTTTACAATTCGATCCACCATCCGAACCCAATTAGAGCAATCGACAGACTGCACAATTGCAAGTAAAAACAAAGCCGTACGTGAAACTTTACGTATGGAAGCCCAATCACTTAAAACTCGTGATTACTTGCTGCAAAGAATAGTTGACAAAAATTGCTGTCAAGGAGATATATGAGCAGATGTCAATCTGGCCGTTAATAATTCAAAAGTTTGATGGTGACTGGAGAAAAACATAAACTCATGTCCAAAATGATAAAGAAACAAAAGAATTGTTCTTCTTGAAGGCATGCAAGTTAAAGGTGAGAGAACAAACATATTGAAGAATACTTTTCATAGAAAATAAATGTACAATTAATTTCCATATTTCCATATTATATTTCAATAAAAAAAATATTGGTCCCTTTACAACTCAAATATCAGCTCGGACTGAATAACTGGCCCTTACCTCGGGCTGAAAAGCTAAATTCTATTTTTACTTTCAGCCCGGCTTGAGTTGAATCAATACTTGAGACACATTTTATCATCATGTTGTGGACAAAATCCAATAAGAAAATTCTGATTTTGCTTTTTACTCGATCTCAACATTTTCCACTCATCTTCCAAACAGTATTATAAGGAAAAGAATTCAAAATAAAGAAAAGTTTCATATCCTCCTATATAATATATGATGAGTTATTATGCGCTGAAACGTTACAAATGTTACCTGTCATAATATATGCCATAGTGCAACATTTCAGCTTGGGCTGGAAAATAAATTCACTTTTCAGCCCGGGACGCACTCTCAGCCCGCACATGAGTTGTAAACACATAAAGGAAGTTAACCACCAACAGTGCTGAGTTCCTGCCGGACTGAAATAGTTGTAAAGGGTCCCTATGACTAAAAATTATGTTGTGTTTTTCTAAAGCCTGGTTTAGACTACAGCAAAGTAATTATGTACAATGTTTTGGTATTTTTGAATGTAAATTAAGAACAATAATGGTGTGCAAAATATTACACTATGGGTCAAGCCACAATTTTGAGATCCTCAGCAAGGTTTTTCAAAACAAGTAGAGTTAAAAAAATTAAAATAAAATGTTTTTAATCTTATAGCAAGAACAAACCTGAAAATTGAAACCAAAAACAATATTTATGAGGGAACATTATTTTGAAATTAGAATTCAAAATATGCACCAAAGTGTCCATAAGATTATGTCCATGTTTTTCCTGATACCTTTTTTTTTTTTTGATTGGAAAATGTCAGATTTCCAAATTTTTGTCAGATTTTTGCAGAACTAATTTTAGTGTAAATTATATTCAAATATTTGTCTCAAATTTCTGGCATAAACTTTAACAAGCTTGCTTTATTTTACTTTTTTTACTGTCTTTTTCCTCTGCTAAGCACTACTGCTCTTTAGTGGTAAATAATTCTGCCACCTGATAAGCACCTCCTTTTGACAAGCAACTGCAGCAACTACTGCCATCTTGTATTATATTATTATATTATATATTATCATATTAATTATATATTAAGGAAGGTTTTATTCGTGAATGTTGTGTCAATTGGTAAGCATGTGCAAATTAGAAAGTTGATCACATTTCACATAAGTTTGACCCATGACATACAGCCAAATATATTTGCAAGAAAATAAACAAGGCTTCAAAAATAAAATCGCACAAACAGTTGTTGCAGTGGGTTCCAGTAATTGTTTATCATTTCTGGAGTATCGTAATGTGGGAAAAACATCCAACAATTGGACATGAAAAGTTTTCTTCTATCATTTATCATACAGTAGTTAGACACTAATGGCCTGATTGCAAATATTTCAATGAATGCCATCATGATCGATTACCAAGAAATGAAATTGAGGATAAACGAGTCAAGAACGACATGCAGTAATAGAAACCTTCCATTGCCACGCAATTATCGCCTTCAGATGCAACAAAGAAGGTTAACGCCTCGTGGACAGACGAGTCCTTAATAGATGGGTGGCGAGAGAGTTGTCAAACAACACCCGCGGTTGTAAAGGTTGCGCCGAGATTGTCCGAAGTGGGCTATCCTGCCGCTGTAAGGATTGCGGGTATAACGCCAAGTTCATCCCAATTAATGGCCAGAATAAGAACAAGGTACGAGTACGTATTTGCCATGCGAATTTTGTCTGGGCTATTACAGCAAATGGGAGTTATCCATTCACATGGGGAGATGCAAAGAGGTTCCAGTTAGTTACACACGTGGAAGGCGCGTGCAAGGTTTTGCTAGCATGTTGGTCTACACTGTCAACTCTGCATCAACTTTATAGCTGGCAATATTATCAAAAATGAACGTTGATGAAATAAGAGATAATAATAATAATAAAAAAAAAACATGAAATAAAAGACCTTAAAATGTTTATCCTTTTTAAATTTCGCACCTTCGTACACAGACTCCCAACAGAGAGTTATTGCAATTATCTTATAGTGTTATATCCATTATCGTTTTTATGTAACAACTTCGCACTCAGTCTTCGCACTCAACCATCGGGAGTAGTTCAGTCAAGGAATAATTCCGCTTTTCAATTTAATGTCTTTCAACACGAAGTCCCTGAAGTGAAAGATAACAATGACAATTGTTTTGATGAAGACTGTGTTACGATGACGACGACTGTGTTACGATGATGATGACTGTGTTACGATAATAAATAGTGATTAAAAACAACAGACGTAACAAAGTTACCCTTAATGATTACGTACCATCTGAGCATAGTGAATCCAGTGAGGAATTTGAGGAAGACGTTACAGAGAAAGAACAGCTGTGAAATGAAAGGACATTGATTGTTTATGAAAAGCAATTATACAAGTTGCTAGCATACTGGCTGCAATGTGGTGCTCGAGTCGATTGCATGCTGATCAAAGAGGTACCATTTACTGGTTCACAGCTTCACCTGAAATTCAGTTGTTTTAATGATTGTCAAGTGGATTGGAAAAGTCAACCAACTGTAGGCAATTTAAAAGGCTAAGGGAATTTGTTTGTATCGTCTTTGATTACTTTCGCCGGAATCTTGTTCAACAAAATGGATCACTTTGCAAAACTCATCAATTTAAAGTTCAATTCTGATTGCGTCTATAATCAACTCAAATGTGGCTCTATCGTTCCTGTTGTTAAACATAGATGGCAAAAAAAAAGAAGAAAGGACATGTTTAAAGTATTGCATGATGTAGTCGTTCTAGTTGGTGATGGGCGTTGTGATAGTCCTGGCCATTCTGCTAAGTATTGCACATATACATTTATTGTCGTTGATACTAAAGTTGTACCTCTCAGCGATGTTAAGAATTCGAATGTCATGGAAAAAGAAGGATTAATGGGAATTTTGACACACCTTCAGAATGAAAATGTGAAAGTCAATATTGTTTCCACAGATAAGCATGTGCAAATACAGAAACTAATGCCAGTTGATCCAAAATTCAAGTTTTTTGTATTTTATCTCATTAACCCTCCACAGCATTTACAGCCACGATACGGCAATGGAAACACTTTCACCAGAGATTTACCTCATTCCACATCCTCACCATCTTCCCATTCGTCATCTGATTGCTCGTTTTTATTTAGTCGTTTTATTAGCTCATATTGGGATGGTGTCAGACATTTCCTACTTTTTGTCTGAGCCGTTACTCAAATGATACGTCACAATTACGAGCCCAGCTAAAGGAACTGGCGTATAGAGTTGAAAATACTATTCAAGTTAAAAATAATGGCGGACGAAGAGATCGTAAAAAAACATGTTTTGAATCAAGCGATTACAAGAACAAAAATCTTTACTAAGGTTATTTTTGCCTATTGTTGTTTACAATAGCATTTACTTATATTTTATATTTTGACCCTTTAACAAATGATTTCATGGTCTTGCTCAGAGCCAAAATAAGCGCAACTAGATGTCAGAGTTTACAAGCGTTTCAACACAATATGTGGCAATGGAGATGACCAAACCTTCCATTGCCACGCAATTATCGCCTTCAGATGCGACAAAGAAGGTAAACGCCTCGTGGACAGACGAGTCCTTAATAGATGGGTGGCGAGAGAGTTGTCAAACAACACCCGCGGGTGTAAAGGTTGCGCCGAGATTGTCCGAAGTGGGCCATCCTGCCGCTGTAAGGATTGCGGGTATAACGCCAAGTTCATCCCAATTAATGGACAGAATAAGAACAAGGTACGAGTACGTATTTGCCATGCGAATTTTGTCTGGGCTATTACAGCAAATGGGAGTTATCCATTCACATGGGGAGATGCAAAGAGGTTCCAGTTAGTTACACACGTGGAAGGCGCGTGCAAGGTTTTGCTAGCATGTTGGTCTACACTGTCAACTCTGCATCAACTTTATAGCTGGCAATATTATCAAAAATGCACGTTGATGAAATAAGAGATAATAATAATAATAATAAAAAAAAAATGAAATAAAAGACCTTAAAATGTTTATCCTTTTTAAATTTCGCACATTTGTACACAGACTCCCAACAGAGAGTTATTGCAATTATCTTATAGCGTTATATCCATTATCGTTTTTATGTAACAACTTCGCACTTAGTCTTCGCACTCAACCATCGAGAGTAGTTCAGTCAAGGAATAATTTGGCTTTTCAATTTAATGTCTTTCAACATGAAGTCCCTGAAGTGAAAGATAACAATGACAATTGTTTTGATGATGACTGTGTTACGATGATGACGACTGTGTTACGATGATGACGACTGTGTTACGATGATGACGACTGTGTTACGATGATGACGACTGTATTACGATGATGATGACTGTGTTACGATAATAAATAGTGATTAAAAACAACAGACGTAACAAAGTTACCCTTAATGATTACGTACCATCTGAGCATAGTGAATCCAGTGAGGAATTTGAGGAAGACGTTACAGAGAAAGAACAGCTGTGAAATGAAAGGACATTGATTGTTTATGAAAAGCAATTATACAAGTTGCTAGCATACTGGCTGCAATGTGGTGCTCGAGTCGATTGCATGCTGATCAAAGAGGTACCATTTACTGGTTCACAGCTTCACCTGAAATTCAGTTGTTTTAATGATTGTCAAGTGGATTGGAAAAGTCAACCAACTGTAGGCAATTTAAAAGGCTAAGGGAATTTGTTTGTATCGTCTTTGATTACTTTCGCCGGAATCTTGTTCAACAAAATGGATCACTTTGCAAAACTCATCAATTTAAAGTTCAATTCTGATTGCGTCTATAATCAACTCAAATGTGGCTCTATCGTTCCTGTTGTTAAACATAGATGGCAAAAAAAGAAGAAGAAAGGACATGTTTAAAGTATTGCATGATGTAGTCGTTCTAGTTGGTGATGGGCGTTGTGATAGTCCTGGCCATTCTGCTAAGTATTGCACATATACATTTATTGTCGTTGATACTAAAGTTGTACCTCTCAGCGATGTTAAGAATTCGAATGTCATGGAAAAAGAAGGATTAATGGGAATTTTGACACACCTTCAGAATGAAAATGTGAAAGTCAATATTGTTTCCACAGATAAGCATGTGCAAATACAGAAACTAATGCCAGTTGATCCAAAATTCAAGTTTTTTGTATTTTATCTCATTAACCCTCCACAGCATTTACAGCCACGATACGGCAATGGAAACACTTTCACCAGAGATTTACCTCATTCCACATCCTCACCATCTTCCCATTCGTCATCTGATTGCTCGTTTTTATTTAGTCGTTTTATTAGCTCATATTGGGATGGTGTCAGACATTTCCTACTTTTTGTCTGAGCCGTTACTCAAATGATACGTCACAATTACGAGCCCAGCTAAAGGAACTGGCGTATAGAGTTGAAAATACTATTCAAGTTAAAAATAATGGCGGACGAAGAGATCGTAAAAAAACATGTTTTGAATCAAGCGATTACAAGAACAAAAATCTTTACTAAGGTTATTTTTGCCTATTGTTGTTTACAATAGCATTTACTTATATTTTATATTTTGACCCTTTAACAAATGATTTCATGGTCTTGCTCAGAGCCAAAATAAGCACAACTAGATGTCAGAGTTTACAAGCGTTTCAACACAATATGTGGCAATGGAGATGACCAAACCTTCCATTGCCACGCAATTATCGCCTTCAGATGCGACAAAGAAGGTAAACGCCTCGTGGACAGACGAGTCCTTAATAGATGGGTGGCGAGAGAGTTGTCAAACAACACCCGCGAGTGTAAAGGTTGCGCCGAGATTGTCCGAAGTGGGCCATCCTGCCGCTGTAAGGATTGCGGGTATAACGCCAAGTTCATCCCAATTAATGGACAGAATAAGAACAAGGTACGAGTACGTATTTGCCATGCGAATTTTGTCTGGGCTATTACAGCAAATGGGAGTTATCCATTCACATGGGGAGATGCAAAGAAGTTCCAGTTAGTTACACACGTGGAAGGCGCGTGCAAGGTTTTGCTAGCATGTTGGTCTACACTGTCAACTCTGCATCAACTTTATAGCTGGCAATATTATCAAAAATGCACGTTGATGAAATAAGAGATAATAATAATAATAATAATAAAAAAAATGAAATAAAAGACCTTAAAATGTTTATCCTTTTTAAATTTCGCACATTTGTACACAGACTCCCAACAGAGAGTTATTGCAATTATCTTATAGCGTTATATCCATTATCGTTTTTATGTAACAACTTCGCACTTAGTCTTCGCACTCAACCATCGAGAGTAGTTCAGTCAAGGAATAATTTGGCTTTTCAATTTAATGTCTTTCAACATGAAGTCCCTGAAGTGAAAGATAACAATGACAATTGTTTTGATGATGACTGTGTTACGATGATGACGACTGTGTTACGATGATGACGACTGTGTTACGATGATGACGACTGTGTTACGATGATGACGACTGTATTACGATGATGATGACTGTGTTACGATAATAAATAGTGATTAAAAACAACAGACGTAACAAAGTTACCCTTAATGATTACGTACCATCTGAGCATAGTGAATCCAGTGAGGAATTTGAGGAAGACGTTACAGAGAAAGAACAGCTGTGAAATGAAAGGACATTGATTGTTTATGAAAAGCAATTATACAAGTTGCTAGCATACTGGCTGCAATGTGGTGCTCGAGTCGATTGCATGCTGATCAAAGAGGTACCATTTACTGGTTCACAGCTTCACCTGAAATTCAGTTGTTTTAATGATTGTCAAGTGGATTGGAAAAGTCAACCAACTGTAGGCAATTTAAAAGGCTAAGGGAATTTGTTTGTATCGTCTTTGATTACTTTCGCCGGAATCTTGTTCAACAAAATGGATCACTTTGCAAAACTCATCAATTTAAAGTTCAATTCTGATTGCGTCTATAATCAACTCAAATGTGGCTCTATCGTTCCTGTTGTTAAACATAGATGGCAAAAAAAGAAGAAGAAAGGACATGTTTAAAGTATTGCATGATGTAGTCGTTCTAGTTGGTGATGGGCGTTGTGATAGTCCTGGCCATTCTGCTAAGTATTGCACATATACATTTATTGTCGTTGATACTAAAGTTGTACCTCTCAGCGATGTTAAGAATTCGAATGTCATGGAAAAAGAAGGATTAATGGGAATTTTGACACACCTTCAGAATGAAAATGTGAAAGTCAATATTGTTTCCACAGATAAGCATGTGCAAATACAGAAACTAATGCCAGTTGATCCAAAATTCAAGTTTTTTGTATTTTATCTCATTAACCCTCCACAGCATTTACAGCCACGATACGGCAATGGAAACACTTTCACCAGAGATTTACCTCATTCCACATCCTCACCATCTTCCCATTCGTCATCTGATTGCTCGTTTTTATTTAGTCGTTTTATTAGCTCATATTGGGATGGTGTTAGACATTTCCTACTTTTTGTCTGAGCCGTTACTCAAATGATACGTCACAATTACGAGCCCAGCTAAAGGAACTGGCGTATAGAGTTGAAAATACTATTCAAGTTAAAAATAATGGCGGACGAAGAGATCGTAAAAAAACATGTTTTGAATCAAGCGATTACAAGAACAAAAATCTTTACTAAGGTTATTTTTGCCTATTGTTGTTTACAATAGCATTTACTTATATTTTATATTTTGACCCTTTAACAAATGATTTCATGGTCTTGCTCAGAGCCAAAATAAGCGCAACTAGATGTCAGAGTTTACAAGCGTTTCAACACAATATGTGGCAATGGAGATGACCAAACCTTCCATTGCCACGCAATTATCGCCTTCAGATGCGACAAAGAAGGTAAACGCCTCGTGGACAGACGAGTCCTTAATAGATGGGTGGCGAGAGAGTTGTCAAACAACACCCGCGGGTGTAAAGGTTGCGCCGAGATTGTCCGAAGTGGGCCATCCTGCCGCTGTAAGGATTGCGGGTATAACGCCAAGTTCATCCCAATTAATGGACAGAATAAGAACAAGGTACGAGTACGTATTTGCCATGCGAATTTTGTCTGGGCTATTACAGCAAATGGGAGTTATCCATTCACATGGGGAGATGCAAAGAGGTTCCAGTTAGTTACACACGTGGAAGGCGCGTGCAAGGTTTTGCTAGCATGTTGGTCTACACTGTCAACTCTGCATCAACTTTATAGCTGGCAATATTATCAAAAATGCACGTTGATGAAATAAGAGATAATAATAATAATAATAATAATAAAAAAAATGAAATAAAAGACCTTAAAATGTTTATCCTTTTTAAATTTCGCACATTTGTACACAGACTCCCAACAGAGAGTTATTGCAATTATCTTATAGCGTTATATCCATTATCGTTTTTATGTAACAACTTCGCACTTAGTCTTCGCACTCAACCATCGAGAGTAGTTCAGTCAAGGAATAATTTGGCTTTTCAATTTAATGTCTTTCAACATGAAGTCCCTGAAGTGAAAGATAACAATGACAATTGTTTTGATGATGACTGTGTTACGATGATGACGACTGTGTTACGATGATGACGACTGTGTTACGATGATGACGACTGTGTTACGATGATGACGACTGTATTACGATGATGATGACTGTGTTACGATAATAAATAGTGATTAAAAACAACAGACGTAACAAAGTTACCCTTAATGATTACGTACCATCTGAGCATAGTGAATCCAGTGAGGAATTTGAGGAAGACGTTACAGAGAAAGAACAGCTGTGAAATGAAAGGACATTGATTGTTTATGAAAAGCAATTATACAAGTTGCTAGCATACTGGCTGCAATGTGGTGCTCGAGTCGATTGCATGCTGATCAAAGAGGTACCATTTACTGGTTCACAGCTTCACCTGAAATTCAGTTGTTTTAATGATTGTCAAGTGGATTGGAAAAGTCAACCAACTGTAGGCAATTTAAAAGGCTAAGGGAATTTGTTTGTATCGTCTTTGATTACTTTCGCCGGAATCTTGTTCAACAAAATGGATCACTTTGCAAAACTCATCAATTTAAAGTTCAATTCTGATTGCGTCTATAATCAACTCAAATGTGGCTCTATCGTTCCTGTTGTTAAACATAGATGGCAAAAAAAAAAGGAGAAAGGACATGTTTAAAGTATTGCATGATGTAGTCGTTCTAGTTGATGATGGGCGTTGTGATAGTCCTGGCCATTCTGCTAAGTATTGCACATATACATTTATTGTCGTTGATACTAAAGTTGTACCTCTCAGCGATGTTAAGAATTCGAATGTCATGGAAAAAGAAGGATTAATGGGAATTTTGACACACCTTCAGAATGAAAATGTGAAAGTCAATATTGTTTCCACAGATAAGCATGTGCAAATACAGAAACTAATGCCAGTTGATCCAAAATTCAAGTTTTTTGTATTTTATCTCATTAACCCTCCACAGCATTTACAGCCACGATACGGCAATGGAAACACTTTCACCAGAGATTTACCTCATTCCACATCCTCACCATCTTCCCATTCGTCATCTGATTGCTCGTTTTTATTTAGTCGTTTTATTAGCTCATATTGGGATGGTGTCAGACATTTCCTACTTTTTGTCTGAGCCGTTACTCAAATGATACGTCACAATTACGAGCCCAGCTAAAGGAACTGGCGTATAGAGTTGAAAATACTATTCAAGTTAAAAATAATGGCGGACGAAGAGATCGTAAAAAAACATGTTTTGAATCAAGCGATTACAAGAACAAAAATCTTTACTAAGGTTATTTTTGCCTATTGTTGTTTACAATAGCATTTACTTATATTTTATATTTTGACCCTTTAACAAATGATTTCATGGTCTTGCTCAGAGCCAAAATAAGCGCAACTAGATGTCAGAGTTTACAAGCGTTTCAACACAATATGTGGCAATGGAGATGACCAAACCTTCCATTGCCACGCAATTATCGCCTTCAGATGCGACAAAGAAGGTAAACGCCTCGTGGACAGACGAGTCCTTAATAGATGGGTGGCGAGAGAGTTGTCAAACAACACCCGCGAGTGTAAAGGTTGCGCCGAGATTGTCCGAAGTGGGCCATCCTGCCGCTGTAAGGATTGCGGGTATAACGCCAAGTTCATCCCAATTAATGGACAGAATAAGAACAAGGTACGAGTACGTATTTGCCATGCGAATTTTGTCTGGGCTATTACAGCAAATGGGAGTTATCCATTCACATGGGGAGATGCAAAGAAGTTCCAGTTAGTTACACACGTGGAAGGCGCGTGCAAGGTTTTGCTAGCATGTTGGTCTACACTGTCAACTCTGCATCAACTTTATAGCTGGCAATATTATCAAAAATGCACGTTGATGAAATAAGAGATAATAATAATAATAATAAAAAAAATGAAATAAAAGACCTTAAAATGTTTATCCTTTTTAAATTTCGCACATTTGTACACAGACTCCCAACAGAGAGTTATTGCAATTATCTTATAGCGTTATATCCATTATCGTTTTTATGTAACAACTTCGCACTTAGTCTTCGCACTCAACCATCGAGAGTAGTTCAGTCAAGGAATAATTTGGCTTTTCAATTTAATGTCTTTCAACATGAATTCCCTGAAGTGAAAGATAACAATGACAATTGTTTTGATGATGACTGTGTTACGATGATGACGACTGTGTTACGATGATGACGACTGTGTTACGATGATGACGACTGTGTTACGATGATGACGACTGTATTACGATGATGATGACTGTGTTACGATAATAAATAGTGATTAAAAACAACAGACGTAACAAAGTTACCCTTAATGATTACGTACCATCTGAGCATAGTGAATCCAGTGAGGAATTTGAGGAAGACGTTACAGAGAAAGAACAGCTGTGAAATGAAAGGACATTGATTGTTTATGAAAAGCAATTATACAAGTTGCTAGCATACTGGCTGCAATGTGGTGCTCGAGTCGATTGCATGCTGATCAAAGAGGTACCATTTACTGGTTCACAGCTTCACCTGAAATTCAGTTGTTTTAATGATTGTCAAGTGGATTGGAAAAGTCAACCAACTGTAGGCAATTTAAAAGGCTAAGGGAATTTGTTTGTATCGTCTTTGATTACTTTCGCCGGAATCTTGTTCAACAAAATGGATCACTTTGCAAAACTCATCAATTTAAAGTTCAATTCTGATTGCGTCTATAATCAACTCAAATGTGGCTCTATCGTTCCTGTTGTTAAACATAGATGGCAAAAAAAAAAGGAGAAAGGACATGTTTAAAGTATTGCATGATGTAGTCGTTTTAGTTGATGATGGGCGTTGTGATAGTCCTGGCCATTCTGCTAAGTATTGCACATATACATTTATTGTCGTTGATACTAAAGTTGTACCTCTCAGCGATGTTAAGAATTCGAATGTCATGGAAAAAGAAGGATTAATGGGAATTTTGACACACCTTCAGAATGAAAATGTGAAAGCCAATATTGTTTCCACAGATAAGCATGTGCAAATACAGAAACTAATGCCAGTTGATCCAAAATTCAAGTTTTTTGTATTTTATCTCATTAACCCTCCACAGCATTTACAGCCACGATACGGCAATGGAAACACTTTCACCAGAGATTTACCTCATTCCACATCCTCACCATCTTCCCATTCGTCATCTGATTGCTCGTTTTTATTTAGTCGTTTTATTAGCTCATATTGGGATGGTGTCAGACATTTCCTACTTTTTGTCTGAGCCGTTACTCAAATGATACGTCACAATTACGAGCCCAGCTAAAGGAACTGGCGTATAGAGTTGAAAATACTATTCAAGTTAAAAATAATGGCGGACGAAGAGATCGTAAAAAAACATGTTTTGAATCAAGCGATTACAAGAACAAAAATCTTTACTAAGGTTATTTTTGCCTATTGTTGTTTACAATAGCATTTACTTATATTTTATATTTTGACCCTTTAACAAATGATTTCATGGTCTTGCTCAGAGCCAAAATAAGCGCAACTAGATGTCAGAGTTTACAAGTATTTCAACACAATATGTGGCAATGGAGATGACCAAACCTTCCATTGCCACGCAATTATCGCCTTCAGATGCGACAAAGAAGGTAAACGCCTCGTGGACAGACGAGTCCTTAATAGATGGGTGGCGAGAGAGTTGTCAAACAACACCCGCGAGTGTAAAGGTTGCGCCGAGATTGTCCGAAGTGGGCCATCCTGCCGCTGTAAGGATTGCGGGTATAACGCCAAGTTCATCCCAATTAATGGACAGAATAAGAACAAGGTACGAGTACGTATTTGCCATGCGAATTTTGTCTGGGCTATTACAGCAAATGGGAGTTATCCATTCACATGGGGAGATGCAAAGAGGTTCCAGTTAGTTACACACGTGGAAGGCGCGTGCAAGGTTTTGCTAGCATGTTGGTCTACACTGTCAACTCTGCATCAACTTTATAGCTGGCAATATTATCAAAAATGCACGTTGATGAAATAAGAGATAATAATAATAATAATAAAAAAAAAAATGAAATAAAAGACCTTAAAATGTTTATCCTTTTTAAATTTCGCACCTTTGTACACAGACTCCCAACAGAGAGTTATTGCAATTATCTTATAGCGTTATATCCATTATCGTTTTTATGTAACAACTTCGCACTTAGTCTTCGCACTCAACCATCGAGAGTAGTTCAGTCAAGGAATAATTTGGCTTTTCAATTTAATGTCTTTCAACATGAAGTCCCTGAAGTGAAAGATAACAATGACAATTGTTTTGATGATGACTGTGTTACGATGATGACGACTGTGTTACGATGATGACGACTGTGTTACGATGATGACGACTGTGTTACGATGATGACGACTGTATTACGATGATGATGACTGTGTTACGATAATAAATAGTGATTAAAAACAACAGACGTAACAAAGTTACCCTTAATGATTACGTACCATCTGAGCATAGTGAATCCAGTGAGGAATTTGAGGAAGACGTTACAGAGAAAGAACAGCTGTGAAATGAAAGGACATTGATTGTTTATGAAAAGCAATTATACAAGTTGCTAGCATACTGGCTGCAATGTGGTGCTCGAGTCGATTGCATGCTGATCAAAGAGGTACCATTTACTGGTTCACAGCTTCACCTGAAATTCAGTTGTTTTAATGATTGTCAAGTGGATTGGAAAAGTCAACCAACTGTAGGCAATTTAAAAGGCTAAGGGAATTTGTTTGTATCGTCTTTGATTACTTTCGCCGGAATCTTGTTCAACAAAATGGATCACTTTGCAAAACTCATCAATTTAAAGTTCAATTCTGATTGCGTCTATAATCAACTCAAATGTGGCTCTATCGTTCCTGTTGTTAAACATAGATGGCAAAAAAAAAAGGAGAAAGGACATGTTTAAAGTATTGCATGATGTAGTCGTTCTAGTTGATGATGGGCGTTGTGATAGTCCTGGCCATTCTGCTAAGTATTGCACATATACATTTATTGTCGTTGATACTAAAGTTGTACCTCTCAGCGATGTTAAGAATTCGAATGTCATGGAAAAAGAAGGATTAATGGGAATTTTGACACACCTTCAGAATGAAAATGTGAAAGTCAATATTGTTTCCACAGATAAGCATGTGCAAATACAGAAACTAATGCCAGTTGATCCAAAATTCAAGTTTTTTGTATTTTATCTCATTAACCCTCCACAGCATTTACAGCCACGATACGGCAATGGAAACACTTTCACCAGAGATTTACCTCATTCCACATCCTCACCATCTTCCCATTCGTCATCTGATTGCTCGTTTTTATTTAGTCGTTTTATTAGCTCATATTGGGATGGTGTCAGACATTTCCTACTTTTTGTCTGAGCCGTTACTCAAATGATACGTCACAATTACGAGCCCAGCTAAAGGAACTGGCGTATAGAGTTGAAAATACTATTCAAGTTAAAAATAATGGCGGACGAAGAGATCGTAAAAAAACATGTTTTGAATCAAGCGATTACAAGAACAAAAATCTTTACTAAGGTTATTTTTGCCTATTGTTGTTTACAATAGCATTTACTTATATTTTATATTTTGACCCTTTAACAAATGATTTCATGGTCTTGCTCAGAGCCAAAATAAGCGCAACTAGATGTCAGAGTTTACAAGCGTTTCAACACAATATGTGGCAATGGAGATGACCAAACCTTCCATTGCCACGCAATTATCGCCTTCAGATGCGACAAAGAAGGTAAACGTCTCGTGGACAGACGAGTCCTTAATAGATGGGTGGCGAGAGAGTTGTCAAACAACACCCGCGAGTGTAAAGGTTGCGCCGAGATTGTCCGAAGTGGGCCATCCTGCCGCTGTAAGGATTGCGGGTATAACGCCAAGTTCATCCCAATTAATGGACAGAATAAGAACAAGGTACGAGTACGTATTTGCCATGCGAATTTTGTCTGGGCTATTACAGCAAATGGGAGTTATCCATTCACATGGGGAGATGCAAAGAGGTTCCAGTTAGTTACACACGTGGAAGGCGCGTGCAAGGTTTTGCTAGCATGTTGGTCTACACTGTCAACTCTGCATCAACTTTATAGCTGGCAATATTATCAAAAATGCACGTTGATGAAATAAGAGATAATAATAATAATAATAAAAAAAAAATGAAATAAAAGACCTTAAAATGTTTATCCTTTTTAAATTTCGCACCTTTGTACACAGACTCCCAACAGAGAGTTATTGCAATTATCTTATAGTGTTATATCCATTATCGTTTTTATGTAACAACTTCGCACTCAGTCTTCTCATTCAACCATCGGGAGTAGTTCAGTCAAGGAATAATTCCGCTTTTCAATTTAATGTCTTTCAACACGAAGTCCCTGAAGTGAAAGATAACAATGACAATTGTTTTGATGATGACTGTGTTACGATGATGACGACTGTTACGATGATGATGACTGTATTACGATGAGCATGTGCAAATACAGAAACTAATGCCAGTTGATCCAAAATTCAAGTTTTTTGTATTTTATCTCATTAACCCTCCACAGCATTTACAGCCACGATACGGCAATGGAAACACTTTCACCAGAGATTTACCTCATTCCACATCCTCACCATCTTCCCATTCGTCATCTGATTGCTCGTTTTTATTTAGTCGTTTTATTAGCTCATATTGGGATGGTGTCAGACATTTCCTACTTTTTGTCTGAGCCGTTACTCAAATGATACGTCACAATTACGAGCCCAGCTAAAGGAACTGGCGTATAGAGTTGAAAATACTATTCAAGTTAAAAATAATGGCGGACGAAGAGATCGTAAAAAAACATGTTTTGAATCAAGCGATTACAAGAACAAAAATCTTTACTAAGGTTATTTTTGCCTATTGTTGTTTACAATAGCATTTACTTATATTTTATATTTTGACCCTTTAACAAATGATTTCATGGTCTTGCTCAGAGCCAAAATAAGCGCAACTAGATGTCAGAGTTTACAAGCGTTTCAACACAATATGTGGCAATGGAGATGACCAAACCTTCCATTGCCACGCAATTATCGCCTTCAGATGCGACAAAGAAGGTAAACGTCTCGTGGACAGACGAGTCCTTAATAGATGGGTGGCGAGAGAGTTGTCAAACAACACCCGCGAGTGTAAAGGTTGCGCCGAGATTGTCCGAAGTGGGCCATCCTGCCGCTGTAAGGATTGCGGGTATAACGCCAAGTTCATCCCAATTAATGGACAGAATAAGAACAAGGTACGAGTACGTATTTGCCATGCGAATTTTGTCTGGGCTATTACAGCAAATGGGAGTTATCCATTCACATGGGGAGATGCAAAGAGGTTCCAGTTAGTTACACACGTGGAAGGCGCGTGCAAGGTTTTGCTAGCATGTTGGTCTACACTGTCAACTCTGCATCAACTTTATAGCTGGCAATATTATCAAAAATGCACGTTGATGAAATAAGAGATAATAATAATAATAATAAAAAAAAAATGAAATAAAAGACCTTAAAATGTTTATCCTTTTTAAATTTCGCACCTTTGTACACAGACTCCCAACAGAGAGTTATTGCAATTATCTTATAGTGTTATATCCATTATCGTTTTTATGTAACAACTTCGCACTCAGTCTTCTCATTCAACCATCGGGAGTAGTTCAGTCAAGGAATAATTCCGCTTTTCAATTTAATGTCTTTCAACACGAAGTCCCTGAAGTGAAAGATAACAATGACAATTGTTTTGATGATGACTGTGTTACGATGATGACGACTGTTACGATGATGATGACTGTATTACGATGAGCATGTGCAAATACAGAAACTAATGCCAGTTGATCCAAAATTCAAGTTTTTTGTATTTTATCTCATTAACCCTCCACAGCATTTACAGCCACGATACGGCAATGGAAACACTTTCACCAGAGATTTACCTCATTCCACATCCTCACCATCTTCCCATTCGTCATCTGATTGCTCGTTTTTATTTAGTCGTTTTATTAGCTCATATTGGGATGGTGTCAGACATTTCCTACTTTTTGTCTGAGCCGTTACTCAAATGATACGTCACAATTACGAACCCAGCTAAAGGAACTGGCGTATAGTGTTGAAAATACTATTCAAGTTAAAAATAATGGCGGACGAAGAGATCATAAAAAAACATGTTTTGAATCAAGCGATTACAAGAACAAAAATCTTTACTAAGGTTATTTTTGCCTATTGTTGTTTACAATAGCATTTACTTATATTTTATATTTTGACCCTTTAACAAATGATTTCATGGTCTTGCTCAGAGCCAAAATAAGCGCAACTAGATGTCAGAGTTTACAAGCGTTTCAACACAATATGTGGCAATGGAGATGACCAAACCTTCCATTGCCACGCAATTATCGCCTTCAGATGCGACAAAGAAGGTAAACGCCTCGTGGACAGACGAGTCCTTAATAGATGGGTGGCGAGAGAGTTGTCAAACAACACCCGCGGGTGTAAAGGTTGCGCCGAGATTGTCCGAAGTGGGCCATCCTGCCGCTGTAAGGATTGCGGGTATAACGCCAAGTTCATCCCAATTAATGGACAGAATAAGAACAAGGTACGAGTACGTATTTGCCATGCGAATTTTGTCTGGGCTATTACAGCAAATGGGAGTTATCCATTCACATGGGGAGATGCAAAGAGGTTCCAGTTAGTTACACACGTGGAAGGCGCGTGCAAGGTTTTGCTAGCATGTTGGTCTACACTGTCAACTCTGCATCAACTTTATAGCTGGCAATATTATCAAAAATGCACGTTGATGAAATAAGAGATAATAATAATAATAATAAAAAAAAAAATGAAATAAAAGACCTTAAAATGTTTATCCTTTTTAAATTTCGCACATTTGTACACAGACTCCCAACAGAGAGTTATTGCAATTATCTTATAGCGTTATATCCATTATCGTTTTTATGTAACAACTTCGCACTTAGTCTTCGCACTCAACCATCGAGAGTAGTTCAGTCAAGGAATAATTTGGCTTTTCAATTTAATGTCTTTCAACATGAAGTCCCTGAAGTGAAAGATAACAATGACAATTGTTTTGATGATGACTGTGTTACGATGATGACGACTGTGTTACGATGATGACGACTGTGTTACGATGATGACGACTGTGTTACGATGATGACGACTGTATTACGATGATGATGACTGTGTTACGATAATAAATAGTGATTAAAAACAACAGACGTAACAAAGTTACCCTTAATGATTACGTACCATCTGAGCATAGTGAATCCAGTGAGGAATTTGAGGAAGACGTTACAGAGAAAGAACAGCTGTGAAATGAAAGGACATTGATTGTTTATGAAAAGCAATTATACAAGTTGCTAGCATACTGGCTGCAATGTGGTGCTCGAGTCGATTGCATGCTGATCAAAGAGGTACCATTTACTGGTTCACAGCTTCACCTGAAATTCAGTTGTTTTAATGATTGTCAAGTGGATTGGAAAAGTCAACCAACTGTAGGCAATTTAAAAGGCTAAGAGAATTTGTTTGTATCGTCTTTGATTACTTTCGCCGGAATCTTGTTCAACAAAATGGATCACTTTGCAAAACTCATCAATTTAAAGTTCAATTCTGATTGCGTCTATAATCAACTCAAATGTGGCTCTATCGTTCCTGTTGTTAAACATAGATGGCAAAAAAAAAAGGAGAAAGGACATGTTTAAAGTATTGCATGATGTAGTCGTTCTAGTTGATGATGGGCGTTGTGATAGTCCTGGCCATTCTGCTAAGTATTGCACATATACATTTATTGTCGTTGATACTAAAGTTGTACCTCTCAGCGATGTTAAGAATTCGAATGTCATGGAAAAAGAAGGATTAATGGGAATTTTGACACACCTTCAGAATGAAAATGTGAAAGTCAATATTGTTTCCACAGATAAGCATGTGCAAATACAGAAACTAATGCCAGTTGATCCAAAATTCAAGTTTTTTGTATTTTATCTCATTAACCCTCCACAGCATTTACAGCCACGATACGGCAATGGAAACACTTTCACCAGAGATTTACCTCATTCCACATCCTCACCATCTTCCCATTCGTCATCTGATTGCTCGTTTTTATTTAGTCGTTTTATTAGCTCATATTGGGATGGTGTCAGACATTTCCTACTTTTTGTCTGAGCCGTTACTCAAATGATACGTCACAATTACGAGCCCAGCTAAAGGAACTGGCGTATAGAGTTGAAAATACTATTCAAGTTAAAAATAATGGCGGACGAAGAGATCGTAAAAAAACATGTTTTGAATCAAGCGATTACAAGAACAAAAATCTTTACTAAGGTTATTTTTGCCTATTGTTGTTTACAATAGCATTTACTTATATTTTATATTTTGACCCTTTAACAAATGATTTCATGGTCTTGCTCAGAGCCAAAATAAGCGCAACTAGATGTCAGAGTTTACAAGCGTTTCAACACAATATGTGGCAATGGAGATGACCAAACCTTCCATTGCCACGCAATTATCGCCTTCAGATGCGACAAAGAAGGTAAACGCCTCGTGGACAGACGAGTCCTTAATAGATGGGTGGCGAGAGAGTTGTCAAACAACACCCGCGAGTGTAAAGGTTGCGCCGAGATTGTCCGAAGTGGGCCATCCTGCCGCTGTAAGGATTGCGGGTATAACGCCAAGTTCATCCCAATTAATGGACAGAATAAGAACAAGGTACGAGTACGTATTTGCCATGCGAATTTTGTCTGGGCTATTACAGCAAATGGGAGTTATCCATTCACATGGGGAGATGCAAAGAGGTTCCAGTTAGTTACACATGTGGAAGGCGCGTGCAAGGTTTTGCTAGCATGTTGGTCTACACTGTCAACTCTGCATCAACTTTATAGCTGGCAATATTATCAAAAATGCACGTTGATGAAATAAGAGATAATAATAATAATAATAAAAAAAAAATGAAATAAAAGACCTTAAAATGTTTATCCTTTTTAAATTTCGCACCTTTGTACACAGACTCCCAACAGAGAGTTATTGCAATTATCTTATAGTGTTATATCCATTATCGTTTTTATGTAACAACTTCGCACTCAGTCTTCTCATTCAACCATCGGGAGTAGTTCAGTCAAGGAATAATTCCGCTTTTCAATTTAATGTCTTTCAACACGAAGTCCCTGAAGTGAAAGATAACAATGACAATTGTTTTGATGATGACTGTGTTACGATGATGACGACTGTTACGATGATGATGACTGTATTACGATGAGCATGTGCAAATACAGAAACTAATGCCAGTTGATCCAAAATTCAAGTTTTTTGTATTTTATCTCATTAACCCTCCACAGCATTTACAGCCACGATACGGCAATGGAAACACTTTCACCAGAGATTTACCTCATTCCACATCCTCACCATCTTCCCATTCGTCATCTGATTGCTCGTTTTTATTTAGTCGTTTTATTAGCTCATATTGGGATGGTGTCAGACATTTCCTACTTTTTGTCTGAGCCGTTACTCAAATGATACGTCACAATTACGAACCCAGCTAAAGGAACTGGCGTATAGAGTTGAAAATACTATTCAAGTTAAAAATAATGGCGGACGAAGAGATCATAAAAAAACATGTTTTGAATCAAGCGATTACAAGAACAAAAATCTTTACTAAGGTTATTTTTGCCTATTGTTGTTTACAATAGCATTTACTTATATTTTATATTTTGACCCTTTAACAAATGATTTCATGGTCTTGCTCAGAGCCAAAATAAGCGCAACTAGATGTCAGAGTTTACAAGCGTTTCAACACAATATGTGGCAATGGAGATGACCAAACCTTCCATTGCCACGCAATTATCGCCTTCAGATGCGACAAAGAAGGTAAACGCCTCGTGGACAGACGAGTCCTTAATAGATGGGTGGCGAGAGAGTTGTCAAACAACACCCGCGGGTGTAAAGGTTGCGCCGAGATTGTCCGAAGTGGGCCATCCTGCCGCTGTAAGGATTGCGGGTATAACGCCAAGTTCATCCCAATTAATGGACAGAATAAGAACAAGGTACGAGTACGTATTTGCCATGCGAATTTTGTCTGGGCTATTACAGCAAATGGGAGTTATCCATTCACATGGGGAGATGCAAAGAGGTTCCAGTTAGTTACACACGTGGAAGGCGCGTGCAAGGTTTTGCTAGCATGTTGGTCTACACTGTCAACTCTGCATCAACTTTATAGCTGGCAATATTATCAAAAATGCACGTTGATGAAATAAGAGATAATAATAATAATAATAAAAAAAAAAATGAAATAAAAGACCTTAAAATGTTTATCCTTTTTAAATTTCGCACATTTGTACACAGACTCCCAACAGAGAGTTATTGCAATTATCTTATAGCGTTATATCCATTATCGTTTTTATGTAACAACTTCGCACTTAGTCTTCGCACTCAACCATCGAGAGTAGTTCAGTCAAGGAATAATTTGGCTTTTCAATTTAATGTCTTTCAACATGAAGTCCCTGAAGTGAAAGATAACAATGACAATTGTTTTGATGATGACTGTGTTACGATGATGACGACTGTGTTACGATGATGACGACTGTGTTACGATGATGACGACTGTGTTACGATGATGACGACTGTATTACGATGATGATGACTGTGTTACGATAATAAATAGTGATTAAAAACAACAGACGTAACAAAGTTACCCTTAATGATTACGTACCATCTGAGCATAGTGAATCCAGTGAGGAATTTGAGGAAGACGTTACAGAGAAAGAACAGCTGTGAAATGAAAGGACATTGATTGTTTATGAAAAGCAATTATACAAGTTGCTAGCATACTGGCTGCAATGTGGTGCTCGAGTCGATTGCATGCTGATCAAAGAGGTACCATTTACTGGTTCACAGCTTCACCTGAAATTCAGTTGTTTTAATGATTGTCAAGTGGATTGGAAAAGTCAACCAACTGTAGGCAATTTAAAAGGCTAAGGGAATTTGTTTGTATCGTCTTTGATTACTTTCGCCGGAATCTTGTTCAACAAAATGGATCACTTTGCAAAACTCATCAATTTAAAGTTCAATTCTGATTGCGTCTATAATCAACTCAAATGTGGCTCTATCGTTCCTGTTGTTAAACATAGATGGCAAAAAAAAAGAAGAAAGGACATGTTTAAAGTATTGCATGATGTAGTCGTTCTAGTTGGTGATGGGCGTTGTGATAGTCCTGGCCATTCTGCTAAGTATTGCACATATACATTTATTGTCGTTGATACTAAAGTTGTACCTCTCAGCGATGTTAAGAATTCGAATGTCATGGAAAAAGAAGGATTAATGGGAATTTTGACACACCTTCAGAATGAAAATGTGAAAGTCAATATTGTTTCCACAGATAAGGATGCGCAAATACAGAAACTAATGCCAGTTAATCCAAAATTCAAGTTTTTTGTATTTTATCTCATTAACCCTCCACAGCATTTACAGCCACGATACGGCAATGGAAACACTTTCACCAGAGATTTACCTCATTCCACATCCTCACCATCTTCCCATTCGTCATCTGATTGCTCGTTTTTATTTAGTCGTTTTATTAGCTCATATTGGGATGGTGTCAGACATTTCCTACTTTTTGTCTGAGCCGTTACTCAAATGATACGTCACAATTACGAACCCAGCTAAAGGAACTGGCGTATAGAGTTGAAAATACTATTCAAGTTAAAAATAATGGCGGACGAAGAGATCGTAAAAAAACATGTTTTGAATCAAGCGATTACAAGAACAAAAATCTTTACTAAGGTTATTTTTGCCTATTGTTGTTTACAATAGCATTTACTTATATTTTATATTTTGACCCTTTAACAAATGATTTCATGGTCTTGCTCAGAGCCAAAATAAGCGCAACTAGATGTCAGAGTTTACAAGCGTTTCAACACAATATGTGGCAATGGAGATGACCAAACCTTCCATTGCCACGCAATTATCGCCTTCAGATGCGACAAAGAAGGTAAACGCCTCGTGGACAGACGAGTCCTTAATAGATGGGTGGCGAGAGAGTTGTCAAACAACACCCGCGAGTGTAAAGGTTGCGCCGAGATTGTCCGAAGTGGGCCATCCTGCCGCTGTAAGGATTGCGGGTATAACGCCAAGTTCATCCCAATTAATGGACAGAATAAGAACAAGGTACGAGTACGTATTTGCCATGCGAATTTTGTCTGGGCTATTACAGCAAATGGGAGTTATCCATTCACATGGGGAGATGCAAAGAAGTTCCAGTTAGTTACACACGTGGAAGGCGCGTGCAAGGTTTTGCTAGCATGTTGGTCTACACTGTCAACTCTGCATCAACTTTATAGCTGGCAATATTATCAAAAATGCACGTTGATGAAATAAGAGATAATAATAATAATAATAAAAAAAAAAATGAAATAAAAGACCTTAAAATGTTTATCCTTTTTAAATTTCGCACATTTGTACACAGACTCCCAACAGAGAGTTATTGCAATTATCTTATAGCGTTATATCCATTATCGTTTTTATGTAACAACTTCGCACTTAGTCTTCGCACTCAACCATCGAGAGTAGTTCAGTCAAGGAATAATTTGGCTTTTCAATTTAATGTCTTTCAACATGAAGTCCCTGAAGTGAAAGATAACAATGACAATTGTTTTGATGATGACTGTGTTACGATGATGACGACTGTGTTACGATGATGACGACTGTGTTACGATGATGACGACTGTGTTACGATGATGACGACTGTATTACGATGATGATGACTGTGTTACGATAATAAATAGTGATTAAAAACAACAGACGTAACAAAGTTACCCTTAATGATTACGTACCATCTGAGCATAGTGAATCCAGTGAGGAATTTGAGGAAGACGTTACAGAGAAAGAACAGCTGTGAAATGAAAGGACATTGATTGTTTATGAAAAGCAATTATACAAGTTGCTAGCATACTGGCTGCAATGTGGTGCTCGAGTCGATTGCATGCTGATCAAAGAGGTACCATTTACTGGTTCACAGCTTCACCTGAAATTCAGTTGTTTTAATGATTGTCAAGTGGATTGGAAAAGTCAACCAACTGTAGGCAATTTAAAAGGCTAAGGGAATTTGTTTGTATCGTCTTTGATTACTTTCGCCGGAATCTTGTTCAACAAAATGGATCACTTTGCAAAACTCATCAATTTAAAGTTCAATTCTGATTGCGTCTATAATCAACTCAAATGTGGCTCTATCGTTCCTGTTGTTAAACATAGATGGCAAAAAAAAAGAAGAAAGGACATGTTTAAAGTATTGCATGATGTAATCGTTCTAGTTGGTGATGGGCGTTGTGATAGTCCTGGCCATTCTGCTAAGTATTGCACATATACATTTATTGTCGTTGATACTAAAGTTGTACCTCTCAGCGATGTTAAGAATTCGAATGTCATGGAAAAAGAAGGATTAATGGGAATTTTGACACACCTTCAGAATGAAAATGTGAAAGTCAATATTGTTTCCACAGATAAGCATGCGCAAATACAGAAACTAATGCCAGTTGATCCAAAATTCAAGTTTTTTGTATTTTATCTCATTAACCCTCCACAGCATTTACAGCCACGATACGGCAATGGAAACACTTTCACCAGAGATTTACCTCATTCCACATCCTCACCATCTTCCCATTCGTCATCTGATTGCTCGTTTTTATTTAGTCGTTTTATTAGCTCATATTGGGATGGTGTCAGACATTTCCTACTTTTTGTCTGAGCCGTTACTCAAATGATACGTCACAATTACGAACCCAGCTAAAGGAACTGGCGTATAGAGTTGAAAATACTATTCAAGTTAAAAATAATGGCGGACGAAGAGATCGTAAAAAAACATGTTTTGAATCAAGCGATTACAAGAACAAAAATCTTTACTAAGGTTATTTTTGCCTATTGTTGTTTACAATAGCATTTACTTATACTATTTATACTATTTACTTGATTCCACTTATTCTATTTTTTGACACCATTGTACCACCATTGTACCTGTTGAAGAATATGGCTTCAAAGCATTAAAAGACCAAAGTTTCCAAGAAGAGCTCAGGTAAAAGTCTTTATTAGTCACTTCTGTTGCTACTGAATCCATTCCTCTGGTTAATGAGCTGCATCAGAGTAAAACCCTTGAAGAGTGGGTGGACATGGGAAGAGAGGCTCTGATCTTTATGTCAAATTCCTTTAACATGAATATAAAAGGATTATCCACACGTGAACTGGCACATGCTCTTTTTCTGCGGCATAGTCTTCCTAATGAACTTGATGCTAATAATGATGATTATGTTAGTTCAATTGATGTTATTAATCATATGTTGTGCTCCCACTTCCTGCTGTTGCGGATTCCAATGAAGCTACTTTTCATGATAACATTTCTGATAATTTCACTGTTAATTTGGATGATTACTATTACTATTACTATTACTATTAATTTGGATGATGATCCTCAAGGTGACGTTGATAATTCAGCTGACGATGGTTCTTACTGACCATCATCGTTTAAAACTACACTTAATCGTACTAATACCTCCTCTACAAGGAAAAGATCTAAGAAAATGAACTTAAATAGTTTCAAAAAAGAACTTCTTAAAGAACTTCGTATAGGTATTAGAAAAGAACTAAAAAGAACTATAAAAGAACTATAAAAATATACTAATGTTAGTAGAGATCTTGCCAATTTGAATAATATTATCACTTCAGCTTCGCTTTGTCATGCTGCCAGTGTTCCTGTGCCATCACCTGCTTCTGATTCTTTGGCTCCCGCCTCTGTGTTCTATGCACTGCTCCTCGCAGTGCTTCTAATAGGGCTAAGGTCTCGGATCTGCCAACTTGGTGTCTTGCTTGAAGTAACTATTTGAGATGTTTAGTATATTTTTTTCCTCATTTAGTTGAACATTTGGTCACCTACCAATCCTTGATTATTCAGTTTACTAACCAACATGTGTTTTCTGCAGTTTACTGTTTTGATCAGCTTCATCGCACCAACATTGCTAACGACCCATCTAGGCGCTGGGATGCTCTTGACGATCTACTGTTTAATCAACACCTGTGAGGGGTGCCAATGTTGACTGTTAAGGAACCTTTGTCTTCTAATCATGGTTCTCCTTTTTCCTTTTCCAGATTTTCCTTTTCGGAATGCCCCCTTACGTCAACCATTTTCTAACGAATCACGTGATCAAAGGTGATTTTCTAGGTCTTTCCAAAACTGTTGGCGATATTACAAAGGCATCCCATGTGCCTCCAATTGTGCATTCTCCCACATGTGCTCCATGTGTGGTAACGAGCACCCCGCGTTTAAGTGTTCATTTAGGTCCTCTGGTTTCCGTACCTTATAATTATTTTCAGGTTCAGTCCACAGTTAATACGCAGTTTAAGATCTGAAAACCAGAACGGCAACGGCACCGAAAACTTCATAAAATGCCATTCTGCGCATGCTCATTCGAGGTGATTCCCTGATTGAAGTTTTACATCTCGTGTTCGCAACGCCAGTTGAGCTGATTTCCCGTCTTCTGAAAACGTATGGTTGTTATAAAGGAAAGCACACAGAAATGGCTGGGTACGTACAGTTTTACTTTCAAAAATAATAATTCATGATGTTTTTAAGTCTTTACTAATGTAGGGAAAGTTTTATACAACAGAGCTTAAACCAATTTTCAAATTCTTCTTGGAATCTAGGAACTTGAAGTAATTTACAATTTCGCCAAATTCCCACTCAACCGCTACTCGGACCTCACTCATGCTCTTATTCCAGGATTTTTGTTGATTAGTTAGATTTGCACCTTTGAACCCAGCTTGCAGGTGAACTCTTAGTGGATATGCTAGGTCACCATAAATACGTAGTGGATTTCCATTAGAATCAAAGCTAAACTCTTGAAGAAGATTTAGCAGATTCGAATCTGCCAGCATTCCATTATCATGACGTTTCCCCTCAACAGGACCATACATGTTGGCAATAAGTCCGTTGGGTGCCACAACAGATTGAAATTTTAGTGCATGCACCCTTTTATGACCGTTGTACACTATACGTTGGTGTTCACTCGGTCGACAAACTGGTCTGACTGTCCCATCTATGAATCCCCAACAGTTGTCAAGGGGGGCACCCTTGTCATGAATTTTAGCTGCAAAAACCTCCAAGCAATCACTTCTAAGCCAGTTTTGGTTAAAAGAGTTGAGCAGATGCCCCCAATGTGAAATAAGCCAATTGGACACATGTTGCGTGATAATGCATAGTTCAGGTACTGACCTACCAAAGCGAGGGGCCATGTCAAGGTATCTGCAAGGATAAGCGAATCTTTTTAAAAGGATGCATAAAGCCTCTATAGAATTGCATATAGTTCCATTATAACAAGTGATATCATTAGGTATTTGTAGGGCAGCACTGAGTCTATAAACATCACTCTTTGTAAAACGAAATTCAGTTTTACACTCATCATCCGTCACCAGTCCAAGATCAAATCATATAGCCAATAAGGTATTTCCGGATTTTTAGTAGAATTAAGATCAAACAGTACTACAAATTCATCATCATTAATTTTATCTTTACAATAAGCTCTCAGTAATGCATTTCTAACATTCTTTAACTTGGGCATATTTTGTGATTACTTTTTTACTGTTTTGTTTTTATTACACGCGGAAAAAAATCTTAACTTAAACTCACAGCGACGAGAACCGCAATGAGAACGGTCGATTTTAAGTTGCTGTTGCCGTTGCCGTTTTCCGATCTTAAACTCCTTAATACTCCTGTCAATGCGAAGTTATTGTCTTCCTATCTTTCTAGTCATCCAAATGATGTTTTTCGCAATTTTTTGATTTCCGGGTTTATGTTTGGGTTTCAGTTGGTCTTTTCAGATAGCACCTTAGTTTCTGCTGCCGGTAATAATAAGTCTTCACATGAACATCGATCTAAGGTGGAAGCCGCAATTTTGAAGGAACTGAATAGAAGTCACATGGTTGGTCTGTTTCCTGCCATGCCTTTGCCGCATTTCCATTGCTCTCCTTTTGGAGCAGTTCCTAAAAAAGATGGCTCTGATCGAGTTGTTTTAGATCTTTCCTTAACGAAAGTTACTTGACTGACACTTCATGTTGTGAAATGCTAACTTTCTTGAGCAAGTCTATTGTTATGAATAACATAACAAAACCATTAAATGATGGAACTATACTATAGTGAAAGTGATACTATAGTGTACACAATGATGGTTCTAGTAGTGCTAAATCTATGGACGAGAAGGAACTATTCATTATCAAAACGGTGCACAAGGGTGAAGTTAAGTTTAATGTGATGTCTTTGGAAGAACCAGACAAAGCGAATGCAGAAGGATTGAAATTAGCCTTAGAAAATTTGATTTTGAAACTAGGTTTAATCGTCAAAAGAAAAGAAAGAGAGGTAATGTTTATTTCATTTGTGCATAAATAAAGCTTTTTAAAATTCTATCAGTTTTGTGTATAATTATTGTCATGTAAATTTCAAAGCTTTTTCCTGAGAAGGTTTAAATTTAGTCTTTTTTTAAGGTGTCGTGAATCTTTCCTGAATGTTTACTTAACCGACTTTTGTATGATAATATGCTGAAAATAAGTAAAGTTCAAGTGGGACTACTTATTAGTTCATTTTTTGCTCCTTTTCTTTAACTGAGGCCAGGTGTTTTTTTAGCTACTATGGAGAAGAAAAAAAGCATTTGGGTTTTTCCCCTGAGCCAATAATAGCAAAAAAAATCTCTGCAAAGACTTGAGGACACAATGATTACTTTTTTCAGCATGACCATTGTTTTTTTGATTTTAGATTGGACTGTGTACTGATGGTGCACCAGTTAATGTTAAGATGCATAACTTAATCAAAAATGAGCTTGGTGAACATTATTTATTGACTTTATGTCCTGCCCACAAAATAGAGTTAGCCGTAAAAGACGCTTTTGAATTATCTGATCTAAACAACAATTGTAATACTATGTCAACATATTTTATCTCTTTAAAAAAGCAAACTTAAGATGGAGACTTTTTAAAAGACAATCAATACTTGAGGGAATACCATACATCCGTTACAAGCGGTCAAGCGGCACTCGTTGGGTCGAACATCAATGTGCTGCATTGGGTTCGCATATCCATAATTTCCGATTTTTATTGGACTCTGCAACAATCAAATCCTTAATCCACATAATCCTCAAATCAAAAAGATCGTACCTAAACTTGAAAGCTACAAAAGTGATGTTTGTGATACAAAGAGAGTAGTCTTTGAGGCTATAAAACTTGATGTACTTCGTCTTCTTGAGCCTGTTAGTAAAACGCTGCAGGAAGCTTCTCTTCTAACACCGAAACTTTTGTCTGTTTGTCGAAACGGAATCAAAAGTTTCGAGAAGCTTCTTTTACTATTGAACAGAGACGGTAAAGATGCTTTCCATTGTGATGATATCTTTAAAAAAGCGAGTGAAATATTGGAACAGCTTTCTGATAATGAAGACGATATCATACCAGAGTGTCTAACACGAGCGGGAGCTGCAGAAAATCCGAACAATCGATATTGCGAGTTTCATGGATATCTTCTCAAAGGAGATTTAGAAAGAGCTATGGAAATCAACCGCGAGGAATTCAAAATCATTCTCGACTCTTTGATAGAAGCATTGAAAACTCGGCTACAGCCTCTATTGGATAATGATGTGTTTAGAGCCGCCAGCATGATTCTTGATTCCAAATTGTACAAGTTCCTTGATATTGATATTATTTACGACGAAGTAAAAGTAATAGTGGAACATTTTAAGCCTTAGCTTCTCGCCAATAATTGCCGTACCGCTAAGTTGAAGGAAGAGCTTGATATTCTCCATGACCATATCAACAGATATGTTTCAAAATCATCAGCCGAAAAGTGCTGGCCAGTTATTTTTCGCATTGGTAACGATTTGGGAATTCGCAACTAATTACACATTCTAGAAATATGTCTTGTTAATCCGGTATCCAATGCTGAGTCAGAGAGAGTCTTCTTACTTTTGTGGCGCATTTTTTCAAAAGAACGCCAATCGTTCAAAAATGACACCCTAGAAATTCTTTTACATATTCGGTCAGATGATGACCAGAGCAAAGAGAGGTATAAAGATGCTGTTGACATGTTTTTTAATGAATACACAGACGGTACGATCAGAAAGAAAAAATGCCATCTCCAAGGTCACGTGTATCCATCCAATCGAACATCGCAAAAGAAGCAGCGTCATGATGCAGCGTCAGTTCTTCTTGACATTTCTTCAGACGAGGAAGAAGAGGAGGAACGTCCGCTAATTAATGCCCCAGAGGATGTACCACTTGAAGGTATATCAGATGATGAGTGGAGTTCTGATGACGAGTAGCTGTATTTATCAGAGTATTGTTTTTATTGTAGACTATTTGAACTGTTCATAATTAATTCAACAACATTTCTTACTTCGAGACATGGATTATTAGGACCCTCCGTTTATTTGGCACTTGAGAGTAAGATAAAGAATCAGTAGCACATATATTTACAACTTGGCATGTCTTTTGCTTTATTTGTTTTCTTCAGTTTGTTCATAGTTAACAGTTTTATTTTATCCTGTTTTGGAGATGTTGTGAAAAAGAACGAGCATTTATTATTAATAGAAAGCACTTTTACTTATTTCCTTCTCATTACTAGTCTTACATTGATTTAGTGAGTGGAATAAAGTCAACTAAATTTTTCCGAAATAACAATAGATTTTTTTTATTGTCGTAATTTTACAAATAAGAAGGCATTTTTTTTGCCGCCGTAATTTTCAAACACAAAGGCATTTATTTGCTGCCAGGCTATTTACAAATTCAGAGGCCTGGGTCAACTGATGCATATCAGAGATATGTTCATCTTTCAGATAAAGATTTGATTTCTTGGTCCTCAGATATTATTAATTTTCAAGGCTCCTTTGAGTTGTGAGATATTATTGATATTATATCTGTTTGTAATGTTTATCTCCCGTTCTCTTTAGTTGTGTATCATTTGCAAATATAGGTTGATGGTGTTAATTCTTTGTCTATTATTTTTTCTCTCTCCTATTAAGTTGGGGGAATTTGGGGATGCTGGGCTTCCTTTGTCAGCCTTCTGTTATAGGGATTGAACATGTACGTTTCCAATGTTATTATTTTTGGTTTGTTACCTCTTCTAGTTTGTAGGTAACACCATGTCATCTGCTGGGTAGGGGTTTCATCCTTTTCATTTGCTCAGCATCCTCACCCAAAAATTCCCCAAACTTCTATATTGTGTTTCAACATTGAATAGATTACTATACTTCATTTCTGTGTTTTGTTGTTGTTGGGAACCCATTCAATGACATGGTGCCAAGTCGGGTTCATGTTGGGCAAGTTGGGCTCATGTTAATTGAGGTGACCATTTATAATTTCTTCTACCATTTTTATTATTGTCCATTACGGCTACTGATTTATTGATGTCCACTTTGTTCCAGGTTGGTTGCCTCATTTGTTTAGTTCCTCTTTTTGTATCTAATGCTTTGAACCATTAATTATTTGGGCTTGATTATCTTTCTATTTAAAAAACCATGCAAGGACACAGGCTTCCTCATTCTGACTTTACACTGTTTGGACAATAATTATAGTTCCCCCTTCCCGCCCACCCTATTGGTAGTCTGACATGTTATTAATTTATTTTTTGTTGGTGTTTTCTTTTATGTACTCATTACAACTGTGAATCGAGATTGATATAACTTCATTGGAATTCAACGAATGGTGGATCTACTTCACACCATACTTCTCCAGTAAACAACTATTTGCATCAACAAACTTCTTGAAAGTACAAAAAAGATATGACCTGGTAGAACAAAGGGGAAAGACGATAATGATGAGGGATGGAAAGAGTTCCAAAGCAGGAGCATTTTGACGTTGTATATACTTACTTTTAATGTTTCCTCGTATCTTCTTTGGAAAACAAGGAATTTTTAGTTACTTTAACTTAAAATGTGATTTTTGATGGCACCGGACAAAATATCTCAAGAACAGCAGGGCCAAATCTTATGAAATTTTCAAAAACTATGTAGTCTGGAAGAAAAAAACCCATAACGGAGCATTGAATCTTGACCGAAAAAGATCTTTCATACAATCATTAGCATCATCCTTTGCATGAGGATTTCTTCTTTTTTGACTATTAAATATTAATTTTGCTATAACTTTTGTGTTAGTATAACAATGATTGTACACAATTATTTTCTACAGTATTATTGTCCACACTATATTGCTGTAGTCTAAATAAGCCTTTAACCAGTATGATATAAATTTGCCCAAGTGGGAATCATTGATAGGACATTCTTCGACATACATTTATGAAAAAAAGACGAACATAACAAAATTTTTTGAAGATTTTGTGTTCACGCTTGAAGCCAATTGTTTGTTCCTATTTAACACAAATCAAAAATAAAGCCTTTATATTCTTTATAGCTTTTCTTCATAATCAATGCATTAAAACCAAATGCTTCAGGTACTTTATAAAATCTTGTGTTTAAGCGAAATAAAAACAATAAATCACAAGTTTACCTTTGATCAAAATTTGTTGATTTTGTACCCTTACCATCAAGGAAAACTGTGAAATTTATTAGCTCAACTGTAAACTATGATAATTAATCGTTCCACATAAAATTCTGCTTGTTCGATATCAAACCATTGTTTCGACTTTTGATTACCAACCCCTAACAGGTGTCCATTCTTCAATACTAATGTTTTTCTCATGAACATAATAAACCTATGAAAAAGGATCAATAATATAAGGTACTGAAATTCTCTGGTAGTACAGCTTCTGTTCTTAACTTAACACAAGGAGCTGTTACTTTGAGTTAACGCTGAATCTTTAATCAATTTCCTGTCTTGAAGATTTTTATTCAACAGTCTTATTTGTCTTTCTCTTTTAAAATACTTGCTTGCACATTAATTTTGATGTTTCTTTTTTTAAAGTTCCTCATTCATGTGTTGTTATTTCCTTTCTGTTGTACCTCAACTTCAAGTTCCTCATGAAATTGTTTCAACAACAGCAAAACCAAAACCATAAGAATAGGCCAAGTTCATATTTAAACCACTTTTTCAGGCTTGATTATCTTATTGGCCACATTCTCAAACAATCATGCACTGTAGTCCTCAGGGTATAGTTAGAATTTAGAATATTCTTTGCTTGGTAAATGAAATGTTAATCTTCTCTCTTTAAAACTCACCGGATACATGACAGCAGTGGTACAACTATGGTATGGAAGTAAAAACAAAATAGTTCCAATGGGAAAGTTTTGAAAATCTAAACTTTTGCTTGTATCTCGTGGTGGAACTATCCCGATCTCTGGTGTCATTCTTACTACTGATAAACATGGATGATCCTAATAATGAGGGAAAAAATAATTCAAAATAAAAGAGGTCGTATAAATTGAAGTTCAGGATTCAAATTTATAATTTCAACTCTTAATTTAGGGACTTCAGATAGCTCATCAAAAATAATGTTGTGTGGATTTATTTTCAAAATTTTTGTTTCCAAGGATTTTTCGTAAATTTCACTTCGTAAATCTTATATCTTATACATTTTGATTTCATCAGTTAACCCAAATAAATGTATTGAATATTGAAAAAAACAACGTTTTTTATAAATTTTGCATGAATTTATTTTTGCAAATTTTTAAATAATTTCTCCCCTTAAGGTACTTTTCCCCAAATACAACAAAATGCTAAATAATAAAAATAATAATGCTAACCTGAATATAAGCATTACCCATCTCATCAAAACCTTGTTTTGTTAAAGCAGAAAAACTACAATCAGTTAGGATTTGGTTGCGTTCATGATGATGCTCAATCATCCTAGTAGCTACATGAACAGCGATCTGTGATTTAGTGCAAGAGCCAAGCTATGAAAAATACAAGTTTTCTAACAACTTTTACTTTTATGCTGTTAAGGCAGTTTAAGTAAAATCATAGAACTATTAATTTTTACTTTTAACTTTTTAAACAACCTATTCAATGGATTTATTTTTTCACGATTCAAAAATCAAATTCGGTTCAATAAATTGAATAATAACACACTTAAGACAGATATGTGTCCACTATTTAGATTCTTCTCTATACTTTCCTTTCTCCAATCTATTTAAAATTACTGAAGAGTTAACATCTAGAACCAACCTTGTGCACTTGTTTCGCTGTATTGGAAATTTACGAATTTCCACCTTGAATGTGAATGGTATCTTAGTGTTTCAATAAAACCTTTGCAGCCTCAATGCAGTCACCATCGCTCCACAAAAATCCTTCTCATTTGTATCTGCAACTGATCATGATAAAACAGACCTACATGAATTAAAGAGAACTATTGGCTCTTTATAGGCACAAAGTATACTTAAAAAGAAAACAATTCAAAAAGTTCAAGGGCACAAAAACTTAATGATATGCTACATAAATAAAATAACATTAGTTTAAAAATTGATCAAAGAGTGAGAAGCCAGGCACTAAAAAAACATTTATAATTTATACTTTTTGGCATAAATAAAAAACAAGTAACATCAATTGTGAGAATTTCAAATTTCACTAACGAATGAAATCTATTAATTTCTGTTTCTTCGTTTATTGAGTTCTTTAATCGAGTTGTTATTCTGTTAATGTGGGCAATCAAGGTGAGTGTTAATACTGACGAAGAAGAATGCCTGTTAAGATCTGAACTAGATTTTTTTTTTACTTTATAAACAAATCCTAAATGACTCATATAAAAATAATATACAGAGAAAAAGAAATGCCAAACCTTATCCTTTTCACCTAAGAAAAAACTAAAGCAAACTCCTGTTTTATAACTTTTGAAAAATTCTATACTTTGTCTTGATAAATCCAACAGTTTTGTGGATATTGAACTAAAAAATTGTATTCATTTTTGGTTACCATTTCTTTCCAGTGGGTGGGTTTCTTCCACATAGTATTTGAATGGATTCTTTGTTGGTTATCATTACATGATATATTTCAAGTTTCTGTGTCAAATGAAAGTTTCGATCCATCTGCACTTGCAGTAATAGGTAACCCTACAGAATATCATCAAACCCTGCATTGGCATAAGATTCACTTTCTTTGAGTGTTGACGTAACAATGCATCTAAAGATATAATATCAAGTAAATAATACCAAGAGCTAGTAACCATAGTAACGATCTTCATAAAAATTGCCTACTTTGATATTATAGTAGTTTATCTATTTCAAATTTTATTTTCTTCACCATGTCAATTAACCCTTTTTCAAAATTAGTCATTTCTGGAACTTGTTTTGGTCCATTTTCGACTTTAGGCCATACGTTTCTTCTACTTCAAAGTTATCTTTAATTTTATCATGTTTTTCTTCCAAGAAAAAATACATTTACTTATTATTTTTTAACTTTTCTATAATAACTCCATTTTGTAACTTTGTTCTGTTACAATTGGTGGCAGAGTAGTGTAGGTTTATTTTATCTATTTCTTTGATTTGAAGGAAAGTGCTCAACTGCAGAGGGATGAATACATCCGTGTACTAGAGTTAGTGCTGAATTTTGTATTTGACAGTACATACAGTACTAAAGAGCCAGTACAGTACTATCTATGTAGACAGATTTATTTCACCTGTTTATACCGCTAGTTTGAATAACACCACCCTCTTTAGTTTTGTGCGTATTTGTTTGCCCTCTAACGTGGATTCCCATCTTTTCTGCTTTCTTCAACATTGAGTGGCAATTATTCTTGAGAATGTCGATGTCAACCAGAAACGCTGGTGTTTGGATGTCACAAGTATCCTTGCCAGCATGTTTTGATCCTTCTATAACCAACAGTGGGCTGAAAATAATTAAAACAGCAACTGATAAAACACCACTCACATTGTAAATTCAAGTGTGAGTAAAAATACAGTTATGGACACGGAAAATTGTCTTATGAGACTCATTTAGAACTTAGATATGGTGATGATATTTCATAACCAGTAAAGGCAGTGATAATTCAGTGAAGATTAAGTTAGCTATTTCATCTACACATGACAATACTATACCGAAACAGATCGTAATAACATCATATAGATAGATATACACAAAGAACTGAAAATGTGAAAGTTAAAGTCAACAATTTTCCATACAGTCAAACATGTCTATAAAGGAAATGTATGAATCCTATAATTGTCTGTCTGTCATGCAAAATAATAGACCAAGTCATGAACAGTGGCTTCACACGCTAAACATAAAAAGGACAATTCATCTGGAAAATATGCTGGATCAAGAAATTTCCCTGAGCATAAGCCCTGGAATTCAGCCTATAGCTCTGTGAATGCTTTGCATGTGTTGCAGCACAGGCACATCAGTTGTTAGTATAAACTTTTTTATTGCAATTCTTTATGCCCAGCAGTGACTGATATCCAGTACAATTTGTGAGGTGTTGTTTCTTTCTGATTTCTTGCTTGTTCTTTAACCCCTCCACCAGCGCCACTTAATAATGGGAAAGGGTTTGAATAAGGTAGAATTACATAGAATAAGCTTATCTGTAATTTTACTTAAGATTTGCATGCTGCTACCCATAGCTACAGCACTTAAGATATATATTTTATTTCCATAGAGACCCCTTTGAAGGAATAATATATGCACCAACATGATATTTGCTATTTTTGGATAGCCAGGCAGCTGAGGATCATCTGGTATATTGTGCAGGAATCTGTCAAGTTCCTTCTTGAATATATTTACATCCACATTGCTTAGATTCCTTATTCTGTTTGGCATAATGTTGAACAACTGTACACCATGTATTGTAATCTGGTGTCTTATATTAGTCTGAATTCTTGTTTTGAGAATTGGGACTTTCTCACGCGTACAACCTGTACATGATTGTATCCTCTCTTTTATTTTTTCGTTGATGTTTGGAACCATTTTTTCCAATATTTTCAAACATTAATAATGACATATCCTTCATATCTTTTCTAAAGGGAATACCGGTCCAGTTTGTTTTAATATTTCCAATTAGTTCATTTTTTTGGAGTGTTTTATTTTTCAGAGGAATGACCATTGTGTTTGTTCTATAATACTGAATCTGCCAAGGTTTATTGGGAGACCAAAGAACTGAGCAGTATTCCGCAGTTGGGACGACTAAGGACTTCCACAATATTAGCATAACATTCTCTTCTTGGCAATTGAAGGTTCGCAAAATCCAAGATGACACGCATTTTGTCTTCTCTACTATTTGGTTAACTTGATCTGTAAATGATCAGTTATCACTTATTATTACCCCAAGGTTTCAAATATGATCCTTTGCAGTGATTATCCTGTCTATTGGAGTGTAATAAGTATGTGCATTCTGAAAGTGTTTCATCTTTTCCATTACGAGGACATTCAAATTTTTCATCATTTAGTAACATGAGGTTATTTTCTGTCCTTTGATATAGTCTCCAGATCTGGCTGGACTTGTAGTTTTTTAACAGCGCCAATAGTTCGAGTGTCATCTGCAAAGGACCTGATATATGTGTTAGAAACATTTGCATCTATTATCATTAAGCATTATAATAAAGAGCAGCAGGCCCAGCACACTTCCTTGAGGCACACCTGATACAACATCAGCAGCGGTGGAGAAAGATGACCATTAACAACACCATTCTGCCTCCTTTCCAAGAGGATGATTTGATTCATCTTAATAGTTTACCAGAAATGCCTAAAGATTCTACTTTTTGTAACTGAGTGGTCAAACCTGTCAAATGCTTTAGAAAAATTTAGGTAAACCACATCTACATAATATGGAACCACTTTCAAGTTTATTCACAAAATACAATCATAATGATGCAAGAGAGCAGTATCTTCCCCTAGATTACCACCGTAACATTGGTAACTTCATTTGTGTCTTTTTTAGATTCAGTTACAATTTCCAATTTCTTTTTTTATTTATTGGATTTTAAAGTTGTTTTGTCGAGATGAAACTACTTGAATGAAAAGTTTGTGTGTCCAATCTCCAGAAAAAGAGGCACCGAAAACATCTTACGGGAACTTAAATTGTTTAGCTTACCTTAATTCAAGATTAAGAGATCACAGTTCCTAAGAATTCTACTTCAATTCCCTCTTTACTTCTAAAATTTATTACTTTAAAATTTCTTCTTCTTCGTATTCGTTTTTCTTCTTTTCTTTATCATGGCACAACATGGTAAAAAAACGCTGACTTGGCAAAATTAAAAAAAGATGGTAGAGTCGTAGCGGCTATAGGTAAAAGGTAGTTAGTAGAGACCACCAAAGAGGGATAGCAAAGGCTGATGGGATTCTTAACTACTTAAGGGCAATTTACACGGTACGATATTTGTCGTACGTTTTTTGTCGTACACATTTGATGTATGATATTTAAAGAAAAAGCGTTGTGTTTACACGTTACGACATTTAGAAGAGAGAAATGATTTTTTATTTTAAAAAAAATGGAAAGTGATGAAGCTGATGCTTTGTGCGCGATATCAATATCTGCATTTTGTTTACTTCAAAATGATGCCAAAACAGTAAAAAAGAAACGTAAAACACGTTCAGAGTGGACCAAGCAGTGGTTACAAAGAAGAGATTTAAAAGGTCTTTATTTAAATTTGGTAACAGAACTTCGAACTGAAGAAGTTGCAATATATACTAATTACTTGAGAATGAGACCTGAGGATTTCGATTTTTTGCTCTCTCTAATTCGCGCAGACATTGCCAAAGAAGACACCGTAATGAGAGAAATAATTAGCCCAGAAATCAAACTTGTGGTTACTATTAGATATTTGGCAACTGGAAGCAGTTACGACGATCTAGCATGCCAGTATCGAGTTCATAAAAGTACTATTTGTCTTTTTATCCCTGAAGTTTGTGATGCTATTTACAAGAGACTCAAAGACGAATATTTAAGGGTAAGAATCTTTATTTGCTAGAAGTTACAAATTTAAGATTAAAAAGTATTTTGTGAAAAACTTTCTGGTGACCCCGGGAATGATGTTGGACTTCTCATATTTGATGGTGATAGCAGAGTTGTGTAATGGTTTGACGGTTGCTGCTGTGTATGAGGCAGACCTATTCCGAAGAATTGAACTTTATACATCACCTCCTGCAATTTAAACTTTGCAAAATTTCTTTCTCTCTGAGGTAATTCTCGTAGTTGGCATGCCAAGTGTTTGGCAAATTTATCTTCCGCATCTTCCTGCTTCCTGCCTTCTAAATACGACATTGTTTTATTAAGCAGTTGTTCTGCTTTTTGCGATGCACCGCTGGTTTTTAAGCTTTGTTCAACCCTTTGCCGTTTAGGTAAAGGTCTACTTGTCAAGGCGTCATTACCATCATCAAGAGCAAATTCATTATCTTGACTTTCGGATATATCCACAAGATCATCCTAAAATATGTAAAAAAATTTGAAACCTTTTTTGTTACAGGTTCCATCAAAAAGAGAAGAGTGGCTAGAAATCGCCAAAGGATTTGAAGACAAGTGGAACTTTCCAAATTGTATTGGCGCACTAGATGGAAAGCATGTCAAAGTACGGTGCCCTCCGAAGTCAGGATCCTATTACTTTAATTACAAAGGAACTTTCAGCGTTGTTTTGATGGCTCTTGTTGATCATGACTACAAATTCATTTACGTTGATGCTGGATGTAACGGAAGGATTGGTGATAATGGCGTTTTCAGAAACTCCTCCCTTTGTCGATCACTCGAAGATAATTCCCTTAACATTCCTGAACCAAGAATGCTTGATGATCAGCAAACTATCGTTCCGTACACTATTGTAGGTGATGATGCCTTTCCCTTGCGTCCTTACATTATGAAGCCTTATGCAGCAAGAAATCTTACTTCTGCTGAACGAAGTTTTAACTATAGACTTTCAAGAGCTAGACGAATAGTCGAAAATGCTTTTGGAATACTTGCCAGCAGATTTCGGATTTTCTTATCTACAATCCAAGCTAAGCCGGAAGTGGTTGAAAAGGTTGTATTGGCCAGTTGCGCGCTTCATAACTACCTGAGAACTAATTGTTCTAGATATTTACCTTCTACATCTGTAGATAGGGAAGAAATTCATGGTGTAGTAATTGGAGGTGATTGGAGAAATGATGAGGGAGTTCTGACATCGTTGTCTGCACAAGGAACCAACTCTTATTCAAGAGAGGCAAAAGAAGTGCGACAGAAATACTGTGAGTATTTCAACAACTACGGTCAGGTTCCATGGCAAAACAATTATATCTAGTAACAACTTACAAGATTTGAAAAAGTCTTCTTTGGAGCTATTGTATCTCTCACAAAATCCAGGGATTTGAAGTGAGGCCATTTTGAGACATACACATTGCTTGCAGACGCTCAACTCTTTTGCGAACTTCTTTCTTTATTCAATTCTTTGCCATAATATGTTCTCAGGCTTTGTATTTTTGCTTTGACCTCTTTTTCTAGGGAAATATAATGTCATAATCACGAGTTCACAATAATATATTTCATGCTGTGATTTCAATACATGAAATTCGTAACCCTTACCACTTAGTTCGTGTGCAGCACATAATCTTTCAATAGCCAGCCTTCTCTCGTTCCTATCTTTATATTTTGGGTCTACAACATTCCAAAGACTTTCTTCATTTCGAAAATTCTCAATAAAATTTTCAGTTTCTTGTATTTTATCCATCCTGTTTGTATTTACAAATCAGTTTTATAGAGAAACTTCAAAAACATAAAATATTCTATTTTTTTCTCTCACTTGAAGCATTGTTTGCTTTGATATGATTGGTTAATTTTCGTACGATATCGTATGAATGTTGAACATGTTCAACATTTTTTTTGACGTACACGACACCATGATACGACACATTTTTGTACGTTTTTTTATGTTTACACGGTACGATATGACGTGTACGACAAAAAACGTATGAAAAATCGTATCGTGTAAATTGCCCTTTACCAAAATCGTATCTGAAACGAAAAGATATGCAGTAAATTTCATTATTGACCGATTGGCTTTTTTACTCTCCATCATTTATTTTATGTGATATCACATGATGTCCGCTTTTTAGTTTGATATCAAACTGTTTGGGACAGAAATACTTCACCACAACTAGAGGAGTCAGGCGGTCGGCCTTAAAAAACATTAGAATTTTTCGATGTCCCATAGAAATCAAAATTAATTATATCAATTGGGTAATGCATGTATTATTCAACACATCATACGTTTTTTCAGAATACATTGGCACTATAAAAATGGTAAAAAGGTGGAAGATAAGTAGTAAGCCTCTCTCAAGTTTGCTATTTAAGCATATAACTCTACCAAATTACCTGAGTGATGTCTCCTTCTCGAGCATAACAGACCAGATACCAACATGTTGTCTTGCTCATTTTATCGTCAGCAATCTTCTTTCTTTCGTGGTGAAACGTGTGGACCGTGCAACAAATTTTATCTATTAATAATAGATAAATTTAAATTTGTCTACTTTGCTATGCTCCAAAATAGCAAAATCTGGTAAATTTACTGACTTGTCAAAGCAGAAAATTTTATATTTGAATGGGTCAGTCAGTGGGCCCGAATGGAACTTATTTTCGATGTCCAACTAAGGTAAAAAATATTAGCTAAGGAGTTTCATAGGAAAAAAACATATTTTCTGAAAAATCTAAACTTTCATTTTATAGAATTTTTTAAAAATCCAACTATCAATCCATCTTTCCTATAAATTGACTATCTATCATTACAGAAAATGTGGCAATAGCTTTAATCCACTAAAACTATAATTTTTCCTAATTTATATTCTCTTAACTATAAAGTTTCACCCACAAAAATTTAAGACACTAATTAAGATTATGGAGACCTAGAAGTGCATAAATAAAGGTCCGCTGCTGTGAAAGTCACTGAAGGTTATAAATAGGGCTTCTTTTATTTTTGTCATGTGATTCCATACATTTTTTCTCTCAGCTTTGCGAGCTCTATTACCATATACTACCATAGCTTTCTGTCCTACCTTCCTGTTCGCTATTTTGTATTTTTTTTTTTGTGGGACTGTAACTTTTACAGTGTTTTTACACTATATATATATATATATATATATATATATATATACACACTATACTAGTTATATATTATAACTGCGTATGAATAGGGAGCTTGTCTAGCACACTTTAGGTTCTGTTAAAAAATCTGTGTGGGATAATGAACCTGTCTGTATAATTGTGTTAAAACCAGACCTTTCAATTTCCACGCAAACCAGACCTTGTGCTACAAACATATGTGTATAACATATAACACCCTGTACATATACCTTAATTTCAAAACAGAACCAACAGTCTTGGTGTAAAATTTGTTATGGACAATGAGAGTAATGATCAGGTTATGCTTTTTCTGTTATTGGAAAATGTTCTGTTCTACTACAGTAAGGGATTACAAAGTGACAAACTCTCCTTTTGTTCATTATAAAGATTAAAGCATTTTAAGGTCTTTTATCTTTTTCTTCACATTTTTTTATGGAACCGGTCTTATTATTTGTTATAAATAAAATTATTTATTATTTTATTTATTGATATGGACCCTGCATTGTTCTAGGGAATCCCTGTCTGAACTATAAGACACCACCTTCACTATAACCCTCATCCAAAACTTTTACAAAAGAAAATTGGGAATATTATTTCTTGATTCTTTATATACAGTAATTGATTTTTAACACATCTCTAAAGAAACTACATTTCCACGTTTAGCTTTCATGAAGAGTCACCATCTTTTGAAGTTAATGTTTTTTAGTTTATCTAACACAATGAAAATTATAATGACTTCATGTAACAGATAAAACTTTACATGAAAATCCTTTGTGTTTTCACAAAAAAATTCATTTCTTCGTGGACACGTAAAGTTTCTTTTGGTGCTGTACTGTAGTGTTGTATAACAAAGATAATGAAATGCAAAAAAATTAACCCAACATTGTACTATTCATTTTCAGGGTCACGGCTGAAAGATTTTTTGGTAGTTTGGATTTTTTATCAAGCAAATAACTTTGTAATGCGAATTTAGTACTGGCAGCTCAACAAAGCACAAAGTATCATGAATCAGCATAAGAACCAAATCCAATATATTCTTGTTGGAAGTGTACCATCTAGTAATCTTAAGTTTTTGTTGCATCGTTTGCGTGGCTTATGTGAACATGCTGCTGTTAATGATAACATGTTTGAAGATCATGAAGCTGTCTACATAATGAAGGTATGTGTGATTATAGAATGAAGTGGAATTGATTTGAACCACATTGAAATTTCCTCTCTATATGTATGTGAGTTGTTTTTTTTCCGAAGCCATTAAGTTAAACATCAACTATTAAATATTTTCACTTAATATTGCTAAAATGTATACTGAAGATGTTGTTATAATTATTTCCCAATGTAACATGAAGATAGTATGCAGAACTGTATTTTATGGTTTCACAACATTTTATTTAACCTTGTGATAGATATCCTTGAATTGCAAGTCAAATAGTAACTTCTAAGTATCCTATAACCCACCCTCTAAAAAGCTCCACTCCTCAAGGGTAAATAATTGAATGTGCACCATCCTCTAAAAAGCGCCTTTCTCCAATAAAAATTGTATGATCCTTATGCTGTGTAGATGATGTGACAAAATTAAATTAAAATTAATTAAAATTAATTAAGTCCAGTATTAGTCAAGCGATGGTTGTTGTTGACCACGCTTGTTGTTCAGTCATTTTTAACCACAATTAGGATCAGCATAGGCCAGGTTTGAGTCAATCATCAGTAACATACCCTCGCATGTCCCTTAAAAATTCTGGCCAGTAACAGTCTTTTTATCTTGTCCTCCCCATCTGGATATTAAATTTCCGAACACGTACAGTTAACTTGAATATTTTTGACGATTTTTGTGTTTAGGGATCGAATACCAGTTCAAATTCTGTTTCACTTCGAGTTAGAAGATCATTTGCGAATCCTGATGCACCACACCAGTTAAGATACTTAGGTATATGAGAATGTTTCTTTCCAATTCTGTCCGCTTGTGGACACAAATTCATGTGGTAAGGATCTGTCTTATTTGCATTCAAGCGTTTATTCCTTTTTTATCATTCAAACTAAATTTTGACACGCGTCAAAGAATCATAGGACCCAGGCTCTCAGAATATGGAGACATAAAATAGGGACCCCTGTAATCTTTGTACTTAACCATGACTGCTGCAGAAACCATAAGCCATGTTTATTTTTCAGTGTAATCACGGGCACGAAATCCATTATAATATCTGTGTTGTGTTTAATGGAACAAGTGTGATGCAGTGTATATATTGTAAACTATATTCACGCAATGTACTTTCCAATCAACGCAAAGGTAACGGATCCAGTGGGAATTAAACCCACGACCTCTCGCTTGCCGGGCGGTGATTGGAAAATGCATTTTGTCAATATAGTTTACAATATCTGTGTTGTTTCTCCTTTCTGACAATCGAACCCAAAATAAAGCAACCAGTTAAAGGGGCTACGACACAGCACAGTGTTTGTTCACTTTTTTCCAGTTCGTCTAACGTGGATTATTTTCGTGAATTTTTATGGCTTTTCAGGAAAATTAGTCCGTGCGAAAAATTTTCAACATTCGTGAAAAATAAGCCATGCGAAAATTAATCCGCGTAAGGTAGTATTGTCGCATCCATTGATTACGCATATAATAAGTCGTAAGATTAATATTGGCTTGGTTTGAATCTCAAGCCCTAAATCGTTAGTTGTTTATATCGATGAAATTTCTACCGTTTCTATACATTACCGTTAATACCTCATTTCCAGACCACCAAAGTTCGTGATGTAAACCTTGTAAAATTGGTTTGGGTAAGCGAGGGTAGGGGTTAGACTATCTTTCGTTCTTTCAAACACATTCAGTGTTACATGAAGTCAGTTGGCTGCTCTTTATTTTTCACGTTATTTTTTTTTTTTTCTTCTGATAACAATAACTGATGTTATTCCTTTCATTTTTAAAAGATCTGGATTGTTTTCTCTTGGCAGGTACTGTCGAAGGAAGTGACAAGAACCGATCGGCATCAATGAGGACTAGTATCGAAGTTCACTGCAGCGATAATATAAAGACTTACTTGGAGGCCATCGGTTTCCAATTTGACCATGAGACCATCCTACGCGGGTATTTATTTCGAAAAGGTGCTTTGAGGATTTCTGTCGCACGCTTGCATAAAATACCCGAGAGAGGTGTTTATGCGAACATCCTGCCGATGACGGATTCTTATTTTGTCGAGTTGACGTTAAATACACCGGTGCAACAGGATTCATTGTGTGACGAAATGAGAACGTTCGCCGAACACTTGAAACCGATCGTGTTACTTGATAAAATTGATATAAAGAGATGAAATGTCGGGCGGCACAATGCACGCTCTGTGTGGGTGAGATATAGACCAGCTGGAGAATCAAAGCAGATATTCGAACACAATTCAAACGAACAGGCTTAAAGATACTTCAACTTACCAAAAATGTCGACTTAAAGAAACGCGCAAACAAGGTTAAAAATGAACAAACTTATTGAACGTTGATTTGGTTTAGTGACTTCTATTTCGTTGTTTGCTGTACTTTGTTTTTGGTTGTTTTTTCTAACAAAGAATTTTAGAACATTTTACTGTTCGTTGAAAATGCTTAATTGGACTGATTAATACGATAATACCTTTTACAACTTCATGCGTTCTGCTCCATTGGTTTCTTTGCAGGATAAGAGTGTTTGGTAGAACACCTGCGCGTACACTTTTTTGGAACAGCTTTTTGTTCGGAGAAGAAATCCATCTACCATGTTTTCTTCCAAGCGTTTTATTGGTTGGGCTTTTTGTGCCAATTTTTTAATGACACTCAAACGGAATGATTTGACAGATTTGATCATCAAGGAAAACCGGAACCCGAATCTCTGTTTAAACACCGTATTAATGCTTAGTTATCAAGTTTCGCCTCGTTTCTATGCATTTTATTGTTTTGCTAATTTCAGAGCGTTATTACCAAGCAATAGTCACTTTTTTCTCCATTCCCCCAGTAGAATAATTAAAAGCAATGAAGACCTTAAAACGAGGCAATACTTGTTGACTAGGTCATAACACGCTGTTTAAATAGAAATTCGGGAAAGATCTATTATCAGTGAAACGTACTCCCTGAATTTGCGATTTGCGGCACCATTTTCTAAATTAATTTCGCTCTGCGCATTACTCATTATTTGGATAAAACTCAGGAGGAGTGGTTTCTATAGGAATGGCAAGCAATATCTCCTGCTGTTTCAATAAAAAAACACTCCTCCACAGAGACCTTTTTAAGATTTTGCCCTCTGTGGTGGGTTGTGAATGCCGTTTAAGCAGAGCTAACATACAGTTGATGTCTTATTTTCAGACAACCTTAGAGACAATGTGTTGTTATAAATACAGCCGGAGGTACCACATGCTGAAATCATCATTACCGATGCAGACCTTTCAGTTACTTCTGTGAAAGTCATCATTAAAAGCAACAAAAATAGTAGCTTATATTTATGACCAAACGATAATTCACGTGCTATTTTTATGAAGATCAAACAATACAACAATTCCTTTTCTTGTCTCTCACCTGTTGTTGTTGTTCCTGCTCATGTGCTGAGATCATCATGATGTCAGATTTTGCTATATTTATAACAACACATTGTCTTTGAGTTCCTGGTTAAGGTTCTTCCTCGCCAACACTTTTATAACAGTTTTCACCGGAGAAGTCAGTTGGTCTAGAAATAAATGATACAAAAAACGCTCACCTAAAAACAATCTGGAGTTCTAATCCGAAGAATCTTTTTAGAATTTAAATTCAAAATATATACAATTACAATACAACAGAATGTGATCGGAAACAATTTTTCGACAATCCTTTTTCGTTTAGGATTTTGGGCTTTACAAGACTATACTTTCTATCTAAAAATATACTTTCAATCTATCAACTTTACCCTTTGTGTTTATTACCTTCCCCAAGCTAACTGCTTAAATAAAAATGCTTTCGTGTATATACACTTACTTTTATAAGCAACACAACATTTGGGCTGAGGCTGAAAGTTGCTCTATTTTACAGGTTCGTCATTTGTGTGAGAAGACCAATTGTAGCGTTTTTGTCGACAGCTCACAAGGAGTAACCTTGAATCCCCTGAAGATAGATTATCCACCTAACCATTGATCGTCTTTCCTTTCCTTACTAAATTTATACATGCCTAACGGTAAATGGAAATTCTGCAAAAGATACCACTTTTCAATTTGAGTGGCCCACTTTATTATTTTGTTCAGTAAAGCTTACGGAAACTCCGGAAGGTTGATTTCGGGGTTGTGTGTTTGTTTAACAAGATGCAATCATAAAACGTTTTGTTTGAAAGACACTTTTTTTGGTTTGATGGAACGAAGACAGATATTAATAAAAATAAGAATAACATTAATAAGAATAATAATAACAATAATTATAATTATAATAATATTAGTAATAATTTACATAGAATTGAGCTTTCTTTTGAGGAATTTGAGACAACCATTAAAGAAATTAAAAGGAATAAAGCCCCAGGTGTAGATGACATAAATTTCAATAAAGGTCAATTTTCGACTTTTTAGTTTTTCAAAAACATTGTCCAGTGCTAAGTCATGATTTTTGTTGTTTTCTTCCAACAGCCCTCTCAAGAATTCGTCCAGTTGAAATGACTGTCTCACATTGGCAGGCACTGGGAACAAGTCCAGAATAGACACTGGATACTCCTGTCAGGTACATGTTTGTTGATCATTCATTTACGTATGTAGCCATCTCTGATGACAGTTTCCACTTGGTATTTGTTCCAAGAAAATTGGGGTCAAAACGCTTCTTTTTTAGTGGAAGTCCCTCAAAACTTTCTTGAAGATTTTTTTCTTCGTCAACCTCACTTGAAGAACCACCTTCCTCTGATGGTGAATTTCCATCATACTCCTCAGGCATACGACCATCGCTCACAAGAAAAGCTACAAAACGTTTTCGTTTGTTTGACTTCGACCTGTAGGCTGAGTCATCAGAAAATCCCACTTGCCTTTGTAAGTCATTGCTGGGGAACTGGTGTTTTACCAGAATGTCCGGGTTTTTCGATTCTATCCTCAGATATGTCTTGAGGCGAACTGTGCTGTGAGTTTTGTGCCTGTTGTTCACTTGGGGTAGCCATTTTACGAAGCTAAACAAACGTATTTAAGCCTCTTTAGATATCATATAAACAATAAAGCATGGCTTTCCACACAGTAATCCTCAACAGCGTAATTAACTTGTAAACACTTAAGTAAAAAGATTTGTTTACAAATGTAAAAGAATCTACGGAATTTGAAAACGATCTGTTAATTATTAAGATAATAGATGATTTAATATACTTACAACAAAGAGTAATTTTATGCACGTCTGTTTGTTTTGCGAGTAAAGTTAGAATGAGGAACATGAAGGTCTGGGTACCAGTGTTCTGCGAAATAGAGTTAGCGGAATTCAGTATTAAACCGAACGGAGATTTTATGAAATAAAATTCTGTAAAGTATATATAAAGCTAACGTAAAATAGTTTTCATTCTGATTGCCAATGTGTTAGAATCAAATGAGCAAGTTGTTTACAAAGATATAGACCATTTGATTCTTACATCCATTAAATCCGCTAAAAAACATGCGTTCAATTTTCTATCCATGTGCGTACTGACTAAACAACGGAACCACCTGAGACGATCTGAACCGAGCTGAGACGAGCTGAGACGAACTAAAACCACCAAGAGATGAGCTGAGACGAGCTGAGACGAGTTGAATCCACCACGGAGAAAAAACATCAACACCGTCCTTTCGGCTGCCGGATGCCATCTTCTCGAGAATGAGCTGCCCGGTTTGGACGTCCGTGCGGTCGTAAAACCACCGGAAGCTTTATTGTCACGTGACCATGAAATAAACGTTCAGAAATCATGTAATGAAGATCTTGTTACGTGGCCAAATTTTCGTCTTAAAACGACTGAAAACTGAAACGGCATGGCTGGGTCAAAGTTGACTTGTGTTACGTAGTTGGATTCTGAGTTTATAGAAACACAATTCAATCAACAGATAACGTGACAAAAAGATCCTTAAAATGTTTTTTTATATATTCGGTATTATACATCTCGAATAACGTAGTTTTTTTTAATCTTTTTTTAAATAAATATCTTCTTTGCAAGGACGATTCCCACCGACACTCGAAACATTCGGCAGCTGAATAGACTCGTCTCAGCTCGTCTCAGCTCATCTCTTGGTGGTTTCAGTTCGTCTCAGATCGTCTCAGCTCGTCTTAGCTCGGTTCAAATCGTCTCAGGTGGTTCCGTTGTTTAGTCAGTACGATCCATGTGTCGTTGGGATCGTTTTCTTCAATCAATTATGTTATGGTTCTGTTACAACAACCCTGGGAAGATCCAGATCGTAATCCTAATTGGCACTGATGTTGTTACTAAATTGGAAAAAATTGATCTATCATCTTCTAGTTTTCTTTTTCTCTTTAACTTCCCAAAAAAGGGTTGTCCTATTATATATACTAAGTCTACGTACAATTAAATTTTCAGCAAATGATATTGCTTTTAAAATGATGAATGTGGTCCTCTCAAATTAATGAAAATTTCATCATCTTGTGTTCTGTTGTGGTAGGTTGGTGTGTGGTGGTGCGTGTACATAGCTAGCTGATGCTCTAAACATCATCAACAAATGAAAATCACAAAACCTTTTCTATCTCTCCTTCATTGATACATAGCCGCCACAAATGATAGCTAAACGAGCTTCTTTTTAAAAAAAAAACCAACTGTACTGGATTCGTTTCATAGGAAGAGCTTTTAAAAAAGAAAAGAACATTCAATTTCCATGCATGTGGCTGGCTTCGCTTAGTGAAACTAGGGAAATGTGTCTAGAAGAAGAAGAAGAATGTACTGAAATCCACGAAATTTCTTTCCCTCTTAATAAAAAATTAAAAATACAATCTGTTGCAATCGTGTACGTGCCATATGGCTCTTGTCTTATCTTATCTTATGTTAATTTAACAAAACTTTTTGATATTGAAAGCCAAAAACAAAGCAATTTAAAACTAACAAAGGCAAATTAAAATTAAAAACAAGAGAAGAGGGTTGAGAAAAAAGAAGATAAAAATATCGCAAAAAATTGTCGTCTGATTTCAGTAGAGATCTTTTCACAAACCTACTGAATTGTTTTAAAGTAAGACTTTCCTTAATATCGTTAATTAAAACTGAGTTCCACAAAAATCATACACGGTTTCTTACCAAATGACTTGTGTTTCAGAAATACAATTTTGTAGTTAATTTTGGAATAACTTGTTTTATGTTTGTTCTAAAAGTTTTGAAGAGGGTGCTAGTTTATATGAACTTTGCACTCAGTTTGATCCCACTTTTTGTATTGGCTTATTTATCCGATTTCTGCTTTCAGTGTAAATCCAGCACATGATGACAGCAATTAATATTTTTAAACAAAAACAAAAGAATTTTGAAAACATCTTGTTTTTGAAAACGTTTTCATAATCATCACATATAATCATCACATAAAATCACATAATATGTGTCGGTAAAGCATATGTTGCGCATTTTAAATCAGTGGAATACATTTTCTCAATGGAACAATATGATATTATAACTATTCAGAATCCATCAAAACCTTAGTTATTAGAATTCAAAGCTTTACTCGTATACAAATCATCAAAATTAAAAATGTTTCTGCAAGCGTTGTTGGTTGTAAATATTTTTCAACTTTACGCTGAAAACGGTGAGTGGATTCGACGCATCATTGTTGATGTTTGATGGTACATGGAATAATGTATTAGACATGTTCATAGCGTCCATCATGACTGATATTTTTGCCTTCCTTTTTTTCAAATTTGCCTTTCTTTTGTCTTTTGTCTTTTGTCAAAGTAAGGAATTTAACAACAACAATAAAAGGAAAATGTTTAGACTCAACCATATTTATTCGTAGACGTCAACTTTGTTATTCATTTCAAATATCAAACAACAAAGGACATACCAACTTTGAAACCTGTTACTTTCCCGAAAACGGAAGAATTGTCTGTGTGTACATGGTTTCTACTAAATGTAATTCCTCTGGCCAATGATGATGAACAATTTATTTTCCACTATTCTTCTCCTCATTTTAAAACTGAAAATGGCTTCGCTATGTCAGTTGTTTCCGATGGCATTACGTCTTATCGTGACGATGTGCAATATCGTTTTACTGGGAAATTGAACTTTTCTTTGTCAAAATGGACTCACGTTTGTTGGGTATGGAATGTGACTGGAGATATCAAATTTTATTATAATGGAAAGTTACATATGGCAGGACAAATTAAGTCACCTTCATATACACAAGCTTTTCCCAAATCCTCTGGTACGCTTATACTTGGTCAAGATAGAGACTCTGATAAAATTACTGACCCTCATCAAATGTTTAAAGGGAAGTTAACAGGATTTTATATTTACAACAGTACTCTAAACGCAGATGATGTTCACAACATATTTAATAACAAACCGCCTCAGAATGATACCATTGTTGGTTGGTGGCAATTTAAAGGTACGACTAGTGGAAGTGATATTGTGAAAGAACCAGGTAATATTTCTCGACTTCTGTTTCACAAAATCATTAATTATTTAGATTAACTACTACTAATGGTTAGTTATTATTTAATAACTACCAAAGTAATATTTAACAAAGTTTGCCTCTTCATTTCTGATCGAACGTTTACCAACTAGGGTTCTGAGTAGGAAGTCCCAGAGCATCTGAAGCTCCAATTTGGGCTAAGGAAGCCGCATGTTTGCTTCAAACGCTCAGCTAGACAACACATTTAGAAAAAAATCTCGCTCTCAAATCTCGCTAAGGTGTGAGTGTATCGTTTCACACTGTTATAATTGCTGTCATTTTGAACCCATTCTGGAGGAGATTGGATTGGGTATGTGATTGTATTAAATAACGTTATATATCCTCCTTGAATAAAAAGTACAGAAAAACCTTAACAGTACACAGTTTATATAAGAAACACTTTATAAGTAAAGAGGCTCAAAAAACTAAGCAACTTCTAACAACAACCCAGGCTAAACTGGATTTACCCAATAAGAAAATAAGCAAACAGACAAACAAAGAAACTGAGAACAAAACAATAAAATAAAAGAGGAAAAAGGGACATATTTTTTGCTTCCTGATGAGAAACGTATCACAAAAGTTCCATTGGTTTAATAAAAATGCACGCTGGTCTGCGTGAATTTGTTCACAAATTTGTTCATCGTGCATAGCAAGTCAACAAGCAACAAGTAAGCAACAAAGCAACATTGAGCCTCAGCCAAAATTTTGTTATAAAATCCTTATAAAATAAGCGTGTATTTACTACTTATTTTCCCATAGGACTAATTGAAATTAAATGTTTTAGATAAGCTTGGTTTCCAATAACTGAAATTTGCCTTGCGACTATGTGGTTCCTGTGATGCATGACCATTATGCAACTACTTATCGCAAAACACTTGTTTCCAATGAATGAAGGTGTTTCTATAATGGAAATTCGTTTTCATCTTTAAACTACGAATATGTGGTTGTTCGTTGCACTTGTAGCATACTTTGGAAATCAGTTCCGTACCTGGAACAACCGCCATAATTTTGCTGTTTTGTCCAACTTGAAAATCTTGTTACCGATTGTTGAACGACAGGGGCATAAACAGAATTTCTTCTATTTTTATGACCCTTCTCGTTCAGCACTTACTTTGTCGCGTAGTCGCTGCATATTACCACAACAATATATTTCGAATGTATCGTAAAATTAAAAAACAGTTTTTACTTACATCTTTTGTAATTCTAAAAAGCCTGGAGTTAGCACTGGAGACTAACTAGTTTTGTAAAAGACATTGTTTTTGTGCAGAGAGTGTGTTTTCTATATTTTTTTCTAATAAAAAAATTCCAAATAAGTTTTATACCATTTGATAGCTAATAAAAAATACTTATCAATGATATAAGTTTAAGAAAACGTTCATTTACTGTTTTAAAAAAAATTAGATTTACAAAACAATGCACAAAAGGTATACTGTATCCTTAAAACTGTTCTGCGTATCATTTATTGGAGACCAAGATAGAGGCTGGCCTTTATAACATTAATATTTTTTAAGGTTAATTATTCCTGTCGCAAAAAGCAATAGTGGTTTGGTTTGGTTGTGGATAATTTCCGATGTAATTAGCTGGCTCTCAGTTTCAAGACAAAAATGTTATTGTTTCAATCATTGTTCCAGAAAAAAAAAACAGTTTTTGTTAGTTTATAGTTCATGATTATGAAATTATTTTGGGGAACAAAAACAAAAAGGGTTACAATACTTGCACCTTACTTAATCTATAAGTTAGTGAGAAATGTGTCATGGTTACACGACATCGGCTCCGTTTCAAAGTTAAGAAAACAAGATGGCAATTTAAAACCACGCTTTATTATCGTTTGCTCAAAGCCGTTGATATCTATACTCATTTCCGTAAAAGAACCAATTGTTACACTTATTTTGAAGCAACATGGCTGCTGAAAACATGTTTTGACTCCCTGCGTCTTTATGCGGCCGTAGAATCTACTAGAGTAAAGGATTTATATGGAAAATGTAAATAGATACATACGTTTATGAGGAGATAATAAAATCTAAGAAAATATGTATCCAAAAGGAAAAATCTCATTTCTCAAGAAAAAATCCAGGAGACCCTACAAAAGCAAAGGTAATAAAATGTAGGACATCTAACGTTTAGAAGGGGAAAAAGTAAATTAAAACTTTATCGGCAGGAAGACAATGCATGCAACATGAAACAAATACAAAAACAAAGACGTAAAACATATACATAAAAATACAGATATAGAACACAGACATAATACACAATGACAAACAACTGGTAGCTGTGGGATAAGTGATCTGACAAGAGATTATCTGAACTGAATTTACGTCAACATATAAGAATTGAGAACAAACTTGGTGAGTTTGGTCTTCATATATTAGGTAGCTAGAGATAGATCCAGAATCGGTAGATTGGAAGAAGTGCATTATTCCAGGAAAGTATGCATTCAGACCGAATCGAATAAAAGCCATAGGATGTGAATGGAGTAGATAGTATGTATATACAACCACCAAGAGTTGCATAGTAGTGAGAAATGTCAAAGTTGAAATTTCTGATGAGGGAACAAGGGACCGATTTTGAAATAACCTTTTTAACAAAAAGAACATTCCGGAGAGGGCAATTTTACACTACACAACACTCTAAAATGTGGATTAGCATGTGCTTGAGCGTGTTAATTAAGTAATAAATAACTTTTTATTTTATTGATTAAGTTGTTATTGTTAAGTTAAGTGAACGCACTTTTTTTATTGAATTTGCGCAGAATCAATTTTTATAATTTTTATAATTTATCAGATGTTTCTAACAATAATGAACTAACTACTTAAAAGTGCTTGTCACCATTTCACTTAAAAAATGTGCGTTCATTTTTTCCCACAAAACAAGGAGAAGAAATGTATAGTTTTTCTTTTTACTAAAACTCAGGCTATTGACGTTTGTAGGAGAAAATTCAACAAGCAACTAAGTTGCAATACGTATTTAATTCATATATGTCTGCGTGTCGATGTTTTGCACGTGTATAATATCGTGTATAATACATTTGTTGAATAGGTGGATTTGCAGATCATTGGTTCAAATTCTGTTATTACATATAATGAATAATGGGAAATCATCTATCATCTAGATTATGCATATGGCTATATCCTATATACTGACATATTGGTCAAAATCATTGTCGTTCTGCTGCTGGGGTAATGTCCACCCAGGTTAACTTGAAAATGATTCAGTTTCAAGGCATAATTTGAAAAATACCTATTAGTCAAAAATTATGAGTCAATAGTGTTTGAGTATCTAGTTACAGTTATACAGTCATTAAATATAAAGCATAGTGTTTTTCGAAGTGAGCCTCACCTTTTCCAGCCTCAAAATATGATTAGGATATGCTTGCAATGAGACGAAACAAGGTTGACACACGAGCTTTATCATGCAGTGAATGATGACTCCCCTTGCAAGGGAAAATAAAATGAACATCATTTTCAGCATGATTATTGCAACACAATATTTCTGGAAAATCAAGAATGATAGAAAGAAGTTTTCTTTCTTGAACTTGTTGTTTATTGGAAAGATTTTATCAAAAAGTGTAAATACACTCAGATATGCTTAAGATCCAAGCTCTGTCTTACATCATATTCAAATTATGTTTAAATTTCCAGGTTCTTTCAGCCTGTGTATGCGTAAAAAGTTTATGTTTATTTAAAAAGGAGTGGTATAGCTCGATAGATTTCCTAGAATCTGTCAGTTTTTGTGGTGGCACAATATGAAAGAAAAAAATGTCATAATGTGAAGTGGGTGACGAAAAAAATTTTGAATTCTAGGCTTTTTTGAGTGGCCTTAAAGACAATGTATTGTTATAAATATAAAAAATTTAAGATGACTTTCATAGAAGTAACTTTAAGGTGCTGCTAGAATATGTTCATCAAAAGAACTTTATAATTTATTGAAAACTTGAACGAGACATGAACCAAGTAAAAAATTGAAAATGCAACAATTTTTTACAATTCTGTTTTACAATAGAATCCCAGTAATCCCAGTAATTTGATAACTCGAACTCGAACTTTCAGTAACTCGAACTCTTTTAACATTCTCTTGAACTAATCTCATTGCATCTCATTGCATTGTCTTTAAGGATATTCATAGGTCTTTGAGTATGATATTTTATTTTGAAAAATTGAACAAAAACGTTTATTTTTCTTTACCTAACATCATATAGCCTGAAAGTCAATTAAATCCTCTTTATATTGCAATTTACAGAATTAAGGTAACTTGTTAACAAGTTGAACATGTTCTGAAGATATAAAACACTTTCCAAAAACTAGCATTCTTTACATTTCAACTTTCTGTCTCAAAACCACTGGACGAATAAACTCAACAATTACATCCTCTGATTTGACATACTTTCGGCTAACGTTCCCTGGTGATTTTTTGTAAATGATTTTAAAAAGAAATTAGATAGGTATCAAACCATTTGTATATTAATATATATTAGCAATGTTTGATCTAGAGAACAAAATAATAAAGTGTTAGTCTATAGTTAGGTTATAGTTTTCTATCTCCCCCAGTCATTATCACGAGCTGAGAATGACGTATCAATTTTAGGGAAATGTCATTTTAATACAAAGTCGTCAAAACGGGATGGTTGATGACGCTCTCTTGTTGATCGACGAAGTGGTGGTGGCGAGCCAGGTGTCGTGGGAGGTGTAACGGTTTCTGCAAGAGTTGAATCAGAAACGAGAGTAGGCGCCGGGTCTGGATTGTTTTGAGATGACTGAGGAGCATCTTTGCTGGGTTGAAGCGTTCGAAGTTTGCTGACATCAAGTGGGCCGGTCATGGCTGACTTCGCAATGTCTGGTGTGGTAGTTATGGGGGAGCCATTTGGTAAAGTAATAGGGTACTCAAATGGTCTGTTCTGGTGAACTGGGGTGAATTTTCGAATGAATTTCCGTTTGCGTAGGGTCACTCGTCCGGAGCCGTCCACGCGGATGACGTATTGGTCGTGTTGACGTACTTCGACTACAGAGCCAATTCTGTCCCATTTGCGTGGATAGATACCAGTCTGGTTCTGAATTCTGACACAATCGCCAACACTGAGGGGAGGAAGACGTCGAGTATGCTGAGAAAGCCTTTCAGCGATAGCCATATGACGATTTCTAAGTGCAGTTTCTCGATCGTGAAGGACGCTCTGCCATGTTAGATGTGGTAGGTATTTTCCAGGTAATATCGGGATGAAGTCTCGGATCGGACGACCAAAGATGCATTCTGCCGGTGATAGCTTGGTGGTCTGATTTGGAGTATTCCTATATTGTAGCATTGCGCGTTGGAATGCGTCTGTGTTTAATTCCCCTCGGGGTCCTGTGTTGTCCATGAGCATTCGTTTGACTGTTTTGACTCCAACTTCGGCACGACAATTGCTATGCGGTAATGAGACTGACGATACACGATGACGTACATCCCAGTTGCGAAGAAAGTTAAGTTCGGGACCGCCGTCAGAAGGCAATTCATCAGGGATGCCGTATGTTACGAATGTATGACGAAGGCAGTTTATCAAGCTGTTGGCTCCTTCTTTCTATTCCTCAACGATTGGCCAATTGGAATATCTGTCGACGCATACGAGATAGTAGTGTCCTTTATAGTGAAAGAAATCTCCACAAAGTTGTTGGAATGCGTACGAGGGGTATTGGATCTGGCTTGGTGGGGCACCCGGTTGAGACGGTGCGATGCGGTCGCATTCGTGGCATTCTTGTAGCAAGTTGATGATGTCGGAGGTGATGCCGGGCCAGAATACCGATGATTCCGCTCTAAGTGTCATAGAGGCTGTGCCGTGGTGCGCTGCGTGGAGGCTTAAGAGGACACTCCTACGTAACCGTAGTGGTATGACGATTCGGTCTGCATACAGGATAACACCATCAGTTGTGGAAAGTTTATCGCGATGCAGTGTTGGTGGAAGTTCCTCACGATTGTCGGGCATACCAGATTCAATGATCTCGACCAGTCTGTGCATATCAGAATCGCTGGTTGTCGCAACGCGAACTTCGTCCCATGTTACGGATTGTAACGATGCAAGGGTAGTGGTGGCGGAAACGTAAGAGATATCGTCGGGAAGGTGAAGCTTTTCGGGGTTTGGGTCACCGGTTGAATGACGAGACAAGGCGTCGGGTGCGCGGTTCTTCAATCCGGGTATGTGCATCATAATGAACCAGTAGCGTAGTGTGCGTTCCTTCAGGTTTCGGAGGCGGTTGTTTGGAATGTTTTCGAGCGATCGATTGGTGAACAGACCAAGAAGCGGCTTGTGATCGACTGCTATAACGAGATCTTGGCAACCTTAAACAAAATGCCTGGCCTTATCCAAAGCATCTGCGACAGCCAGTGCCTCACCTTCGATTGGAGCATATCGGGACTCGGCTGGATGTGTGAATCGACTACCAACCAGAACTACTTTCCATCCTTCGTGACAGCAGAACAGCGTGATTCCAGGGCATGTAGAGTGTTTTTGGAACAGCCAAAATCCTATGCCTGTTTTTGACCAGTCAGTGGCTATACACGTAGGTTTCCATTTGTCGAAGATTCGTACACCTAGCTCGATTTCCTCGAGAATGTTTTGCTTTGAAGAAATGAATAATCGACCCAGCATATCGTCTCAGTAGAACGTAGATGCTGGTTTTAGTAGCTCGCGAAATGGTGCCATCTTGTCTGTCATGCTGAAGGCGTAGGTTACCTGATTAACAAGCCCGAACCAGGAGCGTACGTCTGTGATGTTTTTGGGAACTGGGAAGTCTGCGATGGCTTTCATCATATTGGGAGAGGGACATACACTAGTTTAGTTGATTTCAAAACCGGAGAATTGGACGGTGTCACTGCCAAATACGAATTTGGTAGGATTCTGGATGATGCCGTTCTTACCACAGATGTCAAACCACTTGCATGTCCTGAAGAAGCATCCTTCGAGAGTGTCAGACCATAAAAGTGCATCGTCAATCACTTTGATTCGGTCATGGAAATCTGATACTATCTCGTCAAAGCGACGGGAGTAGCTGTCACCTGATGTTATATAACCCTGGGGGAGGCGGCAGTAACGGTATCGGCCCCAGGGCGTAATGAATGTTGTGTAATGGCGATCCTCTTCGCATAGTGGTACGCTGTGGTAGCCATTCCAAGCATCTGATACGGACTTCTTAGTCATGGGTGGCACTGATCGGATCTGGTGATAGGGAGACTGCGTATGGTGGGTCTCTCTGGTGGCGTGGGCGTTCAGGGGCTGGAAGTCAACTGTTCTTCTCGGTTTTCCATTTTTCTTTGCACAGACGACCATCTTATGGCACCACGTAACTGGTTCACCGATGGGAACTGGTTCAATGACGCCCAGTCGAACGTCGCGGTCTAGATCAGCTTTTACTTCGTCATGCCAGTGTATAGGTATGGGAATAGGTGAATGTGATGCAGCCGGCTTTGCATCGTCTGCAATGATGAGTTTAACAGGTGGACCAGTCATGCGCGGCAATGGCTGATGTTCGCATGTGTTGAAGGTGCTGTTCTTGTAATAATCCAGTAGGTACTGTTGGAGCTTCTCCCGATTCTCGTCGATGGCAGGATATGGTAACACAGTAGGTATTGGAGGGGGAAGTGCACGTTTCGGGCAAGTACAATCGGCTGACGTTACATCCTCGGTGTCTGCAAGATTGGTCACAGCGTTGTTTGTTTCTCCAATTGTTGGAAATTTTCCAGATATCATGCCAAGGTCGATACAGGCGCTTCTGCTGAGGTAAAATTTGTCTGAGTCATTGGTGACGTACGCAAATTGTCGTGTCTCCTGCAGCTTTCCGTCGTTACTTTTACCGGAGATTCGCAAAATCACCGCACCAAGGATCTTAATAGACTGGTTGTTTGCAGCATCCATTTTCATATGTGCGGGTAGGAGATCTTGTTTGTTAAAATTGAGTCGTCGAATCCATTTGTATCCGATAAGGCAGCTTTGGCATCCCGTATCTGCTAATGCATGAACAAACACTGGTGTCGGGTTTGGATTGACGATAGATGTATAACCAAGTTGTTTGTAGTCCATGTCTGTTATTTGGATGGATACTGCTAAGAATGGTTGGGGTGGTGAGGTTGTTTTCTTCCAAGTATCAGTCAGCTTGTTGTGGCAATGGTGGTCAGCAGGGAGTGGCTGTTTCTTGTTTGTGGAAATCGAGCAGGGAGTGTTGAAGAGAGCACCTGTTTCACCGATGTTAGCTGTTTGGTCGTGCTGCTTTGACTGGCCTCTGTGATTTCTGTCTTTGGTTCTACAAACATGATCATAGTGGTGAAGGCGGTGACAGTGTCCACAAGAGTGATTGAATGCTGGACAGCTTTCTTTGCGAGTCTTCATGTCTGAGCTATGTGTGTTCTGCCCGCAATAGGAGCATTAAGATCGAGCTGTGTTGGATTGATTTTGGCTATTGTTGGACAACTTGCTCTCTTGTCGGGTCTTCTGGTAAGAGCTTTTAATTGCAGCAGTATGTTGGCCAAGCAAGTGCGAGGCGGATCGTTTGCCGGCCTCCTTGGTCTCAATGAACCGGAATACCTCTTCCAGTAACAAATTTTGCTTGGTGTGGCCGAGAAGTTCCAGCTGAATGTCAGGATCAGCAATGCCACGGCTAAGAACGTCCCGAAGGATATTTTCAGTATAGTCTACATTATGGTTGCAGTTTGTGCATTCAATGATGTATTTGCAGACACTTGCTTGTCCTCTCAATCGAGCACCAAAAGATCGAATTGACTCTTCCTGATCTTGGTGCATGTTGTTCAATGCAACTCTTGCAACCATCACATTCTCCTCTCGAACAGCGAGGGATCTCATTGCTTGGAGCACTTCATCTTCGGTCTTGTGAGACAACAAGCCAACTGATGAACGTGTAAGATCTTTCCTTAGCTGTTCTTCGTAGCATTCTAGTAGTTGCAGTACCGCATCTCTTCCAGTTATCTTGGTGGCAGTTTTGTATTCCTTCCACCTTGTCTCAAAATAGTTCCAATCTTCGGATGTACCAGCAAGCGCTATTGATGGACGTCTGACTCTTTCAACTTTAGCAGCGCTTCCTGAGGTCGCTGGTGACATGGTTGTATATGTTACTGCATGGGCATTCAGCAGGGCTGCGACGTTGACAGCATCAGTGTCAGGTGTTTTGTATTCACACCCAGGATATGGCCAGTCAATTTGTGGCATCCTGTGTGATGTGTGTTGTTGTATGCAGAGGTATTTAACCAAACCAAACTCAGATAGGGATACTCTAAAAATGCACTTTAAGCGGGGTATTGAGATCAAACATAGGTAGGTATCAAACCATTTGTATATTAATATATATTAGCAATGTTTGATCTAGAGAACAAAATACATAAAGTGTTAGTCTATAGTTAGGTTATAGTTCTCTAGAAATATAGAGAGATTAATGTAAGTACAGTGAACTCCCGATAACTCGAAGCTCCTAGGGACCGGGAGAAATAGTTCGACTTAACGAATGTTTGAGTTAAGCGAATCTGCCATTAAGTCGAATTCTGGCAAAAATGAGATATTAGTTCGAGTTAAGACGATTCTTTCTTCAGTAAAGATCATAACAATATAATGTCACAATATTAACAATAAGTTTCGTATATCTTACTTACGGACTTGATCTGGACAGGCAAAACATATGTCTATATTACGCAAAGAATTAATAAAATTGAAAGAAATTTAAATTTTGTAATGTAACAAGTCTTTCGAATTCCTTTTCCCAAGAAAAAAGTTGGAGTTATACGAAGAAAGTAGCCTAAGGGAGACTCAAAAATGGTTTGAGATAACGAATGTTCGTGTTATCTGGGGTTCGAGTTAACGAGTGATTTTTATAAGGAAGTATTAGAGAAGGTTCAAGGGACAGAAGAAAATAGTTCGAGATTATAAAAGTTCGAGATAACCGGTGTTCGAGATACCGGGAGTTCAATGTACTTCCTTTTATTGCTATTTTTCGGAAATCCGTGTGGCTGGAATCGTTAATAATAAGTGTTTCGCTTAAAAAAGTACCGCTATTTAGCTACCAGCCTCCTCTTTCAAATGAAGAAAAACAACAAAAAATCGATAGGGTGCTATTGAGACAGAAACTCAATATGTACAGGAGCCTCCTCGAAAATATTTTTTCCAGATAAATTAAATTTTTTTGGCTTTTTTGAGCGGCCTTAAAGACAAGGTGTTGTTATAATCATAGTCACAAGAAATCATAGTCACTTTTTTCTTGTGACTATGTTATAATACAGCCGGAGGTACCACCTCATGCTGACATCATCATTACCAATGCAGACCTTTCAATTACTTCTTTTAAAGTCATCATTAAAAGCAACAAAAACGGTAGCTTACATTTATGACCAACGATAATTCACATGCTACTTTTATGAAGATCAAACATTACAATAAATCCTTTTCTTGTCTCTCACCTGTTGTTATTGTTCATGCTCATATGCAGAGATCATCATGATGTCAGATTTTGCTATATTTTAAACAACACATTGTGATTAAGTGAGTAACCTGCTTGTTTAAAACTACAAAGCAATGACGCCGGATGTCTTCAAATTAAATTGAATGAAGAATGAACATATTTTAATAGTTTGTTTTTGAAACTTCTATTATTTTTATAAAAAAATATTTCTTTGAGAAAAAGGACTTTTGTAACAAAAAAACCCTTAAATTTCTGTAAACAAAGTTGGCCTAAAAATAATTGAATCCCAGATTTATCCTATTTCTTGACCAAAATCTCATTTTGGAAATCTTTTCTATGTTACTGAATAAAAAAAATCCCATGAATAACTTTTCTGAGTTTCTGAGTTAAAGTTAAGTGACTTCCTGGTGAATACTTTTATATAAGATGTATGAACCTGTCATTGCTGATCGCAAATAGGTTTCCATTCTTTTTAAGGCTGTGTTTTATATATATATATAGAAACAGCACAGTTAATTTTTTTCAAAAATTATATTAGGAGGGGAACTGCTTTAAAGTGGTACCTATTGTCTCATACCGCACTGACAGTAAACTCTATCGTTGGTGTTACCCTCTGTATTGATATAAAATACACATTTTAAAAAATTCCAGGGGGTAAGCAATCTTACAGAATTCCAACTTTTTAAGGTTTTATACATAAGAATCATTTCAGTTAAAGATAAAATAAATCGGTGAAATGCAAATTGATCATTACAGACACGCCAAATTCACAAATTTCCCCCGAAATTGTTGCTACACATTTGCTTCGGTCAATTCCTGCTTAATTGATTTATATTACCTTCTTATATAGGAAGTTTCTGTTTAAATGGTCAACAATGCCCATCAAATCAAGGATGTGTGGTGATAAAGAAAAATCATGTGTGTGTATGCAATAATAGGCTCGTGGAGGACACCAAATCTTACGATTGCGAAGGTACATTGTTATGGTTACTTGTACTTCTGCTACATATTTGACGTGGATCACTTGTTTCTAAATCAAAATTATTTTAAATATTTACTTTTTAATCAATATTTAAAATCATTTGCTCTCCTTTTATTGAAGACTTCTGACGAAATTTTGTTTACAATTTCAGACCATCTCCTGTGCCATTAAATATTAATGGTTTCTTTAACAAAAATGTTACTTTCAGTCTTTTTTGTAAACTGAACCATATTTATCTTTAGATGTACATTTTGTTATCCATTTCAAATATCGCACAACAAATAACATACCAACTTTGAAATCTGTTACTTTCCCAAAAACGGAAGAATTGTCTGTGTGTACATGGTTTCTACTAAATGTAATTCCTCAGGACAAAGATGATGAACAATTTATTTTCCACTATTCTTCTCCTCATTTTAAAACTGAAAATGGTTTCGCTATGTCAGTTGTTCCTGATGGTATTACGTCTTATCGTGATGATGTGCAATATCGTTTTACTGGGGAATTGGACTTTACTTTGTCAAAATGGACTCACGTTTGTTGGGTATGGCATGTGACTGGAGATATCAAATTTTATTATAATGGAAAGTTACATATGGCAGGACAAATTAAGTCACCTTCATATACGCAAGCTTTTCCCAAATCCTCTGGTACGCTTATACTTGGTCAAGATAGAGACTCTGATAAAATTACTGACCCTGATCAAATGTTCAGGGGAAACTTAGCAGGGTTTTATATTTACAACAGTACTCTAAACGCAGATGATGTTCGCAACATTTTTAATAACAAACTGCCTCAGAATGATATCATTGTTGGTTGGTGGCAATTTAAAGGTACGACTAGTGGAAGTGATATTGTGGAAGAAACAGGTAATATTTTTGGGGTTCCCAAAAGTTACTCAATTGTACTGAACTTAGTTACATTGTATTTTGAATTCAAACGCTGTTTCCAACTCTCAATTGTAGGTTCAATACAGGATAAGTGCGTGAATAAATTGACTAAAATACGTAAACGTTCCAGGAGAGGAACCAAATTTAACAAAAAATGGTTTAGAATGGCTGGAAGCAGGGAGAAAAATTGTGGAAGAGCATAACATAATTTCTGTTTTCAGTCTTTATCACCATTGGGTTAATTTGCATGTTTTTCTTATATGTTTTAATAGCTAACATTCTACTCCATAAATTTCGGCATATCTTTTAAATTTGACGCTGTGGAAAGCATTATATATTTTGGTCAGAAATATCCGGCATGATGACTGATACATAATCCAACCATGTGACCTTAAGATATTCTTGCACCAGAAAAGTCGAATTGGAGGCTAAGGATACAATAGTACCATGGTCGATGAGGAATAACGTGTAACAAATAAGAAAATAATGTTCTCTTTTTTTTTAGGGAGCTTCTGCCTAAACGACCAACAATGCCCATTAAACGCAAAATGTATTTTAACAAACAATAATCATATATGCATCTGCAATAATGGGTTTATGGACAACGGCTTCAATGTTTGCAAAGGTACACTATAAATGGTGAAAGGTGTGGTCCCATCAAAACATCATTTTTTAATTAACAACAGATTGGAATTCCTCTTGAAAACAAAAAAACAGCAATTTAAGGTGTTGTAAATAAGAAGAGAAAAACATGTCTGATTTGTCATAGCAAAATAAAAAATACTGTCGAAAGCAAAAATGTTGACTAATTTGACCAATTTGAACCAAACAAATCTTAAAAAGTTGATGAGAAAGAAGATAGAATAATATTGTAATTTTCTAGAAATGTATTTGTCCATAAAAAAAATTTAAACAAAAAATTAAAATTTTCATCTGCACTCTTTGCTCCAAACTTTCGCCCTGGTTGAAATTCATTGCTGCTAATTTGCATAGTGCGACCATACCTTTGTAAGAGAAATGTGTGCTTTTCGGAGGCCATTTGTTTAGTACAAAACAATGCACTTCTATTATTCCAGGGTGTGAAAACTTTGTTAAGTGAAACATATCTTTTAATATACTTTTATCAAAAGCTATTGATTGATTACTTGCGAAAGACTTTGGGACCACTACTTTAAGTGTCATTTCAAGTCATATTTATTTTTGTTACAACATCATAGTTTCTGGATAATACACTTATATTCCCTGTTACATTTTGTGTTCCAGATATCAACTTTGTAATCAATTTCAAACAAAGAACCATCAAGAACATTCCAACCTTATACAACATTGTAATGCCAGAGTGTTCTCAACTGTCCGTCTGTTCGTGGTATGAATTAAGTGTTCTTCCAAACACTACTTCTAAAGCCTTGTTCTATTACTTTACACGAAGCTACGTTAGTATATACGACAACCCATTTATGATGTGGTTCAATCAGGATTATATTCAGTCTGTGTTGAGGGGAATCGAGGAGGATGTATCAGGAAAACTGAAGTTTGTGCAGCATATATGGAATCATATTTGCTGGACATGGAATAAACAGGGAAAATCTAGGTTCTATTACAATGGCATAATTTACAGAGAAAAGCTGCTTGGATATCGTGACCCGCTACCAGGTGGTAATGGCAAGCTTATTCTTGGCCAGGATATGGATGGAATTATCAATGATCCGAGAAACATGTTCGAAGGGAGAATAAAAGGATTATTTGTTTACACGAGGGAACTTAAAGCTTATGAAGTCAGTAGATTATTTTACGGACAACCCAGTGGCGAAGATCTTCTGGTGGGATGGTGGCAGTTTAAAGGTACAACAAGTGGTGATGATATTGTCGAAGAGACAGGTAACTTGTTTAATACATGCAGGTTTTATATCATCGCCTGCATTGATTGTTGGAATAGGCTAACTATATCAAATGCATCTTAAATGAAACTGTCTCTTAACCCTTGTCTCTATAGGCCTTGGGTTGGGCGAGGGGCACCATGGTTCCCTCTAAGAATATCTCAAATTGCAGTGACGTAAATATCTCTTGACTTTTATTATGATTTATAAGTAGTTTTAATTATCATTAAATTATAGTACACAGCAGGTAAAAAATATCCTCAAATCATTATGGCATTTTGAGCAGGTTTTACTTAACTATTACTTACCTACTATCCTGATATAATGCTAAAATATCCACAGTGAAGAATATTTATGCAGCCATAATTCCAGAGATAAGCAAGTAATGGAGAGTACAGCTTAATGAAACATGGGATAAAATGAAACAGTAGAGATTATTTTCCAAGGTCAAATTGCAGGTAAAGTTGGTGAACAAATGTTTAACAAAAAAACTTTTTTATCTTTTTTTTAATTTGTCTCTTTTGGAAAAAATGATAAATAAGTTGATATATGCAATGATTCCTTGTACTGCGGCACATAGCAACAGTAGATATTGGTTTCATCATGGATAATGATTTGGATAATGAAACTTGCAAAAAATGACGCAGTGCATTCGTTACATGACACACAACAGTATGAGATACACAATCGCATATTTTCTACCGCTGCAGCGGCAGATCTAAGGTTAGGCAAAAAATGTGGAAGAGTACAGTGTCATGAAATTTCTGTTAACACTTCAGTGTTGATTATGATACACGTTTTTCTTTTATACTCTCAATGGCCTTACTCGCCTCCATAAATTTCGCCTAGGTTCTAGATCCGCAAATGCACTGAAAACCTATATACGTTTAGAGTAATGAGTTTCCACCTTAAAGTAGCATGGCTAGTAGAAATGCTTTCTTTTTGTTCCGATCTCTTTTGTTTTCTTTATATGTGGTGTTGCATTATTTTATTTATTTTATTAATTAAGTTGTTATTGTTAAGTTAAGTTACAGCTGCTACTTTAAAAGTGCTTATTGTCACCTTTTCATTTCGGTTAGAAAAATCTGATAAATTATATTACAATAAAAATTGACTCAATAAAAAAAACTGTGTCCATTTTTTTCTCCATAAAACAGGGAGTAATGTATAACTTTTTTCTATACTGAAAATCAGGTTGTAGACGAAAAGGAGGTCTTTGTGCGAGATTGGAAAATGAAATCATCAGCAATAATACATGTGGTTTTCAATAAACAGTATTAATCTAATCTAGCAGAGGATGTTCAAGAATACTTCTATTTTAATGAATACAACACAACCCATGCTCATTGCGCTACAGGCCCATGAACAAGTAGTGCTTCATTACGCTCCACTCTCCCCTATAGGTTTTTATACATACAGTGAACTCCCGGTAACTCGAACACCAGATAACTTGAACTTTTATTATCTCGAACTATTTTCTTCAGTCCCTTGAACCTTCTCTAATATTTCCTTATAAGATTCATTTGTTACCTCGAACCCCGTATATCTTGAACATTCGTTATCTCAAACCATTTTCTCCCGTCGGCCAATTTCTTCGTATAACTCTAAATTTTTTCTTAGGAAAAGGAATTCAAAAGACTTGTTACATTACAAAATTTAAATTTATTTCATTTTTAGTAATTCTTTGCGTAAGATAGACATATATTTTGCCTGTCCAGAGTAAGACAGAGTAAGTCAGTAAGTGAGTTATACGAAACTTATTCCAATGAATGTTAATATTGTGACATTATATTGTTACTAGTATAGCATGTAAAATCATTTTACAGGCTCATATTCCTCAAATGAGTTACTGCCCCCAACACCCGTGCTTACCCATAATTCTGGAGATTTGCTTTACTCGAACATTTGTTAAGTCGAATTATTTCCCCTGGTCCCTAGAAGGTTCGAGTTACCAGGAGTTATTAAGGATGTGGCGGGGAGTAAGGTAAAGTAGTATAGAAAATTAAACACGTTAGCTGATTCAACAATAAAGCGAAAAACAGAATAGACATTTTCCTTCAAAATATCTTCTACCTTCAAACACAACGTTACAAAAGAACATAAATTACGAGTCTTGAATTGAATTACGAAGCACTTACAGTAATAGCTAATATTCAATTGATCAAAGTTTGGAATGTGTTGGGAAATCATCTAGTATTGTTGAAAATTCATTTAGTATTGTTGAAAATTCATTTTTTGTGGCGAAATGTTTGAAAAGATGTTGCGGTTGTTTGAAGCATACATTATGTTTTGCAACAAAACCAAAACTGGGTAGTTTACTTTCACAGCCATTTGTACCATTTGTAGTTTCTTGACACGGGCATACTTTTAAAATCGGACCCGGACCTTCAGAAAAACCGGACCACCCTTAGAAAAACTGGACCCTATCTGTTTTCATAAAAATACCTATTAAAAGTACGTTCAGTAAAATATTGTATGTATAACAAGAGAAGGACTAACAACTAACTTCTAAATCCTTTGAATTCTATTGTTGAAATCTTTTTGTCAGCATTCCAATGATATATAATCTCGCATTTGAATGGATTTTTGGTTTACATGGGTGGGTTTATACGAATGTTTATGTTTCACACATTGTAGCAAATCAAAGAAATTTAAAGAAATATTTATTTATGGAAGTTATAAAGTTATAAAGGCAATCTTATTCAAATTACTGGAAAGCTGGAAAGAAACCATATTTTTATGTCCAGACTAAAAATCAATTCATTGCTTATATTTTAGGTCTGGCAAATCGAACATCTGCTTGCATAAATGGTTGGATAAGATTTAGAAATGCTTGCTATTTCTTCAGCCAGTCATGGTTAACCTGGTTGCAAGCAGAATACGATTGCAATAGATATGATGCACATTTAGCCAGCATTTTAGATGATGAAGAAAATACCTTCATTAAAAACAACGTACCAGCTATTTATTATTGGATAGGTATGATTCTATTGTTTCATTGTGTACGCAAGAAGTAGCAAGATACTTTACACCATTTCGCAAGATCAAATAAAAGGTCATAGAAATTTCTTTATACTACAAGCATTTTTGCATTCAACAAGAAGCAGTGAACGTAAGCTCTGTAGCAGGAGCTCATTTGGCAAGATAAAATATATATTACTATATTTGAGCTGCTTTAATGCAATCTCAAAAATTTTTCTTGTCTTGCTTAGTTGTTTCAAAATATAGTGAGGAAATGATATAGTAAACACTGTTCAAAAATGTTTTCAATTTTCTTTTAAAAGTTCGATACATTTTCAAATTTTCTTTTCTTGAAAATATTTATTTTGAACATTAGACATTCAGTTTGCTAATGAAAATGATTTTATATCAAGTTCATTCTCTTCAAAACAATTTTCTTTATCGTTAAATCATTGTTGTTAAATAATCTCGATAACAGTTCATCGTAAGTATGTGATCCCATACATTTTTTTGGTGTATTTCTTTCATTTCGTCATTCTGTTATTTTAATTTTTGTGAGTATAAGTATGAGCAAGTACTCAGTGAAATTACAGTTCCACTTCAGCCTTGTTAGTTCTCTTGCTTTGAATATTTGGCTTGCCTCTTGCTTACGCAAACCTTTATATAGTAATTAAAAGGAAGGTGAGAATGAGGAGAAAACAGAATTACTTTTCACTGCAGAGGCGGGTCTAGAACCTAGTCGAAATTTATAGAGGAGAGTAAGGTCATTAAGACTTTAAAAAAAAAACGTGCAAATGACCTAATCAACATTTAAAGTTTTAACAGAAATTTTATGACACTGTACTCCTCCACTTTTTTTGACAAACTCTAGATCCGCCACTGCACTGAGTGAATCACCTGTGTTTTATACCCAGCACAAAATTAGAATTAAAAGAATTAAGAAGTCTGAAATACTGTTTAAAAAATGAAAATTCTTGTTACGTCACAGGGCTCAATTAGTCTTTTAGAAACATCACAAATTCACGACACACAATTCATCAGATCAACCTCAATTTTGCAGACTACAAAACAATCCATCTCAAAAAAAGCCCTTGAAAATAGAAATCTTTATGACGTCACTATATGTATATAATATTTGATTTTGCCAAATGAGCTCCAGCTCTCGCAATAAGTTTGAATTTTCTTTTTTTGAAAATATAATTATTTTAAACAATAGTCATTCAATTTGCTCATGAAATGTTCAAAACAATAATGGAGTATTTTTATTATCGTCGATCATGAGTAATGTATTTACGGAAGTCCAGAGGAATAGTATTTTTGTTTCAGATGAGTTATTTCATCTTTTATTCAGTAATTTTCGCTTATACATGGAAAAGCATAGTAAATGGAGTCCTTGGGGTTCCATTCATAGTAGTTGCCTATTCTTCCCACCGACATGCAACTAGGAAGTTGACTTACGTAAAGCATTGCTGTTACTTGCCCAAAGGCCTGTGTGCAGTTCATTGATGGCTCCAAACGGGCTGACATGATGCTGCTTTAAAAGCGCATCGAAGTGAAGTTTAGAAACGTGACGTCAGAGGTTCGAAGATGGGCCTCAATGGTTGCACTTGAATGAACTATCCACTACATCATCGCTGCACATATAGCTGTATATTGCATGAAACAAATTCTTAAATTCAGTGTTTTTTCTCAAAATCAAAATTGTTATTCCGGAAATTAGGAACTTGTTCTGAACCGTTAGAACACTAAATTCATTACATAAATTAGGAAACCCTTGGTTCTTAACCTTTCGATAGAGTTCCTATCAAATAAAGAATGTGTAAAAAAATGAAAAACACTAAAAATCTAGAAAATCTTTCCGCTAGAAAATAAAACTTTAATCCAAAAATTAACTATCAACTTGGTCTTGCTTACGGAAGAAACTGAAGTTGAAAATGTGGATAAACAATTGAATTTATCTGTATTTGTTCATCAAACAATGACTTTTGTTCTTTATTACTGATGTGAAATTGACAATGATATATTTTGCATATAACTTCTGATCAAAACTCAATATGGGAAAAGATGTTGGAATTATTTGAAACAATGTCTTATTTTTTTTTAATCTAGGATTATATGACACCATAACAGAAAATGTTTTCCAATGGATTGATGAAAAATCTTTTAATTACTCAAGATGGAACAAAAATGAACCAAATGATTATAGAAATGGCGAGGACTGCGTAGTGTTCAACAAAGGTTATTGGAATGATTTTCCCTGCGGTAATAGTAATGCTCACCACATTTGCAAGCAATCTCTGGGTATGTAGTGGGTTGACCATTTTCTTGATGTCTAACTGAACTAGGAATAAACTGAGGCACAAATGCCTCGTGTTATTTCTGCCTAAGTTTAAAGACACGTATAACAGTAACTCAAGTTAAATGGTGATTCTCACACATTGTTTTTATAGCCAAATCAAAAAGAAAATCAGAACCTGTTATACCAGGTGATATTTACATCAATAAATAATTTCACAAATAACGTTAGAGCAGCCAAAGCCTTTCAATGTAATAAATTGTAATGTAATTAAGCATTATGGAAGAAGAATGTTTTCCCTGAAGTATCAAAAATTATTATTATTGATTTAGAAAACAAGGCTTTGGATTCTGCAACATTATCTATGTAATGATCTATTATATCATTATCTTTAATTATCAATTGAAAAAACAATTCAGTGATAGTAATTACTGTTGCAATGTTCCATTGACATGCGCATTGAGTTCTAGTTCTAGTCACAGCTCTAGTTTGAAAATATTTTATTGAATGTAACGTTCAGGAAAACTTGTTTGTAATATGCTACTAAACTATGAAAACTTCCACCATTTTGGTTTCTATCAGGTGAAGTTATCATCGACAGTACTTGTCCAGCAGGTTGGAAAAGACACAACCATTCCTGCTACTTATTCAGTGGGTTGTTTGGAAATACATTAAAAGAAAGGAAATGGATCAACGCGAAATATTACTGCAATTTTATTGGTGGAGATTTAGTCAGCATACTGAATGAAAATGAAAACAATTTTATTGGTAGAATATTGAAATCAGCATTAGGTCAATTCAATCAACCAGGCTACTGGATAGGTATTCCTATTTAGTTCTTATGATTAATTATTATTATTAATTATTATTCAGTTTTATATTATATTTTATATTTTTTATAAGTGACCTGTGTAGGCGGTGCTTGTTAAAATAGCTCTCTTTCTTTTCCGCTACAAGAAATAATCATCCTCACCCACTTTAATGCAAGAAGTGTTCTTCAAATTGTAGAGGAAATAAGTCTCCCCTTATAGGCATGCTATAAAAGTCCTGGATGTCACATACAGAAATGAAATTTTGTATATAGCCTCATGATTGGATTGGGATTTTCCCCTGTGAATTCATTATTTGAAATCTCTGTATTTTTCTGATAATCCATCAACAAGTGATTTCATGGCATTACGCAGGAAGTTTCTAAAATTGATTCCAGAGTAGGTACCCTGCAGATGCTGCACTGTGAGGAAAAATTCTCAGCAGATGTAACAAATGTAACAAACTTAGAATAATTGTTAACCTTCATATCAAATTGACTGGACTTACAAAATTTATTCACTGTTTTTTCATTGGTACGGATTATTTGCATATCAATTCTTCTTTCATGGTAATTTGGTTATGATAAATAATACTTTTCAAGTCCAACTATTTTGATATATTAAGATTATTTATATTGTGGTTTCATTGCCCTTTTTATAGTGTTTGACATTGATAGGCAAAGTATTTTTGGACCCTAAACACTACATCCTAAAATATTGCTTTTTTCAGTTGTTTTTTATTCAAAACATTAATGTCTTGTTAAACACAGAGCGAGTTGAATCAGGTGAACAAGAGTGTATCACTTATATCTATCACTCATATGAGTATATCTCCGAGACATCAGTTTGAAATTTCTAAAAAAAATTGTTATTTATTAGAGTGTCATCCGATTATTTGTATGAAACATTTGAATTTAGGTTTGCACGATAACATATTTGAAGACAAGTTTGTGTGGACTGACAAAACAAATTCAACATTTCAAAGATGGCAGGAAGATGAACCAAATAATGATGATAATGAGGAACATTGTGTTGAGTTTCATGGAGATGCTTGGAATGATATACCCTGCAATTACCAAAAACCTTTTGTCTGTAAATTGAACTTAGGTAATAACCTTGTATTTTATGTCTATAAAAGCGCTGCCGTTATCAAAAGAATGGCCGAAAAGAAAAGAAGGGGAAAGTTTTTTGGGAAATAAATAAGTGTAAATACGCATAAAATTTGTTTTTATTTTTGAAAGTAAAGGATACTTCTTAATTTAGTTATGGAACTAATTTGTAAAAGTGACTACAGAATGTCCTAGGTACTGAGTAAAATGTTTGAGATAATCAAAATGTAATACTCCCAGAAAGATTTCCACTTCATAGCGAATGAAACTGCAGCTGTTTTTAAAACTTTAGCAGGTAGCATGGAAAGTCTTCTGATAGCTTTTCTCATTAAAAGTATCCATTCTTAAACATAGATTAATATTACCTATGTCAGTCAGATCTATTATTTTGGAAAAGTGTTGTAGGTAAAACATACCTATTTAACAATCTTTTTGAAACAAGCAGCCTCTTGAGCCACTGCTTCAACGTTCCTTGCAGAAGTACACATGTAAATGTCATTCAATTTCGTAAAATGGTTTGGTGTAGTTCTAAAACAAGAAGTAATAATCTGTATCAGGGTTAAAGCATTCAGAAGGGACTGAACAGATTGATTCTTTTCACTTACATGCCCATTTTTTTCTAAACAGATCCATGATGGAGCACTGGAGGAAAAATGTTGAGGCAGCTCGCAAAATCTTATTGTTCATGTATTTCATGTGTTTAGAAAATATTACTCATGTCACATCAGATCATTTGGTTTGGAAAAGTTATGCTGGTAATAAATACCTATTCACCAATTTGTTTGGGAACAAAGTAAAACAATTCTCATGGAATGCTGCAGAAATATATTGTCAATATTTTGATGGTCACTTGGCCAGTATTCAAAGTCAGTCAGAAAATGAATTTCTGTTCCAAGTATATTTGGAAAATATTGGCAATGAGACCACAGAATATTGGATTGGTAAGTTGAATTAACATTAAAATGAATTGATTGATATTGATGTGAAATACAAGTAATACCAGAGAATAATCAAGAGTTCTAGTGTCAGATGCCTAAACCTAAGATAATGGCTAAAGACTATGTACTAAAAATAGCTAAATATGTCAAAAAATGAATTATTTTTCACTTTCATGGACAGTTTTACATATTGGCCAATAAAAACATTTTGAAAGACTTTTGTGATCAAAATTATCATGTGTTTCCATCATTTTGACATGATTTATGTATATGTTGGATAGCTCTTAAAACAGGGTGGTTCTGGTGGTGAAATAACATCTACCGAATAGCATTGACTGCTCCAATATAATACTTTCCAATTATGATAACCGCTAGAGTTTTTAAAAGTTATTACAAGCGCTGGACAAAAGACACTAAGGAAATTCAATTGGTGAGATTAATAACATACCTTAAATAAATGATGCTCATTTAAAAGCCCAGGTTAGATCTCGGTCAATTGCCTTAATTAGTCAGCAGCACTCGGGGCGACTGACCATTAAAATTGATCTTTTTTCATCTTATTTTTTTCGCTATCTTATTTGTTGGTCTAACACTAAATTTCACTAGCTAACTGTTTGCGGTAACTGTTCGCTTATTATTGTGTTGTTTTGTATTATTCTAATATAATACAAACATTGTTTAGAAAAACCTTTTATGTCATTCCTATTCTCAGGTTTCTTTTATTTCTTCTCCCTTTAAAAATATACACAAAGAAACCACAGAGAGAAAGAGACCACATTACCTGTTATAAATAAGCAACGCGATGGATGTAAAATCAGGATTTTAGTTTATACAGTTTTCTTTGCATGATGGTTGACTGTATTTTACGATTTCCCGTTAAAAATATCACAATATACCTTTTATGCATTATTCAGATTTCTGAATAATGTATCTGTTTTAATGTTTTGATGACCATTTTTCAGATATTCTAAATATACACCAAGTATTCACATTTTACATTAGTATCTTAATTAAAAACCTTTCACCGGTTCTTCTGTTTGTAATTTATATTTCAACTCGCATCGGGTGATGAAAAATGAAATCATGAAATAGAGAATGAAAAGTAATATATATGTTATAGATCTCTAATACTGATGGTGCGGATCCGTAGGACTTAGCCTTTGCTTTCTTTTGTTGATTTGTTGTTTTTTACTGGAAGAATATTTCACTAATTGTTTTTTTGGCTGATAAAATACTTGTTAATGTGCTTTACGGTAAAGTAAAGAAAAGAAAACTCAATCAAAAGTAGAATGAACATTGGGAACGAAGTTTCTGCTATTACTTGCCGCAACTTTGTGACTAGTATTGATATTGTAAAGACAGACACTAAATAGACTGAAATAAATCACAGACATGATGCACTTTCTGCAGGTTTACAAAATTAAGAAAATATTTAAAGTGAATTGGAGTGAAGTAGCGCAAACAGCATGACTGATAATCAAATATGGACTCAAAGGCGGTTGCATTCAAAAATATTGGCAAAATGTACTTTTTCCCCTATCTGTTCTATTCTGAGCTTTTGGTGTACTTGGTTATTGTAATTGGTACAAACATTGTTGGCACTTAAGTTTGCAATTGTGTACATATAACTGACTTTCTTATCTCGTAAAAACAGTAATTTATAACAATAGTAAGAATTAAATAATGACTCCAAGATTTGTGATGATCATTCATTGCAAGAATTACAACTCAAGTAACCAATTTTCATGATATATGATATAATAACTTTAGGATTGAATGATGTTGAGAATGAAAATGACTTCATTTGGACTGATGGATATTCGGGTAATCACACACACTGGGCAGATAAAGAACCAAGTGATTCTACCGGTAACGGAGATTGTGTCACCTTCAGTCCAAGAGGAGATTGGAATGACCAACCGTGCAGTCGTTTGAAAAACTTCATTTGTAAATCTTCTACAAGTAAGTTGCTGTTGAATGAAAGACATTAGAATCGAAATTTTACTACCCACATTCCCCTTTCACGATTTATATTTTACTCAACTATAGAATTTGAGAGCACTTTTCTCAATGAATTTTTTAAAGAGAATTTTTTTGAACATCTATGTTTTAGATGATCAAAAAATGGAAAACCGATCAAACAATTCTGGTAATAACTTACTTACTATTCATTAATACATGAACTTAAGGTTTATTAGCATGAATGAAACTTCACCAAAGAATGTTTCATAACATTTATAAACTCAGATGGAATTGTGTCATTATCACAATCAATCTAAAATGTTTACGTATGGATGAGAAAACTTGATAAAAAAGAAGAAGAAACTGGATCTATTGTTTAATATTGTCTTAAGCTATTTAATCACATTTTGTTTCTCAACTGAACAAAAAAAAGGAAAGAATTCTGTTAATTAACCAATCAAATTTTGTTTGTCAGATACTTTATCACTTAACATGATCCCACACATCCACCTAATGATTCTCCCATTATTTCTTTCTAACCTTTTAATGTCTTCTTCATTTACTTTACTTTACATGAATCACTACAAACATAATGATTTGACACCAATTATTCCTGATAATTTCGTATTTTGTCCTTTACAGCCCAAGTGTCATAGGCATTACAGCATAACACTACATCTGTCATTTACTTATTAAGTGTTACCCTTTGCCAGCTAAGCAAAGTTATTGTAAACACATCTAATCCTCAGTGTAACAGAATCTACTACATCCAATAGCATCACCATGGTAACAGAGTCTTTCAACAATAACTGGTCCATTATATTTCACTAAGTCAAGTCTTCAGGAATTTCTTGTGATAAGATGATAGAATTGCTAAGATTTTTATGATTACATGAATTAAAGGTAATTTCTTTTTGTTCAGATAAGTTATTGTTCATCCTACTTCCGATATCAATCATTATTATATGCATAATTTGCTTGGCTGGAGTTATTTACAGAAAAAGAAAATTTAAGAACCGAAATAAAGGAAGACTTGCACATCAGCCATCTACTGAGATGTCACACAAAAGCAGGTAAACTTACTTTTAGATTAATACTTACAGTCACTGAAAATTTCACAATTGGGTTATGAACCTTTTGTTTAACTGTTTTCCAATCTCAGAACCGATTTATCCACGATGCTTTATGACCTGTCATATAAAACATAACGTTTTCTTACCTTATACCTTGACATTATTTTGAAAAATATAGAGCATTTCATGTTTTGGAAGATAGGAATATAAATTCTGTTTTCTATTTTCATTAGTAACTTAGTTCTAAACAATCTTTTTTCAAAGTAGTTATTGTCCAATATCGTTCTTTTGTTCAAATTGTAGAAAGTTTTTTGAATTTGAAAATACAATGTCATCAGACGAATGGGAAATCAAGCATAGATTCATCAAAATCACAAAGGAAATTGGGGCTGGTTCTTTTGGAAAGGTATATTGTGCATCATTGGATAGCAGCGATTTCGAAAAGTCACCTTATGTTAACCATACTATCAAAGAACCAGCTCACACCCAGTTTGCTGTTAAATATTTGAAAGGTAATCCTTTAATTTGGTATTTCCACAAGTTTTTCAACTTCTCATGGACACGTTTAGTAAAACAAAGTACATTGAGGGGAAATTGCAGATATTTTACATAAAAATCCAGGCTATATTTTGGGTTACCTTATTTCAGAATTTGCCAAAGAAGAAGAAGTGTACAGTTTCCAAGCAGAAATCAATTTGATGAAACGCATTGGTCATCACCAAAATATCATAAATTTAGTTGGATGTTGTACAGTAAAAGAACCATTATGCTTAGTACTAGAGTTTATGTCATGTGGTGATCTTTTGCAATACTTGAGACTAAGCAGGATGAAGGTAATATTTCTTCATGAACAAAACTTTAACTTCTTCCTTTTTTTATGTGACATTTCCACTAGATGAATATCCATTTATCATCATCTTAAAAGTATAAATGGGACATTGCCTCAGGTGTTTTATCTTGACGATTTCAAGTTTTTACATTTTTAAGCTTTCATTAGATACTGCTGACTTAACTGTTCTTAAGTTCACCTTCATGCCATTACCAGAATCGAAAATGTTTTTAAGAAGTGGTAAAGGTTTTAATTTGTTCGTGAAAACAAAAAGATTTTCTCAACCGAAATTCATGAGGTTTCCATAGAAAAGAAAAACTAAATTTGATTTAAATACCTGATACTTGATACTTGATACGTTCACAAAATTCCCACTTATGCCACAATTCCCAATTTATGAACTACTACAATGATTGAGACTAAGCAAGACCAAGGTAATTTGTGTCCAATATAGAATATTATAACGTTTCTCATGTGATCTATTATCTTTATTATGTCCGTTTTACTACAATGAAACATTGCTTCAGGTGGTGTAACTCTTCTATTGTAAAGTTTTTAAAATTTACATCCCTGTGAATTTGAACAAGAGCGTCACGTCTTGAAGGTCAGCGCAAACTTAGATCTTGTTCATACATATATGATTTAATAAGCCTTGTATTCGAACTGATGGTACGACGGCTCGTTTCATGGTATCGAATAGATGTTTGGACACCATTTTATAGCAATGCTTGCATTTGGCGACAAACTTTCAGTTTGCTATCGGGTACACTAGGATTTAAGTAAGAATTGAATTCTCATGATACAATAATTATTGGATTATGCCCAACCTCAGCTTCTTTGGTTTACGCCATAATCTAAATTTTGAAATCAAAATGTGGACACAATTAAAGGGTAGCTAAAAGTGAGGCGGTGATGCAAAAAAGAGGAAATACTGTACCGTAAATGGCTGATTAAATGCTGTGAGCGTTTATTTAAAAATCTTTTTTTTGTTCAAGTATATATATTTGGCTTACAATAAAGATGTTCTTATAATGTTATTCTTGATAAACTTTAAAGAAAATATTGTATAAGCAATTTAAACTAGATATCAAACTAGAAAGCAAATGTATTTGGAAATATCCTTATTTCAAGACATACCCAACAGCAATTTCGAATTTCCCCCCATTTCAAATAAACGCCTGTGAGTATGTAGTACCTTTCAAGCACCAAATCATGGGTGCTTATTCAGACATAGCGTTTATTTGACCATGGGCGTTTATTGGCATCAGTTGCTCATTCGAGAATGAGTGTCTATTCAGTCATTTACAGTATATATATATATTCCCATTTGTCAATTCTATATTTTTACCTGGACATCAAATTAAAAAGGAAACAAAAACACATCAATGAGAATTCATTTCACCTTCACATCCTATGCATACGAGCTGGAGTTTCAATCCTTTTAAACAAGAGACTTTTTTCATTTTGGGAAAGTGAAAATGTATAACAGCGGTATTGTGAAGTACAAACATTGCTGATTTTGGAACAGAAATTTATAAGTTCACAGGGTTAATGTTTTTCACAACAAAAAGCTGCATTGACTACCCCTTTAAACATATCCCTTAGGTCATTTTAGCTCTCCTATAAATACTTTAAGTTATCTTGCAGATTTCACTAAATTAAATAGTTAAAAAAAATTATATTCAGAAATCCGTTTCAAATTAATTCAAATTAATTCAAATTTTTGAAATCGCTATAACAAGCTTTATCAGTTAAAAATTCAAAATTGATTTCAAAAATACAAACATGTGAATATTTTTTGTACAAAAAATATTAAATTTTTTCTCAAATAGCAAATGAACCCAAAACAAAGATTCCAACCATCCGGAAATGTTTGGGACTGTTCCGAATTCAGGCACTCTGTCCCGAAGTCCCGAAAAAAAGAGTAAATCTGTCCCAAATTAAGCATCTATCATTTTGGATGGTAAGCCAACTTAAGTGATGGAATCATTTTCGGCAAATAAAAAAACTAGCGGCTCAGCTCATTTAACGACAAACCTTGTATTTTTGTGTTTTAAATGAACTTCGCGAACTATTACAATCAACAGTGAAATTAAATGTCACAAAATATTGATTTTCGAAAAATATTTAAAAAAAACTATGAAATTAAAATGCCAAATTGTTTGCCTCAAAGTACATGATGGTTGAATTAATTATATAAAAAATGATAAATAAATTCCCCTAAACTAATTAAGATAAGTGACAAATTAAGGGAAAATTACTAAAAGCGGAAATAGCGATAAATATTTGTGATAATATTGATAAAAGCACAATATATTTTATTGCTTATACATTTGATTTAGTCTTAGAATATCAATATTTGCGCTAATTTTATTGATAAAGTTTATTGTTAATTGTGATAATTACTTTCTTTATCACAAACTTTGCGCTAATTGCGATTAATTATCAATAAATTTTTGCATGATAATTTTGCATAAATTACCGACAAAGTTAATATACTATCATTAATTTATGACCATATCTATCAATAAATCTTTGCGATAGTATTCTTTTTTTGCAATAACTATCACAAAATCTTCAATATTATTGATAAATTTATCAATATTGTCATTGATTATCGCTATTTGCGCTTGTAGTGATTTTCCTTTGAACCGTCACAATATTATAATGCATTATCATCATGCATTTTTGGCTGTCTCTGTATACACAGCAGTGTTTTTATTTCCCTATATGCACGACTTGTTGACTTGTTGACTTGATTACTTTTATTTTGCTTTTAAAGAATAACAAAAATTTTAAATGGTACATTTATAATACGGAAAGCTGTGGGGATGGTTATTGTTCAAATCCACAGGGAAAATGAATCAAATTGTTGCCCACAAAATTAAACCCACACAAAAATTAATACATGGATAAAGTACACAACTTTTTTTAAAAGTTAGATGCATGCGTTGGACAGATGGATGCATTAGTACATGATGCTTAAACTGGACTCAATAAAAAAAAAGATGAACAACTGGTGAGTGCACCAATTATAGATGGAATATATGGATAGGTGTTGAGAAGATGGGCAAGTGTGAACTCCGATATTCTGGAGGGTGTTTTGAACGAGCGGTTTTAACTGCAACATTACACACTGACAGACTGACAGAGACAGGGAAATGAAAGATCAGCTTTCTTGCGGCGCTGACCAATTATAATTCATTGAATATCCTGGTTGCACTAAAATACTTTTATAAAATTCTTTTTAATATAACTTCACTTTCATGGCTTTAACAGAATCAACCCCAAACATGCGATATAAAAGTGGTAAAAGATTTGATTTGATTACGAGCCCAAAATTTATTCTGTGATGAAATTCTTGAGATTTTCATAGAATAAATTAAATTTCAAAGAAGGAAATAATACTGAACAAAGAACATTTATGCTACATATTTTCAAACGTTTTTGTTTCTACAAAGCCAAATTCAACAAATTGTGCAGTTTTCACAGAGAATGTTGTTCTGTATGAGGACAATGGACTGGATAATGTAAACAGACGTGGGAATTCTGATTTACATGAAAATTCGCATGAAAATGATATCAAAACGTTTTGAAGTCATTGTGAAGTGTTTACTTGTTTACATCATACCTCCTACTACCTCCTACATGGATCGATTGCGAGAATGATGACGGCGAGAACGGTCATGCTCTATATTATTTTGACTTTATTGATTTTGTGGAAATGCCGAAAATGTAGATATAAAGAGAAAGGATACCCTAAAAGAATTACTACGAACAAAAGGATTGAGTATACTACACAAGAATATTCGTGGACTGCTAACAAACTTATGTGGTGTACAGGAACTACTATCTTCGAACCCAAATACTGATATACTGACATTATCAGAGACTCGTATAACACAGTCCGAAAACATTGATAATCTATATGATATTTCTGGTTTTAACTTTGAGAAAAGAAATCGTGTTGTTGGAACTGGAGGGGGAGTAGTTATCTATATCAAAGACAACATAAATTACATTAGACGAACAGATCTCGAAAACGACAAAGTCAAAAACATTGTTATCGAAATTATTATCAATAACACGAAAAATGTTCTCATAGCAGTTCATTACAGACCGCCTGACACATCGAAGTATTTGCCAGTCGATCACAATAAAAATTTTATGGACACATTAAGTCGGTTATTGTGAACAAAAAAAAGTTATACTTCTGGGAGATTTAAATGCTAATTATTTAAAACAAAACGACAATAAAGAAATTAAATCAGTTTTACATCAAAATGGTTTCACACAAATCATAAAAGAGCCAACGCCGTATAATAAAGAATACACGAACACTCATCGACATTATTGCAACAAATAGCCCTGCAAACATTGTAAACTGTAATGTCATTGCAACAAGTTTAAGCGACCATCACATGGTTGGTTGCGTTAGGAAATTAAATAATAAACAGTTTCCAGTAAGAACAATACGATGTAGAAACTACCGTGCATACAATCTTGATGAGATGAACCGTGACTTTGAAAAAGTTAATTGGTTGCCCGTAGTAACAACACCGAACGTCGACATTGCACTAAACATATTTAACGTGATTGTTAAAAAGATATTTGACAAACATGCACCTTTTGTTAATAAAAAGACAAAGGGCAGACCGTGTGAATGGATAACGGAAGTGCTGAAAAGAGAAATGGATTATCGAGATCAATTACTACGCAAAGCCAAAAGAACAAATGATGTGGCCGATTGGGACAAGTATAAATCCCAACGAAACAGATGTAACGTAAAACAAAGGAAAGCAAAAGCTGAATACCATAAAAACCTTTTAACTGAAAACCAACTCAATCCGAAAAAGTTCTGGAAGTGTGTAAAAAACATTTTTCCAACAAAAAAAGGCAATACCAATACGACAGTACAAAATGCAAAGAAAGACAAAGAAAGAGCTGAGAATTTCCGTCATTTCTTCTTCACAGTAGTCTTAAAGTTGAAATGTGCAGCATTCAAGATAAGAGACTGTGTTTGGAAACCATCAAAGAAAATACCTAAAAGAACGGAAAACGTATTCAACTTCCAGTACGTTTCCAGAATTTTCATCATCAATTTTCTGAAAAAGCTGAAACGGAAAAAAGCAACTGGACTTGACGAACTACCAGCCGGAATGTTGAAGGACTGTGCAGAACATATAAGCACACCACTACATCACATAATTAACCAATCTCTGACGTCAAGCACTGTTCCATCTGCCTGGAAACAGGCAAGAATCACACCAATCCATAAATCTGGAAATAAAGACGTTGAGAACTTTCGACCGATATCAGTGCTACCTATTCTGTCTAAAGTTCTAGAGAAGGCTGTTCACTCCCAACTTAGTGACTATCTTGAACGCCACAACCTACTAAGCGAAAACCAGTTCGGGTATCGTCACAACAGATCGACAAAAACAGCGACAATGTTACTTGTAGATGAAATCAGAAACGCGGGTGACAAAGGAATGTTGACAGGGGCGTTGTTTCTTGATCTCAGTAAAGCATTTGATACTATTAACCACTGTGTTATTTCGATGAAACTTGACAGTTACGGTGTCGAAGGTGCAGAGTTAAACTGGTTCACCAACTACCTGTTTTGTAGACCTCAAGTGGTCCAAGTCGGAAAAGAAATATCCTCACCATTTTACGTTTTGAATGGTGTATCGCAAGGATTCATCTTGGGACCTTTGCTTTTCCTGGTATTCTTTAATGACTTTTCTGAACATCTTACCCATTCTAAATGCATCCAATATGCCGATGATACTGTGATATATTTTGCCGACCCAAGTGCAACGAAAATTGAAAATGTTTTAAGCAACGACATTGATAAACTACAAAATTATCTGATCGATAACGAGTTGGTTCTTAATCTAAAACCAGGAAAGACGGAGTCGATGTTATTTGGTACAGCAAAACGGTTAGCCAACAACAGCAACATCCACTTGGAACTAAATGGTCAGCCAATAAACAACACAACCTCATACTGTTACCTAGGAAACCAAATAGACTCTACTCTTACTCTAAACGACAACTTCGATAAAGCGTACAAGAAAGCCTGTGGACGATTACATCTCCTCGAAAGAATGAGAGAATTTCTTAATGTCAATGCTGCCTATAAAATCTTTGAAATGGTTATCATGCCGTTACTTCTGTATAGTACATTCATCAATCTCCAAACAACAGCTACACAGCAACGTAAGTTATCCTCGATAGAGCAACGAGCAAAACGAACAATTGGTGATAAGAACATTATTTCGGTAAGAAAACGAATGAAGCAGAGCGCGTGTACAATGGTTAGAAGATGTCTAGACGACAAATTGTGTTCAAACCTAAAGAACTATTTTGAAATAAATGAACACACTATAAACACCAGAAACAAAAACAAACTTATCAAACTGCCCAAAGTTAAATTAGAATTTGGAAGAAAGTCTTTTCGTTACCAAGGAGCAAAATGTTTCAACGAGCTTCCAATATTAGCCAGAGCGTCTGAAGCATCTATAAAACAATACTTTAAAGAACAATACTTTAAAGAACAATAGAAGGCATATTGTTCTTTGACATTGTCTTACGGATGCTTCACTTACATTTTTACTTCACTCTTTAATTTTAATTTTAATTTTAATTTAAGTTTTTCAATTCAGTTTTCTTCGAGGCTTTACTCTTATTTAAGATGTTCTCTATTTTCCAACCAGCACCTCCGTAGTTTAAGTTTGCTTTTCTCAACAATTTATTTCATAAGTACCCAATAACTTTAAATAACTTTTAACTAATTTAACTAATTTTACAAATATATAAATTCTTTTACTGTTTTATTTATTGTATATATTATTTACCTATGTTAACAAGGCACATGTTGATAGCAGCAATTAGGTTTGTTGAAATGTTTATACCTGTATAAATATTACTGAATAATAATAATAATAATAATAATAATAATAATAATAATAATAATAATAATAATAATAATAATAATAATAATAATAATAATAATAATAATAATAATAATAGATGTAATTAAGAGCATGATTTTGTTTCACATATTATGAAGCTGGGATCATTAGCACCTATATTTTTTAATATGACATAGTAAAATTGAAGAATGTTGTCTTCATTGGGGAGTATCTAGATAGTAAATTCTCACCAATTTGAAAGTGTCCCATGGGAGAAAATCCATCTAATTAATTCAGTATGTCTAACATTTGGTAGTGTTTTTCCATATTGGTTGTATTTGCTGATTAAGATGTTCTTCAACAATGTTTGCCGAAAAAAAATTTAATTCCTGAAAAGACGTATTTATTAGTTGTATAATCTTCAGCCACCTGATCTCTCATCGTTTTCACTGACCTACAAAATGTATGCCATAAATTTAGGGGTCTATTGTTGAAGATGGTGTCAGATATTCAACTAAGGAAAGCAACATAGAAGTTTCATCTCAGGATTTACTCAGTTTTGCTTGGCAAATTGCTTGTGGAATGGTAAGTAAGTTTTAAATAACATCAATCATTTCAAATGATGGTTATAATGGACCAGCATAGGTAATTTATGATTTTACTGGAGCTGAATTCCAGTTTTCATCAAAACATATTTTCCCAGTTAAACTCAATTTATTAAAAGGGATTGAAAATGATGATATAAATAATTTAATTGATATGAGGATCTCAATATCATGATTATTTTTCAGGAATATCTGAGCTGTCAAAATTTTGTACATCGTGATTTGGCTGCACGAAATGTTCTTGTTGGTTCTCATAAAAATGTGAAAATAGCAGACTTTGGACTTTCCAGATTTCTTGATAATGACATGATTTATACCTCCAAAAGAAGTCGACGATTACCCATTAAATGGATGGCCATTGAATCCATTTTCGATAATGAGTTTACTGTTTGCAGTGATATGTGAGTGTGTAAATAAATTATTTTAGCAGCAAATAGTTTTACCATGGTATATCAAGCCAGTTTATTTGCGTGGACTATTTAGTGCTGCTTATCTGCATTATTAAAACAATTTTCTTTACTTTTTTATTATTTACAGATGGGCTTATGGAATTACTTTATTTGAAATTTTCACAATTGGTAAGTTGATCATAAATTTTGAACATGCAATTCGTTTTAGTTGATACATTTAAGCTTGTGTGGTTTCAGTATTACCCATATGACCAATATTACGTCAATCCAAACCGTAAGTGTAGAGGGATGATGAAGTTTTACAGGCCGGATCTCATCTCACCTATCTGTGCTGAAATTCCTTAAGTAATCGCTGAAATATTATCAGACTTGCAAACTTGATTGGGCTAAAATGTTACTGCAGAGTTTGTAATGTTATCAGCCCGAAACTTTGGTTCTGAGGAAAGTCGAAAACACGCCTGACATAGCTGAAAAGCATTGGTTAATTGGTTACAATTCCTGACATTCTAAAGTTTCAGCTCCATGGTTATTTGTGACACACGAATACCAAATTTAACACGAAAGTTTTATTATCTTAAATATTAACAATTTTGCATTAGAAAATTTCTGTTATGATTTAGGTGAACTTTTAACAAACAGTGTTATATCTTACTTTCAAAGGTGGAACACCATATCCTGGTATTACCAATTCTGAGTTAATTAGACGTTTGAAGGGAGGATACAGATTGGAGAAAGCTGATAATATCAGTGACGAGTTGTAAGTTCTACTCATTAAATAACTTATTTCTACTAAGGACAATATCAATCTTCCTTTATGATCTCGATATAATGCTACGACCTTTCTTACCAATTTGGCAGAAAGATGATTTGTCCAAAAAGACAAAATAGAGTAAATTTCTAGATAATATTCTTATATTACTTAGTACAGACTTTAAGTAACCTATTTGCTACAAGAATTTGTCTACTTTGTGAATAATTTTGAAATTTACGTAAGTTTTGAAAAGCATAAATTATAGATAAAACTAATTTTTTTTACAAAGTTTTACATTATTCTGTATCTAAATACAATAATATGCCCAAATTTTAGTCATTCTAAGAATTGTTTTAATGTTAGGAGAATTTGGTGACTGATCAAAAATTAGAAAATTTTGAAACTTTTTTGAGAAATATAGCTTCGGACATCTGGCTACATGTTACACTTCAACTGATTGAAATAAGATATAAAAAAAAGGGCTGTCTCTCACAAAAATATGTAGAAGATAATGCAATTGAATAGAACAACCTTCAAAAATAGTTTCCCAAAGTAGTTGAAATATCTGCTCCGTAAAATAAAACATCTGGTCTGTAAATGGTCAAATCTGGTCTGTAAATTATTATAACTGGTCCGTAAATTACTCCAAAGCTTAACTGATAATCACAAAAGTTCGATTCATTACAAAATGAAGTTGATTGGGTATATTTCAATCAGGAAAACAAAAGGCTAATATAAAAAAAATACCCATTGACAAAACGCCCATCCCCGGAAAAAAGGGCGTGGACACGTTGTTTTTTTTTAAATTTTCAGAAACTTTTATAAAAGTTAGGAAAAGTCACAAGAGGTCAGCGAATTCGGTTAAAGTGTAAAAAAGTTATTTAGATTCAAAAATGCCGCGGGCCAATTTCACCACCACTACCATAAAGGTCAAGAACGGAAAAGCGTGAATTGTGAGTTTATCACACGAACAATATCAATAGGTGTCAGTGAAGATTCGTCTTAGATGAGTTATTTAAAAGGCTCCAAACTACACCAATATCCAACATTGAATTAGAGAGTGGTGCGATAGGTGATTACTTATTGGGAATAGCTTGTTATTTTGTTCCCTTTTGCGACACATGAAAATGTCTTCCCATGAAAATCTTTCACAATAATGTTGAAAGATTCTACTCTTGATCAGCCACTTGATTCGCCATTTCTACATTCCGATTCTGTAAATTTAATTGGCTTGAAGTTTGTTGTTACTTTGCTATCTCCATTATATTTTGTAGATATGAAATTATGAGAAGTTGTTGGCATGAAGTTCCGAAACAGAGGCCAACGTTTGAAAATTTACGTCAGTCATTTGAAAAGATGATAACAGACACTGCTGAATATGTAACTCTTAGTATCGAAGAGAATGCAGATTATTATTTGAAGCCATCATTTCTGACTATTGAAGAAGAAGATGATAACGATGATGTTGAAAATACGGATTTGAGTGTAATGGGAAGTAAACTCGTTTCAACGTGTTGATAAACAATATGTAATAGAAGCATTCAATTTTATTATTTTTTTTTTCTTTTTCATTTACTGTAATCAGGAATACAACAACATAGACTGTTTTTAGTCAGTGCTGCGAGAAAGCTGATTTTTCATTTCCCCATGTCTTTGGGTATTTCAGTCTGTAACGTCGCTCTTCTAAGCGCTCCTTTATAACGGCCTTAATAATATCGGTGTTCTTTCGCGCCCGTTTACGCAACGCCCACTATTCGATCTATAATTGGTTTACTCAATAAACGGGTTTAAAATATGGCGTGAAAGGTCCGAACTTTGAAGTGAAAAAGACAGTAACTTACTTTCAAGTATGTAGTAAAATTAAAAGCAAGTTTTTTGTGCATGCTTTGTGATGATGTTTTGCTCTCGATATATACGAATTAAAAGTGAAAGTAGCACAGCTTCACCACCCACAAAAGAGCCGAATATAGTTGTTTGATTTGATGTGTTGACGTTTCAGAATTTTAGCTATATGTGATATTTATGTGATATTTATTTGATTGTAATTTTTTAAACTTATTTCCATTCCAATTATAATTATGTTTGGTGGATTTGAAAAACTGGTGGTAAACAATTTTCTGACATCATCCAGTGTTTGGGGTTTTATATGCATTTTATGATCAGCTTTTTATGTTACGATAATCGAATTCAGTCGTGTATGATGCATGTATTAGTATAATTGATCACTTTTATTCATTTTTCATTTTTAGAAAGTTTGCATACTTAATGTGGATTCATTTTTTTATGGATTCATTTTTTGTGTGTAATATTTGAAAAAACAATGACAATGTGTCTAGACCCTTGGTGTTTTTTTGTGCACGACGGAGTACTTTTCAAAAATAGTGTCATTCATTAAGGTGGTAACAGGGGAAAAGCACTTTTTTTCAGAAATATTTGGAATTTCAAAAAACTCTCTTGCATCACAGTTACTAGTATAAAAACTAATAGGAAAAGATAAAAATTTTGAAAAAAATACCATGACGTCACTAATTATGCTCATAATTAATTAATTTTGACCGTAAAATACATCCTTACTTGTAACAAAGATATATCCTTATTGGTACATGTAATTCTATTCAAATTTTTAGGGTGTGCTCATGGATAGTAAAGGAATGTTTTGAGAGAAAAATAATTTTTGTGAGTAATGTTTTTGAAACCAGGTTGGCCGTCAAACTTGAAAAAGGGAAAAGAATAAAAAAGTATCAGAAGTTGTCCAGTATGTAAAAGTTGCAACCTGTTTATCTGAAAATCTGTTTCCTTCAAAACATCCTAAATATTAGAAAGAAGCAATGTTGAAAATTTCAGATCAAAAGCTCAATTCTATCAAAAGTTATCATTGTTAAACCGCCGAAAATCCTGCGAAAAATCCAAATCGAGAAATCAAAGTTTAAAAATTATCAAAACTTTTCAAAGCTTTAAATGTTTTGATTTTTGTTTTTTGTTTTTTTTTTTGGTTTTGAGGTTTTGAGAATTTGAGGTTCGTAGCGCCCTTCTATCTGTATATATTAGAGTAAGTGTGTTGCTAAGGGCGTTGCTAAGGGATAAGAACCAGTAATCGTGCTGATTCTAAGGGAAATATATGGATAATGAATATTTTTTTGCTAAATTGATTTCTTGTATATGAAAGTAGATAGAATAAGGATTCCAAAGATGTATCATACTCATTTTTGATAAATTTCGAAAAATTGGTTATTTTTTCCCCTGTTACCACCTTAAAGCAAAATAAAAATATTCAATTGAACCGCTTTGGCGCAATTAATCTAAACTTCGAATAGATGGTTGTCCAACGAAAGTAGAATGTCATGTTGTTTACCTAAAAGTTGAATAACAATGAGAAGATCATTGGAGTTTGCTAAATTGCGTCTCCACGTAATCGACGAATCCTCATGATTTCCTTCTCTTCTGTTTATTTTGCAGACAAGATTTACATTTCACATTAAAGCACCAATAAATGTAACTGCGATATTAAATGAACTTATATTTTGTGTCTTTCTGATGATTTAAACTCGACGAAGCGATTACTGTTTGTGCCGCCTGTTTCAGCTGGTAGATTTTGTTCATTTTGAAGTCAGGGAATTCAAAATATTTACACATAAGTTCGTGACGTTTTATTTGTCTTTCATATCGAAACGCTGACTCATTATTAAATCATTTACTTTATGATAAAGGAGTCCTCTACCATTTGTTTCCCATCAAAATCGTAAAGTCCACAGTGGAGTACGATAGCCCAGAGAAAACGGCATTAAAAGAACATACACAAATAACTTATAGAACTCGTAATGCCAGATGGTACGTAAAGCACGCGGGCAATTAAGGCGCGTTGAGCGCAAGGGATACGCAATATTAATGGCTTATTATTGGTTAAGCTGGTCAATAACGGGAAATATTAACCGCAGTTGTGACGTCATGGACCGAGCGCAACGAGGTCAATATTTTGCAAAGTATTGACATACTACTACTACTAATAATAACGGAGTATATTTCAGTTCCAAAATATTTATAATTGGCTATTCTGCTGAAATAGCGTAAGATCAGCAGTAATATATGCGTAAGTGTTGAATAAATAAAATATAAACAAATTTTTACATATCTTTTTTTTTTTTTTTTTTTTTTAACAATAGAACCCATGCAATTCGAATACTAAGATGTGAATTATGAAAGCTATGAGTTGAGACATGAAACGAACAGATTGGATGTGATTGGAAAATAACGAGAGTTCGAATAACATGAGTTCAACTATTTTAGATTTTTTTTTATTTTTATTTTTTGATTTTTTATAGACTTTTTGCTTTGTAAGTAAGTAAGTAAGTAATCATTTATTTAGTTTATAACTCTCATACTTACAATTACAATGAAAGAAAGAATAACTAGGAGACCATTCCATATAGAAAAATTCCAGTCAAAGGGAGTGGGCACCTAAATAAATATGTCTGGTTGCTTTGCAAAAACTTTTGTAGTTTATACTTTTACGATATGACGGTGGCAGATCGTTAAATAATTTTGAGGCTTCATGCTCGAACGTGGAAATGTGGCTCCAATTCAGTTTTAATTCGTTCTCTTTAAAGTTTCTCGTTGGTCTCGTTAGTTCGTTGGTTTGCATTGGCAAGAATTTTGGCCAGTCTTGGCAATTGATCGATTTCCATGCAAGTTTAGCAAGACTAAGTTCCGCTCGTTCTTTTGTTGGTAACCATTTGAGAGCAACAACATCTGAATATCTGGAGTATCGTCCTCTAACAAAGCTGGCTGTGGCATTTTGCACTCTTTGCAATTTATTAAAAAGTTGTTAATTATAGCGTTACCATAATCGAGTTTACTTAAAACAAGAGATTCAGCAAGCTGTTTTCTTAGGTTGAATGGCAAATATCTTTTCAGGAGCGTCAGAGTTTTTAGAGTTGCATATGCTGATGTTGTAGCTTTGTTGACGTGAAGGTTCCATTTTAGATCTTCACTAAAGGTTATTCCTAAGAGTTTAAAAGAAGAGACTTGTTCGATTACTTTGCCATCTGAAGATTTGATCTCAAAAGTGAGCTGGTGTTTCTTTGCCATTTGTTTGGTGGAAAACAACATTGATTTTGTCTTTTTGGCGTTGAAAATAGTTGATAACTTCGTAATCTTTGGCAAAAAAATTGTTTACAACCATAGTTTAAGCAATTACAAAGTGGAACACGAAAGTATACAAAAAACGAAATTAACAAAGTCTCAGATTAGCTGTCTTTTTTCGTTTACCAAAAGATCATCCCCACAAGAATTTTGAAAAATTGTTATAACCAAATTTGTGATTATAACACTCATTCAAGCTCATTGATCAGAAATAAAAACAGATTTTTGGCCTCAACTGCTGTTTGAGGGTATTTCTTGTTATTTACAATCATTACTCTACGGCAAGTGTAAGCGATGTCTTCGTTGCACGGAAAACAAATGGATTCTCTTGAAAATTGCTTTGATGCTATTAAATCGTTTAGCGCAATAGGATAACTGTAGTCAACTCCTCCTGTTCCTTCAGGAGCACAATACAAAACATTCGGTATGCCACTTGGACGTTCTGCATTTTTAATTTCACGTATTCTATGATTGTTCCAAAGTTCTTTAGTTTCGTCAAGTTCTGTTTGTAATATACCAAGAAAACAAAAGCGCAAACATTCCAAATGCAATACCATCCCAGTATCCAATACCCCCTCGTCCACCATGTCGTTAAAGAAATTTATCCAATATATCATTCTACTTCTCTTAAAAATAAACCACCATGACTCGATTCTCTGATTTTGTGTCGATGGCCCATACATAAAACTTTTTATGCCAGCTGCATTATCCGAACCAGCTCGTCTAAGAAACCTTTGGATGCCACATATAATAACATTTTCACCTCCCCGAATAGATCGAATACAACGTGGTGCTCGGCCAAGGTCCTCTACAATCTGTAGATAGTGGTGTGCCACAATTTTTGGATCGTTGTTGCTTGTTGCTACATTCAACCACCTTAATTTTCGGCTATACCCGTCAATGGCACCATGAATAGGGAAACCAAATCGCTTAAGCTTGTCATAGCCATCAATATGCCATAAAAAGTTTGGTCCAGATGATTTATAAATACGGCGAATCAGTTTATGATTGGCTCTTTCCTCTACACCACGTGGATCAACTGCTTTAATACATAGCCTAACAGTTTCTCTTGTTGCCTTGCATCCAGTTAATTTCAACTTTTGATGCATTAAGCGGTAACCAAAGCAATTACCAGACTTTGTGGATATCTCTTCATTTACTTTCATCAAAACGGAGTTGATATCGTCATTGTTACACCGCCTATATAATCCACATTTTCGCAAAATTCGATGAAGCTGTCTTTTCCCAATAGAAATATCGTGACAAGATTTTAAAACCAGTAAGATTTCATCATAACTGTAACCATTTTTGAAATATTTTTGCACAAGATCATCTCTCGTCGACATGTTGATTGTTTATGAACATAGACATTATGAAAATCCCTGGTCCTAAAAAGTGTCTTCTTCTAAAAAGGCGCGGCGCGACATTTTTAATTGACATAAGTGGCTGGAACTTTTAAAAGTCGCGCCAGTTAACTGATGTGTTGTTCAAAGTGAAAAGTGGCGGCGCGACCTTTTGAAAGTAGCGGCGCGACTTTTTTAAAGTGGCGAGGGCATAAAAGTGGCGACGCGACTTTTTTGAAAAGTGGCGAGGGCGTAAAAGTGGCGACGCGCCTTTTTAAAAAGTGGTGAGACTTGTGTCACCAATGGGCCACCGTATATTGGTAGTTTTGGAGTAGTCTTGGCGGCGCCTTTTTGGATGCATTTCGCATGTTTTAAGTTTTTGGAAACTCTACATTTAAACTGCGAAGACTTTTTGCGTACAGTCTTTTGACAAACCTTGCAGGATGTGTGTTGGGTCTAATTAGGTTAATAAGCCATTTAGTGCCTCGCAACATATATAAGAGAAGATTTATTGCGCTGCTAAAACTTTTTTGTTCTAATTAAATAAAATATTTAAAAGAATAACTTCTTCTCCTTCCTTTTTTTTATATTTTCTTTGACTGCAACGTAGAGTCTTCCTCATCATGTAATTTCTTTGTTTACATTTTTTACGAAGCCGATCAATACTAACCCTACACTATCTGGTTATCAATATTCGAAGGTAATCCCCGAAATAAACAGTAAGTATATGGGTTATTACCCGCGTTTGTGTTTCTTCAAAATTTATACTTCGCTTCGTACACACAAAAAAATTGTAAACAAACTTTTGTTTCGTATTTTTGTGTAACATTCGATTTGTTATTAAAAATGGAAAAATGCAATGCAATGAGTTCCTTAACTGTTTCAGTTATTATTTGTCCCTACAATGTTCTTTCTATCTATCTATGCCTCTTTTTTTTAAATATTGTTGCCATGTCACTTCAGCGGGTTGTACCGGTGAGTATAGACCGGAGTAACGTCACATTTAAGCGTAATTGACCAATAGGATCACCCGATTTTTTTAATTTTTTTTTTCATCGAATTAAGGGAAAATATTGACCGGCCACGTGATGTCAATTAAACAATCATAATAATCTATTGCAAGAAGGCTCTACACTGCCAGGTACTAAATTTATTTACGCAAGAGCAAAATACGTTTATGATACATTCATTAGCTCTTTCTTAAAATATATTGCAATTTGGCCACTTACCATCAAAAGCGCCAACACCCTGGATACTGCTGTTTGTATAACTCAATGGCAAGTCCGCATAACCAGGTTGTGTTTGATGAAGCTGATACTCTACGTGGTTTGTCCAGCCTGATTGATACTTGGTACCGGGTTTTGCCAATTTCCCGAATTCTCACGTCTTATACGGTCAAATCCCCTTCTACACCTGTGTGTTAACACAAAATTAAGAAAATCTAAGGTTAGAGCAGCCAAAACTTTAAACTGTCCGAGGTGCTGATTTCATCATTAACTCTCGAGGAGCATTCAGTTCAGCTAAGTAAATACTTTTGTTTGACTTGGTTATTTAATATATAAATCCCATCTTTTATCCCTCGTGCTACGTATGAACTACTTAACGCTGACACTTCAGTTATGATTGATTTTCTGCGTTACACTATTGGCTATACCCACTGACAACCCTGAATGTACCGCGTTGGCACATTGCAAAAATCTTATAACACTCATAGTTCACTAAAAAATTTAAACAGCGACCGCTATGAAGTTTAGCTTCTTTTTTTGTGCTTTTAATTACTGCATACGTTTGCTGGAACATTCAAGTAAAACACGTTTCACGAATTTCCGTTTAAACGCCATATTATGGCCTATTTATCTTGTCTAACTTTGTATTCAATATCAAAATGACTTTTAAATTTTTCTACCTGGAATAAGATTAATAGAAACTAACTTATAAAATTATGAAATCAGTAAAATTATTTAATTACATGAAAACGAGCTTAGAGAAGATGACTTGGCATAATACCGTATCTAAACAGAAAATCTGGAAGGTCTATTTCTCAGGAACATTCGGCAGTTGAAATTAGGAAACGAGTACCTTGAACAGACTGCCGCCCAAAGCAATAATTTGAAGACAACAATCCAAACTGCCAGAAACAGGTAAGTAACTAAGTTAGACTTTTTGGAAGATTTTGGTGCTTGTCGGTTGCATTTGTTTGCTGATCTTATCTGATAAAGTTGTTACATGTTAGAAATATCGTTCGATTGGTGCGGGGTTTTTTATATTCCCGTTCAAAAGTAAAGTAATCCAGGTTAAGTATTGCAGATGCAAGTATTGTGGATACGGTAGATGCAATTCGTACAGGATAATGCAGGTCTAGTGCATACCACTGAACACACCAATACCAATGGTTGTTGACCCAAATATAGGTAGTTAATCGAAAGGGTTTTGTTGTTTCTAAAATCACTAATCTAATATCACCATGTAAAGCAAAAATGTTGATATTTGATAAAATTTCTTTCTATGAATTATTAAATGGGTCAGAAAAAGTTAGGCAGCTTACAAGACTTCTTTCCTTCTGCAAAAGCCATGAATTGAAATTTATTTGGCCCGCAATATATGTTAATTAAAAACAGATTATCACGATAAGCGTCCATTACATCCTTCGGGAACTGTACCTTCCACTAAAACAAAAGCAGAGAGTTCTATTATCTGAAAATACTTTATTGGGGCTTAGTGAGCATTAATCACCTCTGATGAAATGCAGTAATGGGAAAGATTTTTTTGCGACTGTAATAGACATAGATTTTTTTTCGTTTCATGTATCTGTAATTTCAGGATTCCAGAAAGAGTAATTCCACTGTACCTGAAAGTACCCTCTGTATGTGCACCCATTAAGTGTCCGAAGAAGGACACCTCTTAATTTGAAGAGTGAAATTTTTGACCCATTATTTCGTTTTCAGCTGAGTGAGCTAGAGACACCTTCTTGTGGGTTTTCATCTTGGAAAAATTTTGTATTGCTCTTTGCTTTTATTTTGTTTTTTTGTCATTTACGTTTTAATGTTGAGCAACAATTGCTAATGGGAACCATGCCTTATGACTGCAATTATGGAACAAACACTTTGTTAATAAGCAAAGGAAGTATTCTAATAACGTATAATTAGCTCAATTATGTAACAAATTGAGAAAGACTTAATTGCCGGTAGTCATAACTTGATTATGTTTTCGTGAAGTGTTGCTACAGACTCACTTCCTTATCCATTTTTAATAATATCGATCAAACCGAAGATGCTGTGAGCCGAAAATTATAACTTTATTTTAACCTATTACATAATGACGCATTTATAAGAAAAAAATTAGGTCATTCCATAAGGCAGTTATCTCTGTAATAGACCATACAACCACGACAATTCATTGCAGTAGATGTATTAGAGAGATAACTGAAAGAAACAACCAATTGATTTCCAAATGAGGTAAATAAAAGCCAGGTAGTAGCAGTAGTAGTAGTAGCATGGCATTTGACGGTTTTTAAAATTTGATAACCAGTCAAAGTGAAACGAGGGTTCAGTATCCTACAATTCCTTGTGGTCAAGGCAATTTTACACTGCTTTGTAATCATACATACGATTATTATCGGAATTATATTTCAGCATTTCCAAATTTACAGATTGGTTATTCATCTGAAATAAGCGTATGTAGTGTATATGTACATTTTGATCATAGTATATATGGTGAATAATTTATATTATAATTTATGTTATTGTTATTCGCAGAACCTTCCATTCAATCAATAATTTGTCAAAGTTCCGATTTTACGTAATTCGTCGTCGTGGATCTACTCTTTTTCGTATGATTTATACGGCTTGACGTTTGTTCGAAAGTTCAATTACCGAATATTCATTATGGGGGTTTGCATTTCACAATTAGCTCAGGGAATTAGAATCGATTTGAATTAAACTTATAATGTCATTTGGTTGAAGAAAAATTGAGAATATGAATATAATTGAATATAATTAAAAGCGGAATACTGTCGTAAAACACAAGTGATTAAGATCAACAAATAACAATAACAGGAAGTTGAAAAAAATATATTTAATAAAAAAAACAAGGTTCGTGCACTAATAACAATGTCTTTCCAAAACATAGTAATCTTTCTCATTTTCTCATCGTGTAAATGTCAAGACATTGTATTCAACTACACAGAATGGGCAAATGTGACAGATTTTACCGAAGACTTCCAATTTAGTAGATACCGTTGTGATAACGGCTTGAAATCACAATGCTGCAGTTGTGATAGTAACTGTCTTCAGAACACAAACTGCTGTTTAGATTATGGATGGAAAGGAAATCAAAGCATGGAGCAACATCTCAACAACTTACTCTCCAACACTAGATTATTTAGAGAGACACGCCGGTGTTTGAGTATTTTACCTCATACAAAGCATCAAACGCAGCACTTATATATGATCGAATCATGTCCAAAGGAGATGAGAAATAATCCATTTTACAAACAATGTGTGTTGGAAACCAACATCGGATCCAATCTCAATTCATTTTTGCCAGTAATTGGTAGCAACAAGTTAGTATATCGTAACCTGTACTGTGCATTGTGTAACAATATGACAACCTATAAATTCCTGAGGTATCACGTTCAATGTGAAAACGCTTCTCGCATATTTCACTTGACAAACATCACTTTGCAGACATTAAATCAACTTGGAGGTTGTAAATTTACTCACGTTAAAGAACGAAACTTTCAATCAGCAAGTACGAAGGGATGCGTTCCTTCTAGATGTAACAAAGGTCACAGGTACTACGATTTGTGCCATAGTTATTCGTCACCGATGCTTGTTAATAGCACCATATTTCGAAATTACCATTGTTACAAGTGCTATCAAGAGCAATCGACACACTTCAAGCTCAAAATATCTCACTCGTGTGATGGTGATTTATTTTCTAAACTAAATGAACCTTACAAATTGCTATATGAATTTGAAATGGATTTCAACGAAAATAAATTGACAATAAAGAATATTAAAGGAAAATTTCCAATTTTCCAATTTTTCGGAATTACAAGTGTCCCGAATACATTTGATATAGACATGTATTTTTGTAGCAGAAACTCACAATGTTGCCGCTGTGATGGAAAGTGCATTCTTTCACAAAGTTGTTGCATAGACGTATACTGGGATGAATCAAATCCGACAACATTACCATTGTACTTATCAACGTTCGTTAAAATTAAGGCAAAGCCTTTAACTTGTATGGAAGCTTATCCAATAAGAGAAGGATATCAGTACAGGAATGAAAACTGGTTAATTGTGCAGTCTTGTCTTCCTGGTGCAAGTGAGTTGATGCAAAGAAAATGTTTATTACCTCTTCAATCAAATATGCGTGTACTAGGCTCTGACGGTTATGTATATGCTAATCCAGACTGTGCAAGATGCAATTTTGTCAAAAATTTTAAAATAATCGATCTATTTATCGAATGTGGTTCTACAAAAGATTTAAATGGGACTAAATGGGACTTAAATGGGACTAAAGTTGAAAAATCATACTATAATGATTGTACGATCAAGTTTTCCAAACAACATTTTAGTTACAGCGAGAAATGTGGATCATATCAGCCTCACTACTACTCAGACTGCCCATCAACCAGCTCTTACTATCACCTGTGTAAATCATATAAAGGGGCAATGAGTGGTTACAGAAATTATCATTGCTGGGCATGCAATACAGAGAATGGTAGAATGTTATTACAAAATATTCCTCCCTGCCTAACGGCTGAACCCGATACCTCATATCCACCCTGGAATATTCTTTGGAGCCACACTATCAGTTTTTCGGAAGGCTCGACAACTTCGGAAATATTATCTTGCAAAAATGGGAAAATATTTGACATTATCTCACGAACTTGCATTGAATTTCGATGCCCTTCTAAGTATGAAGCAATTGCATCAAAATGTATACGTAGACCACCTTTACCTCGCCAACCTATATCCATTGAAAATCCAAAGTATGATAGCTGTCTACTTGCAAAGCAACCAAAACTCTTTATAGTATCAAGGAGGATGAACAAAAGCATTTCATTTACGACACAACTGAATGTTTTATTCAATGCTACACATCGTTTTACCAGTGTTCCTTCTGGACCAAACATGATACTCAAAATGTCTGAAAATATCACAGAACAAATACTGCAAAACTTAATCTCTTTATCCTCTGAGGAAACGTTGTGGAGAAACTGGAGTCATATTGTAATAACTTCAAGTAATTATGTCTCCTTAACAAATCATTATAATTTTGATTTAACTCGCCATTTCAGCAATGGTAATATATGCGCAAGACCAAACATAATAAGCGGTCGTAATTTCAGTTTCAGTAATTCCTGTCAACCGATTTATTCAAACAAGAACGCAACAGTGCCATCAGATACTTTGCAAATTTTAACCGTTACCCACAACAATATCATTCGACAAATCATCACGTGTTCCTTATTTCATTTGACAAAGAAATGTCCATTACGTCCCTTTAAGTCCAATACTTCCATTGATAACAATCAAACGTTGACTTATATTACAGGAAAAACTAAACGTATTTACGAAGCTAAACAATATATACCATTGGAAAGTGGATATGGAGTTTGTATAGATACTGATGATAGAAAGAAACCACACTGGTTACGAGAACTACATAGTGTTGAGCAAGATATTTCTGTTGCAGGAACTTCATTGAGTGTTTTCTGTTATGTGCTGATAATAGTGACATTTCTGTCATTAAAAGAACTTCGAACTGTTCCATCACTAAGTGTAGTGTTTTTATGCGCTTTCCTTTTGACTGCAGATGTGTTCTTTCTCATATCAACAAAAAACAACATAGGTGGGATGCTATGTAAGTCGATAGCAATTATCATGCATTGGGCATTGTTGACATCATTCATGTGGTCATTGATAATTGCAATAGACATTGCAGTCAAGTTTAAGAAGTTTACTGTTTCAACAAAAGAAAAGGATTTATGGCGTTTGGTTCCGCGTTTTGTCTTTTCCATTTCCATACCGACTGTTATTGTATTCATAACTGTTGTTCTTGACGAAATGTCATCTTTAAAGGTCGGTTATGGCGAGAATGATTTTTGTTGGATTAATTTTTTAGATGCTCGTGTTGGATCTTACATTGTACCCATCGGTGTCATGTTCGCAATCACTCTGTTTTCGTTGTTGTATACTTTGAACACTATTTACAAGGAGAACAAGCATATCAAAACCACTTTGACTGACAATCGAAATCAACTGAACTTTGTCAAAGTTGCCATAAAGTTAATCGTTGTTCTTGGTGTAAGTGAAGGTATTGGGTTTATTCAAATTACCAACCCTGATGATACTGAACTAAAGTGGAATGCTGCATTTGGATTCATGTATTCCACCTGTCGAAGTTTTCGTGGTGTTATGCTGATGTTCGTTTATATGTTTGGTGGGATAATAGGTAGAAAAATAAAGACATTCTGTAAGTCATTGGACATGAGGCAGAAAGAAGAGAGGTCTTCTACGGTAACAAGTACTGTAACAAACCATTCAGTGCTTTCAGAGCAAGACACACGTTTATGATAATTTGTTACTAATATTTATGATGGATGTTTATATTTTTGTTTCTTAATGCATTGAAATCAAAGTGTACTTTTTATGTAATTCTCGTAGGGCGAAATATATGTTAAAACGAACATTTTCTTTCTCTTCCTCCTTCTTCTACGTTCACCTTTATAGCCGGAGTTCCGCTAGAGAATTTGTCCATCAAGGGTCTGTCATATACACCATCTTGCAAAACTATTCTGATGGACGAGCCCTGTTTTTCTTACTGTAATTCCGTTTTGATTTTTTATGGATCTGTTTACTGGTTCTGTATGAAAGTGCTAACATATTGACTTCGGTCACTCGTATGGACCTCATTGCGCCCGGTCCATAACGTCACAACATCGGTCAATTTTTTCCGTATTTACTGGCTAAACTTAATAAGCCATTGAGTACCTGGCAACATATAGAGTAGTCATATTAGCCCAAATTAAGGTCCAACCGGGAAAAAAATGTTAACTTAACATATTTGGTATCAAAAGAAGCGCAATTTCAAGGGGAATAACATATCCAAAATCCTCTGACAGAGGTTTTGAGCAATTATTTTTATGACCAATCAAGTAAGAGGGGGTATTTTGACGAAAATGTTATCAGAATACCATAACTGTACACAAAACGTACACAAAATGATGTAGTTACAAGCGCAGCAACTCTATTACCACATACAGTTTTATTTCAGAGTATGTCAGTCATTGTTGTAGATAACTTCAAGGTTAATGTAAATATATATTTCAGCCCTCAAAAATATCAAAAATATTTCCATCTTCATCTTCAGTCTCTATATCAATATCAGTGTCACAGTTCTCACAATCGACACCATGACAGTCCCCACAAGCAGAGACACAAACAAGACCATGGCGTTTACAACTACAAACACTGTTACTACATGGACTCTTTTTCGAGCTGTTACAGTTACAGCGAATGAATCGTAAAATATTATCAGGTGCAGAATTTAAGTCAGTCATAATCGGCTCGTAGCTCCCGTTCGAAAGTCGCCAACCCCAATCCAGTGGATTCAACTCTACGTTCATCAGCGTTTTCCATTCAACCACTTGTAAATGAATCCGTAGGAAATGATATCGAGCAGCATTTTCTGTTGGCGGTAGGGTTTGTGGTTTAATTGTAGTTTTGGATGTGGCTGCCGCTTTCATGAATAGGTGATATCGTAAATCCTCAACTTCCCAGGAATTTTTACCATTATAGCTAAAAGAAGAAAAATTTTGTTTTTGAGTTCTAATAACCTTGTGCACAGTCCCATATAATGTACTAGCCATTATACCTGCGAAGAAGCAATTTTAAACCAGCACTAGCTATCTCTTCTGCACTTGCTGTTTCATCTTCAAATACCTCTGCGGTTTCTTGGAAAATGTCCATACTATCAAATTGGTGAAATGTGAAGGAAATTTCCCAAAGGAGATCAATATGCTTTTCTAATGTCATATTCTGCAGAAATTTCATATCTTTAATTGGTTTGAAAATCTTTTTGGACATCACAAACATCTTCTCTGCAACATAATGCTCAAGTGGGATACCTTTATTCTTTGTTACTAATTTGACATGTTGTAATTCTTTTCTTTCAATTGGTTTTTCCTCTAGCCGCATTCCATTATTATTTGTAAAGGTTTGAATGATACCCATACCATGGAATGTTTCTTTTCCATCCAGAGTACGAATATTGTGATCGACATTGTCAGCACAATACTGTGAAAAGGTGCCTGGTGGTAAGGTAACAGCAACCTCTGATGCATCTTGAGTGACCATTGCAGATTGTTTGAATCGTGTTACTTCCCCATAGCTGCTACAAAAACCAAGATGGTAAAGTTCCTCTATCAGCCATTTTGATCCAAAAACATGATCTAACTCTACTGCTAAGGCAAATGGTATTGGTAGTATAGCTGATCTAGGTTTTGCAGCTTGAACAATACTCTGGCCAACATTCTGTTGTTTTAATTCTGACTTGATTAAAACTCGCAAGAAAGTCCTCAATAGTTCTGGAACCCAGTTATCTCCTGAAGTTTTGATTTTATTGCTTTTAGGGTATTTTGAAGTATCATATTCTTTTTCTCGAATCTCAGACATGATTAGTTTTGCTGCAGTTACTATGATGACAGGCCGACCCTTCTCTGCGCCTTCGGCATATGGTGACTGTTTGTTTGTCATGAATCTTTGCAAGCACATTTTATGGTATCTCCCTTCGTCAGCAACTAAATCATTTGAACAACTCAACCTAGTATATACTTGGTCTCCCCAACTATCATTTCTTTTTCTGGACTGTTCAAGCACATTACTATGAAAAGCAATATATGTCACATGATGAATGGTGTTTCTTGCAGGGTTTTTTTTGTCTACAAGCGCATTTTTTCCACATAAAAAGCATTGAGTTTTCCAATTGCATGGCTCAATACTTGATCTTAAGCGTTTTGTTGGGGTATCCTCTTCCACAGCAACAGATGCATTTGTTTTCAAACTTCTCTTAATGTCTGTGAAGTCTCTTCGACAGTCCTTGTGAACCAGAATGGGTGATGGATCACTTTTTGTCATCAATAAGTTCTCAATAGCTATATTTTTTCTGAGTTTGCTGAATCTAATTAAAGACTGAATTCCTTTTTCCCCAACTTGTATTTTGGGCTTTTCTGTGGTAAATTGCCTGGAGCAAATTATGCATTTCTCCATACTGCTTTCTTCGTCCATTTCACTAAAAAGAAATAATGTTATAAATGCTGGTGAATAAAATTATGTAAAAAATACACAAGAATTGCTTCGAGTGAAGTGGTACTTCACTTTTTCTTATAGGACCGACAATCCATGCCAACCTAGGTTATAGGTAAAATGAATAAAAACTAAATGAACTTACCATGCATTAAGTATAGAACCTTTGACTAAATATTTTAAAGGATCAAAGGATATACCACAACCAATCAACTTTCATTCATATATTATAGCAAGATATTAATTATTTGTTTATTTATACTTCCTAAAATGAACGAATTAATTCACATTTCTGACTCAAAATTTGTGTATGTTCACTTTGTAAACATGTGTTAAGCAAAGAACACCTTGCATTGCAACCAGTTTAATAACATTGCATTGCAAATTGTATCCAATACCCATCATAAGTTGAACTTTTTTTTTTGTTGCCAGCCAAATTGACCTACTATATGTAAAAGTACCATACTTCACATAAAATGATCTGGGAAAAATTGCTCAAAACCTGAGTGAGAGGATTTTGGATATGTTATTCTCCATAAAATTGCGCTTCTTTTGATACCAAACATGTTAAGTTAACATTTTTTTCCCGGTTCAACCCTAAAATGACTACACTAATATATCAGAGAAGAATTATAGCCATCCTAAAACGTTTTTGTCCTAATTAAATAAAAGATTTAAAAGAATAACTTATTTTCCTTCTTTTTTTTTTTGTATTTTTTATATTTTCTTTTTTTTTCTTTTCTTATCTTTTCTTATATTTTCTGTAGAGGCTTCCACATCATTTTATTTCTTTGATTAAAATTTTTATGAAGCCGGTCAATACAGGAAAATATTGACTGACTACGTGACGTCTATTACAATTGATTTTCTTGATTTTAGCGTGTCTTGATGAGCTTATCCCAAACTCGAAATGTTCCCAGCTTTCCACCTGCTGTTTTTGAGAAATTACACATTATCGACGAATTAAACATTATCAACTTTAATCGACTTTAAAGAGGCGTAAAACGGTTACTTCCTACTAAAAAAAATGAATTTAAATAAGGGATGGGTTACGAGTCGCCGGTCATTCGTACCACACAGGTCGTTCAGGAGGCCATGCAGCCATCAAGGAGGTCGTGCGAGTCTCTATTTTTCGGGCTGCATGATTTCATAAATAATTAATATGTAAGTGACTTTGTTTGTTGCCCAGGTTGAACAAATTCATACCGTATAATTTTGTATAATTTTGAGCCGAGAAAAGTTATCTCTTTCTTTGCTGTTTAATTCTTGGTCTGGTAATAATATTCCTTGTACAAATGAAATGTTTTATTTTCTCCCAGCCGGCATTTTGTTATGTTGCTTTTCGATGAGGTTGGCAATCTGTTGTTTGCAAACAGAATCTCGTGCTTACTTTTTCATTTAAACCATACATCAGAAAATTTATCTTTTGCAGATTCCCTAGGTTCTTTGTTATATTTCGCATAGAATAGAATACTTCAATAGGGAAAATTAGCTTTCATATCAAAACAGTATACGTCATAAAGGAATTCATCTACTTTCAATAAACCCAGTAACTCGTACGATCTCGTTTAAGACCCGCATGGCATCCGTTCCTGACTCGCAACCCGAGGGAATAAAAATCTCTAGACCGATTGAAATACAGTAAGTTATGTCAAAGTTCAGTATGTTCCAATTTTTTATGTGAAGAACATTCCCGGATATTAGCCTATGATTCCTTTGGCCCAAAATTAACAATGGAATATGAATAACAAATGATTTCACAATACTGCTTTACATTTTCGCTTTCCCGAAATAAAAATGCCATAGTTGCCTATGATCGGCTTTACACACGAGGAAATAGGGTATTATGTAAATTGCATTTTACATTCATTTGTTTTTGTTTACTTTTTAATTTAATATACAGATGAAAATATAGAATTGATATCCAAAAATATTGTATTTCCTTTTGGTAGCACCAGCGCCTCTTTTTAGCGCCTCTTTAATAACATCCCACCAAAATGATAGCATTACTGCTGTCTTGTGATAGCGTTGCGAATTATGTTAGATTTCAAATGAAACATGAAAAAGGTCTAAGTAATTCTTCTTGTTCGTCGTATAGTAGTGCATTCTTTTTGACATCTTTGCTCACCTTGGTTAGTAAATCAGCAGGTAAATGTACCAATTCATTGTGACGAAGCGTAATGAAACCTCCAGTTTTACAACATGGTCTACTGTGTAAGTAGAAAGACAAACGCAATCTTCCGACTCCATTTGTAACGTAAATAAATCGCATCCAAAAATTCACGTTTGGAAAGATGAAAGTTTCATTCTTTAACGATAGTGAAGAAGCCATGTTGATGCTCGTCTGATATTGATATTTTTAGAGCTTTCAGTTGAGATTGAGACATCTTAGTTTTGATTTTCGTTAAGAGCTGGTTGTGGTGGTTCATTTTAGTCACATCACTTCCATTCTCATCATCTAGTCTTTGTTCACGGTCTTAATGTTTTTGTTTTATGATTTTTGACACTAGATTTCTCGTGGTTCTTAGCGATGTTTCGAATTCTAAACCAGAAATTTGTGTCACGTTTACTATTCCCATGCCACCCAGTTTGATTGGTAAAGGCAACAGATCTCTTTCCCAGTCATTGCACGTTCTGTTCTCAAATAGTTTTTAAATGGTTCCACCACAGAGCTTACCGGTACAACTAAGATCATCAAGCTGCATGCTTCGTGTTGTTCGTTGATACAGCATCAATCAGTGGTATTGATGACAAACCATATATTGACATGGATCGCATTGTGTTGTACCTTCGGCCGAAGTAATTTCAACTCCAACAGACACAAATAACCGAGCTTGTAAATGATATGAATTTGTAACAAATGTTGAATGATGCAGCATTACGTTTCTATTAGTTCTGTTAAAAGCGTTATCTACATCAACTAGCATAATTGCATCTGTTTTCTCGTCTTCAAAAATTGTACGAAGAGTATGAACAGCAGCCTCACATCCCGATTTCTGACCCGCGCATAGCTGAAGGTTATCCGCACTTTGAAGAATGTTCTTTCGGAATGTTACCATGACAGATCTACTGATGATTCGTCTTAGGATTTCTCTAACTCTGATAGGCCTTAGACCGGGATTTTTGTTCAGCAGAATTAACTTACAGGGCATTAATGCTTCAATTGATCCAACTGATTTTCAATATCTCTTTGAACATAGTTTTCTGTCAAGGAATGCTACGGCTTCGCATAGGTTTCTGCCGCTGTTTCCAAAATTCGAGGATGTCAACATTCTTCATCAGCCATCAGCATCTAAGTTTTAGGGTCCCACGGTTCCTTTGATTTGACTTTACGAATTAGCAATCTATCAATGGATTCGTATGCGTAATCACCATAGTAGGGAATTTACGAAACAACGACGACAACACAGACGGTGACTTTCCATAAACAGAAACTTTGTTTTCCTTGTGGGTTTCGTTTAGAAAAGAAACCTATTTCATATTTTACCATTGAGAGTATATTATCCGTTAATTACATCATTAACAGATTTGCACGTTCTACATACGTGAAAAGTTATGTTTTCAAGTGGTACTGACGCGAAGATAGCAGTAACTAATGTTTCTCTCGTATTAGTTTTATCCTGTTTCGATAGGATTTCGTTCTTTCACAGTTTATCGATAACACATTTTGGTATTACAGACAAATTCTTGAAACTTTCATTGCTTTGTGACTTATCAGTTTCTGAATATTTGTAAATCACTCTCACGTCGCCGTCTTCGTTCCCGTCGCAGTTGCGTAAGGTCTCTAGTATATCTCAGGCTCTTGAAGTAGTAAAGCATCATACTTATTTGATGCAGCTGGGTGTTTGTCATTCAGTAGGTTGATTGTGTTTTCATTGATGCTAAGGATTTCATTGTGTTCTGTTTCCGAAAGCAATTTCAGTGCAGCACTCACATTGCCTGTTGTCATCAGATCGTCAAATCTTTATGCTGTTTCTTCTATTATTCTGAGCCGATTTTGATGTTTCAGATTGATTGATTGATTGATTGATTGATTGGTCAAAGATCATTCATTTGACGTCATATCGCAGACTATATAAAAGAATGCATCTGACGTAAGTTTTTGTCTTTTGCTTCACACAGTTCAGTGGAAACACACGCCTATAACTCATTTCGCTACTAAGTAAATAATGGGCGGTCGAAGAAAATCTAAGAGGCGCGCTTCGACAAAACAGTGTGTATATAAAGGCTTTAAAGAAGGAAATGGAGAGGTACCTGTTGATAAAGAGGTACCTGTTGATGGAGAGGTACCAGTTGATAAAGAGGTACCAGTTGATGGAGAGGTACCTGTTGATAAAGAGGTACCAGTTGATGGAGAGGTACCAGTTGATGGAAAGGTACCAGTTGATAAAGAGGTACCAGTTGATGGAAAGGTACCAGTTGATCTGTCAAATCAAACGAACAACCAATCTGGAAATTCAGAAGTAAGTTTTGATCAACCCTCAAAACCAGTTCAACATTTCGCCGGCCTTGTATCATACCCAGGCTTCGCTCTATCTACCTATGTCTATCTTCAATAATCTTTTTTCAGGACATTATCAATAAGATGGCCGTCTTAGAAGTAGAAAACAACAGATTATTAAAAATTGTGGATGAACAAAATCAGAAGTTAAAGAATGCCGAAGAAAAAATGGTTGATTTGGAGGACAAAATTGAAAAGCTTTTCCAACAAAATACATCTGCGATAAATAATTTGTCTTCCTCTATGATAGAGTGTAAACAAGAAAACGTGCATTTAACAAAACAACTGGAACAACTAACATGCCAACTACATTTGCTGACTGAAGAATGTTCCAACAAAGATGCCATCATCTCAAAGCAACGAGATGAGATCCATCAGAATTCTAAACTTATTGAAGAGTTGTCAGAAAAAGAGGAACAAGGGAAACTCGATGTAAAGAAACAGCATGAAAGTAGCCTCGATGAAATAGCAACCGTACTATCGTCAAACAGCATACAAATTGCCAAAGAAACATTGTCGTATGAAACTGCCATCACAGAAAGTCAGAAAGGCAATGATGATTTGAAAAGAAAGCTTTCACAGGAGAAAGTTATAAAAAGGCTGCTAGAAGACACATTGTTTGACAGTAAAATGGATTTAATGAAACTCCATCAACATGACGACGAGGAGAAAACACAATCGTCAAATAGAATCAAGACGTTGCATGAAAACAACAAAGAGCTGCTTGCATCAATCGCCAACCTGAAATATAAAGTCAGAAAATTGAGAAATGACAAAAACGATATGCACTATAATCACATAGACAAAATGGAATCGATGTCGAAAGATCACGAGGCAAAGATATCTCAATTAAACACAATACTTGAACACGAGATGATGGCTGAAAAAATTGGAACGAAGGAATTAATGAACGAAATGAAATTCGACCATCGAATGAGGATTTCGTCCCTCGAGCAGCAGCAGCAGCAACTCGTTCAAAACATCAGGTTCAAACACCAGGATATGATCGACACTTTTGCCAATAGGAAAGCAACATGCTTCATCAAAATGAAAGTTAAAGCTGCAGATGTGATCTGTTCAATTCAAAACATTTGTTTTTATCTTGAAGGAAGGGCTCCGTTCCCTTAAAATAAACAATTTTCACGTATTTATCTTAATTTATGTATATAATTTTTTTTATTTGTAAATAATGAAAACATGGGACGCATCCACACACCAAAAAACAGCCTTTTGAATTCCGCGTTCAACGCCAGCGTTCTTTCCTTCGTCTTCATCTTTTAATCCAAAACTTTACAACAACAACAACAACTGCAATGCAAAAATAGTCTAGCATTACACACAATATAATACATTCAGTTACAGATGGTTAACCTCCCCAAAACTGCATAACTTCGTCACTAAAAACAAATAACTCCAGAAAGAGGGAGCTCTGCCTAACTCTTTTTTAGGAAATTATTAAATCATTGAAAACATCAAGATCGATTCTGATCAGAATGTGATGATGCCAAAAAACTTATGCTCCCTTTGCAACAGATGTGTTGCCAGAACTCACAGATCAATCTTGTGTGATGGTTGCAACAAGTGGTGTCATATAAAGTGCAGCAATGTTGATCCAAAACAGTATATCGAACTCTGCAATTTAACACAATTTGAATGGTGGTGTCCCTCTTGCATCGAATTAAAATCTGCAATAGGGAACCAGGACCAGGAGGCTGTCTGTCAATTAGCTTATGAACAATTGGTTAATGACTTTGAAAAACAGTCACGTGGCTTAAAAATTGCTCATCTCAACATAAACGGTATTCGTTACAAAATTGATGAGATAAAACTGCTACTAAAAGAAACAAAACTAGACATTTTAGCTATTACTGAATCACATCTAAATAATGATATCAAGGATGGAGAGGTCAGTATTTATGGTTACAACCTCATTAGAAAAGATCGTAACCATGGTACCTGTGGATGGGGAGGAGTTATGATCTACTACAAAGATACACTGAACGTATTTGAAAACACCACCCCTGCAAACAACAAGGACTTAGAGATAAATGGACTAGAGATCATTTCCAAATCTCAAAGGATACTTGTATTGTGTACCCAGCAGCAAACCAGTATTTAAAACCGTCCCTAATTATAGAAATATTAACATTGACAAAATAAGGCACGAGCTAAGTGTCGTCCCCTGGCACATTGTGATGTTTTCGATGACGTTGATGATGTCGTGTATACCTGGGAGACATTATACAAAGGTGTACTAAATGAACACGTTAAACATCGAAAAGTCAAAGTGAGAGCCAAATCACACCCATGGATGAATGGTGTTATACGCAAAGAATTAAATAAACGTTTTAAACTGTTAAAAAAGGTCCAAAAGACTCCAAAAGGCTCAAACGAATGGGCTGAATACAAACATGCAAGGAACTACTGTACCAAACTCATACGCCTTTCAGAAGCATCATACTGGAAGACTAAGTTTCAAGGTCTTTAATCTTTAACCAAAGAAGTTTGGCAGGCCATTAATGAATTCTGTGGTAAACATAAAGCCACCAAAATCAAGTCTAGCTTTTTATCATGCAAGTTTCCATCCAAGTACAAAGTTGCTAAAGTACGTTGTATCCACAAAAAAGGTAGCAGACTGCAGTGTGAGAATTATCGACCTTCTTTGTTTACCTGGCAAGTTGTTGGAAGCGGTTGCTGCCATGGATATAGACAATCACATTTACAACAATAACCTCTCAACAGATCATCAATGGGGATTCCGTAAAGGAAGATCTTCAGAACTCCACCTTCTTAACATCACGAATCGGTGGAGCCAGCTCCTCAAAAATGGTAACAACAACAACAACAACAACAACAAAATCCAAATCCCTTTAATCCTGAAACCCTACTTCCTGTTCTTTTTTCTTTCCTATTGAATTTAACCATACCTCTCACAAAAAACCCTCTTTCCATAGATCTCTAGCGGTATCCCCCATTATTGTAAATGGTGTCGTCTTCTCAAAATGTATGGCACCAGTTTTCTAATCTATTGGTTTGATGCATCCTGATTCACGCCCTTTAACATTATAATAGAAAAAAATGACCAACATAGTGTAGTAGTAATATATATTCAAGAGGGCGCAGAGTTGTATATTCAAGAGGGCGCTGAGTTTCAAATTCATATTTGCAAATTGCAAATTTTTAACGATTTTTTTATATTCTTCTCTATTTGACTGTAAAATCAAAATTGTTCAACATTAAGAATCGAAAAAAAAAGAAAAGAGAAAGAAACGTCTCATCGGTAAACGTCTGATTGCAGATCAAATAAAAACAGCGCACGTTAGCAAGAAATCGACGGACGCTTCCAGACTTCCACTCATCCCAAATTGACTAAATAATGAAAGAGCCCCTAAACGTATTTGAAACAAGACTTTTCCGAATTATTTTTATAAGCGTCGATATTTTGCCAAACTATCCTACACTGCCTCGTTTTCATGCAATATTTTCATAAAAATTATCACAAATTGTTTCACAGTGATTTGAAGTTCAGCAAAATATATAATCAAGCAATTACCGTGAAACAATACAACGCATCAAAACGAGGCGGGGTAGGATAGTTTGACAAAATATTGACGTTTAAACTGAAATTCGGGAAATGCGTATTTAATATATAAATCGAACTGTCAAAACATGAATGAAAACACTCAGTAAAAAATCATTGACGAAAGATTATCGTGTATTCATCCGTTGCGTATCAGCGCAACTAATAGAACTTACCAAAAATAACGTCACAACATCCATTGCCTCGTTTCTAATTCTTGTAATTGCTAGGTACTTAAGCGTAATAAAAAGAATTTCTCCTGAAGTATCCTCACTCTTTGCAAACGATCCATGTCGTTTATAATCAGGGCGAAAATGAGAAAACGGATATGCTGTGAAGTAATTTTTGAAAACATATTTTAGTTTGTCTGTTATTTCCAAGCAAATTGCGACTTACTTACGCATACAGTAAAATTAGCAAATTTTTCCAGACGCACTAACTATGTGGTGTAAAATTTGTCTGGGTGAGCGAGAGTAAGTGAAGTTATAAGAGTTTTCACCGGTTTCAATTAGTTCGTCCGGAAGTGATACATTGGCATCTACGTATTTAACGGTCGGGAAATAACTATATATACACAGTATCGGACTATATACACTCCTATGAAAATTCAATAAAAAAATTCGTTATTTGTAAAAAAAAAAATGAACGAAAACCCAATCGATGTTCTGATGTCCCCTTTAATCATTAATCTGCTATCAGGTGGTGTCAGGTATTCAACTCCAGTTGACTCATCGGTAACAATTCCGCTGGAATTCTACTAAAGTAAACCGATTAAAATTTTAGTATTTCAGATCGGTGGAACATACCGGCGGAATTGATCAGTGAATCGGACTAGAGGAACGCAACAGTGGCGAATCAGACCGGCGGAATACGCTAGCAGGACAACCAGACTCAAAATCAAAACCGCAGGAACAGGTCTGGCTTTTTCTCGTGACATTCCCGCTGACCAATCTTCCGGTCTGTGCTTTATTACATTGTGGAAGAATGATCAAAACAAGAAGATGGATGTTAAGAAACATTAAATCATTTATCTATAATTAATTCATTAATCACCATTAATCTTTTTATGTTTCCGCAGGTCTAAAGTCCTCAGGTCAGAACCGCCGGTCGATTCACCACTGCTGCCGGTATATTCCACCGGTCTGAAATACTAAAATTTCGCCGGTTTACTTCATTGGAATTCCGACGGAATTGCTACAGACGAGTCAACTGACCCTGGTACCCCCTGATAATCTGCTGATCGTGGAAAGTAAGCAAGTCGTTTTCAAAGCAAAACAGACACTCTGGTAAACTTTTATAAGAATTATCTCTTAAAAATAATATTTTTCTGCTAAATGGTTAGAATTAACAGCCTTTATTGTATGGTATAAACATTGTAATTTTTAGAAGTACTAAGTTTATGGTGAAAACAGATTAGTACTTCCTGTTTGTATATTTTCTCGTTTAAATTTTGAATTTCGCGGGAGCCACTACATTAAAATAGACCCTGGGTAGTTCGGTATGCCTTTAAGTAGCTTTGTCGCATTCTCCTTTATTCTACACACTTCAATCGTAGACGAATTTCATTAAACTTCCCCCTGGCTTAGTTTAGTAACCCTGACTCTTAAGAAAATTAACGTCACCAACCGATAGCGCATCAATAAATATTCTAGGACGAGAGTTAAATAATATATAAATAATTTCACAACAGGGACACGACGTCGTTTTAACGTCCGAACAACGTTCTAACGTTGTAACGTTCAAACGACATCGCGCGCCTGCTGGGTAACCGAGAAATAAAAAGATGGTAAGATTCTACCCTATTTTGCTCCCATCCACCCTATCTCTATCCCAAAATTCGCGAACTATTATAATCTTACTTGACTGCCACTCGATGATGACACCTCAGTCGATAAAGATGAACGTAATAGTAATTCTAAATTGCCGTGATCAGTTGATTGAGCAGTCAGTCGTGTCACGTCACCTGCCGGATAATCGATCGATCTTTTCGGACGTCTATTGATCATGTCAGATTTGCCGATTGAATTATAGATAGCGTGTCTAGCGAGGTCGGTGTAGCTTCTAGAACGACCCGGATTCCGGTTCGCATCCGTCGAATGTGTGTCAGCTCTATCGGAGTGATAACCTCGACCGCCGACGTTATTATTTTGAGAAGGATTGGAAGTAGTAAGGTGTTCTAGAGGTGGTATGATGTTTACGGTAACACTCCCTAATTCCGAATCAGCTTCAGAACTTTCGATGAGATCAAATTGAACAGATTTTAGTCTATGTTTTGTTTTACGAACTGGTTCGCTGTTGTGCTGGTCATTCAAATCAGAATCGGAATCGGATTCCTCCCGATTAGTCCGTGCTTGGTACATGTTAGAGATGGAGCTTCTCGATGAACGCGACCGTAACCTTGTACGATTCCGTTTGCTCTTGTCTGGACGATTTTCGGCTTCGGAACCTTCAGATGTTACGGCTTCGTAAGTGGGTGGGTTGCCGTCAATACCAATCAAATTCGATTGTAACACCGGTGAGAGGTTACGGGTACTCACGGGAAACCATTCATCCTCGCTTTCGGATACGCATTCATAATTTGGTAACGGAGGTAGGTCTAAAGTGCTGGAAGGTTCACCAGGGTATTGCGGCGGCTCAACTAATTCGATGTTATCTTGACGGGCGATGACAGGCGAACCGACGGGCGTATGGGGATATTGGTCAGGTGCAGCCATCACTACAACGCCCAAAAATACAGTTCATTTCAGTTCATTTCACTTGACTCTAGTGAAATGAAATGATACAGTCAAGCGTCTCAGTAGCGGATGGTGATTTATCCCAAATAAAGAATGTCCGCTACAAGGACATTTCCGTTAAGTGGAGGTTCGGACTTCAGAAAGTGTCAGGTATATGAGATGTCCGCTATAGAGACGTTTCACTGTAGTCCATTTTAACCTTAAAGAATTCGCTTCAACCTATTCACTACCATCATTATTTTGCGGATTTAACACTCTACGCTAGACCAGAATTAGAACTCAAACCTTTTCTGTAGGATGGTGGCGCACTTTGCTGTATGACGTCCGTATAATCATTTTCATTATCTGTCCCTTCTAAGTTGCATGTATCACTTCGATCTCGAGACCATCGTTTGTATAATACCGAACACAACAACAACCCAATAAAAATGCCGAAACTGATAGCGCCAAGAATAGCAGCAACAGACTGTAGGCCAGCAAGATCGTCTACAATTATAGAGAGCAGTCCATCACGAGTGAACGTGGACATAATGTCTATGAGATTTCACATGAAAAAACTAATTAATCCATTTAAGTTGGAGGAAATACGTTATAGGGAATCAGGTTAAGTAAAGTTAAAGAACTAAAAAATTAAAGTAAAATAACTTTCACATCCAAAACTTCCTGATGTAATCCCGATGTAATCCTCTGTTCCATCTCGAAACTTAAGAGGATAGATTTATTTAGGTTTTAATTAAGAATATCCTCAGCAAAAATTTAGACGTTCTTATAAAGGAACCGTGCAAGTGAAAGTCGACGAAAAAAGAACGATTTACTGGAAACAATATTCTCAGCATCCAATCCTGTACAAATTGAATGCAACATTCATTTAGCCATACGAGAAGAGAAATCTGTCATTTACTAAGGATATTATTTTGAAAGAGCAGAAAACAGTATTTTTTCCCCAAAAAATATGAAGAGGGGATTGTCTTTATTTGAGAAATACTTTTAATGTAAATTTAGGTTCACCAATGACTTTAATCATTTGAGTAGCCGTGGATTCACTTCCTACCACAAGAAGAAAGTAGCTGTGGGTTCACTTCCTACCACAAGAATGTATAAGGATTTGAACATTTCTCATGGATTTATATAAAATTGTTCTGGTCAAAAAGATTTTTCCTTAAAATTTTCAACTCGTGAAGCGCATAAAACGGTAATTTTCTGGCAGCTTTCTCTAGTGCGGAAAGAATCAACATGAACATGTTGGTTGAATTTGAAGTTACCAAACCTCTTCAGCAGATTGCAAGTTTTACCTTTTACAGATACCTACCTTCCTTCTTAGATCTTGAAATAGTTAATGAAAAACTGTAGTTCACAGGAACACCATTGAAGGTCATATCTTGCAAGTCCGAACGGAACTGCAGGGTCACAACATTGGTTGTAGTTTCAATCGGACTCGGAATTGCATTTCCACAAAACTTCCCTATTGAAAACAAACGACAACAGAAAAAAGGTATCAAAGCAGAATCAAGATCATTACCGATTTAAGATATGAAAAGCACATCTTTATAATGAATCATTTGACTGAACAACCAGCATTAGCCTTGGCAAGTCCTAAAATCTTTAAAAATTTAATGAAACTTAAAGGGAATAATAAAGACATACCTAATGATTTCGAAGAAGCCACCGATGCTCCATCATAGACTTGCAGAAAGTCTTTACACTGATTACCGAATTTCTTTTCGATATGGAAATTACTAAAATTGAGATAATGGTAACTCCTGGTAACACCTTTGATGCAATTTGTAGAAAGCGTAGAAAGAGAGATTCTGGAAATGTTTAACTGAAGATCTAACCATACACAGTGGCAAAACTTTGATCGTCCTTTTGACGCAGCAACCAATATCGCAAATATATAGTACCAACCTTTCCCGAAGGTCACACCTCAATAATTTTAACCATTATTATATCAAGGAGGCGAAGACAGATCAAAGAGGCAATTTGGCAAGTAGGAAAGTTTTGCCACTGATACAATTATGTTCGCAATATCCCTTTCACTTTCCTAACCTAAAGGTAACTTTAATCACACTGCTACTTTCATCAACAATTCCTTGCCACAAACAGTTGCAGGATGCACCATACGAGGAAGGATAGCCAGGACTTTCTATCTGCCTCGTAACGCTACTTTCAAGAGTAAAGGAAAAGCCACATGGTGCTAAAACGTAATACATAGCAAAGATGACATGAAACTGTGACCACACACAATAGAAACGGAAGACCTTAAAATGCACAGTTTCATAAAACAGGTTTTAAAGTTTTCGTTGTTTTAATTGCATGTAGCATTTTCATAGAATATTTTAACTGCATTATCAAGTTTTGATGTGTATGATGTTGGATGATCCTGTGAACGTATAAAACACGCAAGATGCTTAAAACATCCAACATTGAAAAATACATAGTGAAAACGAGTCCAACATCAAAAATATCAAACAAAAATCTTTGATGTTTGATTCATTCACACTTTGTGATATTATACATTATTTTTAAACAACAACAACAGAGTTCCCAGATCAACGAGACTCACCACACCAGGACGAAAAGCTGATTCTCAAGAGAAAGCTCTGATTTCTTATGGAAGATATTGGACCATTTATTTTCAAAACTGTCCCTTTATGAACAATTCTGGAATATGAATTACTAAGTTGGTCACCACAATGCGTTTTTATCCCATCACCTCTAAAATTTAAACAAAAATATTTCCTTGATTAAAAAGACATATTCCAAGGAAATTGTAGTAACAAAAATCTTCTTTCTGTTTTTTTTTTTTTATGGGTTTGGTGTACCGTTTTTTGTGTGTAAAAGTTTGTAGGTACGGCGTTTATTGGAACCGGTGTAACAGCGAATTAGGACTTAGGATAAATTCCTAGGGATTTTTTATTTTGTAGGCACTGTATTGAAACTAGGTCAGGTTTTTGATAGAGTCCTAATTCACTAACGCATTACTAATTCACTAGTGTATTAAGACTCCCTCAAGTCAAAAATCCCTAGGAATTTATGACTCTGGAGTCTTAATTCCCTGGATCCTAATTCCCCAAGACACCAGTAAAAGATGGAAGCGTTAATTCCGTAGTTCCAGTTTGAGAATGTTATTAGTAACTGCAAAAGAGAAAACAATGATTTTTAGACATGCTTAGTTATATTTTAAAAGCTACAGGAAATACTGTATATTAATCAAATTACTTGGTGTCTTTTAGCATAACTTTAAACACCTACTTTCTGTCTTTCCTAATTTAAAATTTTTTTTGAAAATGTTGAAAAGATTTAGACATGACCTTCATTAAAATAACTTGCAACAGTTTGAATAAACCCTATTAGACCAAGGGTTTTTAGAAGCTATTTAGGCCCCCTCAATAACATCTAAACTAATTATTGGTATGACATAAACCTTACCACAGTGATACATTACTGCAAATTGAATTGAATGGAACAAAAGGTTTTGTGCAAACATCATCAATTTCACGATGACATCATCATTAATTTACTACTTTGAAAAACAATTGTGTTTGATTACTCATTGAATTGTGTTATTTTCTTGTAAATATTACGTTTTATTGATATAATGGTATTCTTCACCAAATTTCCCTTACAAAGATATATAATATTGAAATTATCATTGTTTTTTTTGATTGACCACCGCAAGTAATTGTGACCAACTGTCCCACCATAAGTACCTGCTGTAATGGAACACATTGTGACATAAATTACATAACTTGCCATTTAGTGTAAACTGATTTTTAATTTTGGGCAGTGTCTGAATAACTTAAATCAAGATTGGATTTAAATTAACCAGATAGAAAGTGACGCATTTAACGTCTATTTCCAACATCAAAATTCCTTAAGCAAGACCTTTGGTGTCTGAGTAATAGATAAAAAGGAAAAGGTGGTTTACTTAGGATCCTTTATAGAAAAAATAACATTTCTTTGACAAGGCAGATATGTGAATTCTTGTACAGTGACTCTCATAACTGAAGCTCCTTCAAGCACCCACTCTGCAGTAAACCAACTTTGGTCTTTATATACGTCTAAAATTTGTTCTCTTGTTAGGTTAATTACGTCACTTGCATTACGAAAGATTGTTACTATAAACAAAACAGAATGAATTACGATTATGAAACTGAGTTCATTATTCACAAATCATATTCAGTTTCTCAAAACATGCATACTTACTCATTCCAATAGAACTTGGAATTGATACAAAGATAAAAATAGTTGCAATCAGCATCACTTGTTATTTCTGTCTTATAATACATACACAAACCTAAAAACGCAAGTTTAAGAAAAAAGGTATATTTAATAGGGTACGAAATTGGTAAACAAGCTTTGCAAAAATTTGCAAACTAACATGAGTTTATGATAATAAACTTTTTTGCCGATCATAACTTCGCATTTTTGTTTTCCACCTAAAATTATGCTCCACAGAAACTTAAAAAAAACTTTCATGTTGTGAAATGCAAGCTGCTCATTCATACCCTGTTTATATATAATATAGATCATGTGACATACACACTGAAGGTTGGGTTGGGGACATTAAAAGATATAAAAATGCAAAAAAAATGGAGAATGGTAAAAAGATTGATGAAACGATAAAGAATGAATTTATTTCTTACATCTACAGTGCAATGTTCATCAGGCAACTCTCATATCAGCTAATAAAAATAGGGAAGGTAAAGAGTTAGAGTCAGATTTCCTAGCTATACATAATTTTGAGCAAAATCATAATATATTTTCAGAATCATAATTATATTTTCCTCCAAACTGAGGTGAAAATAAGTCTGCCTGGAGTTCAGACAGTTTGCTTATTTTCTCGCAAAGAAAATTGAGCAGACATGATTAAACCAATAAAAAATAAAAGCCCATTTAAAAGGAACAAATCAAAATAATTGAAAATGATAAAGGTAGAGTGACGTGCATCATTGAAAAAAAAGAAGTCGATAAGGTTATTGATAAAGAATTGTCCAATACAGAAAGATACAAAGAGATTAAAGGAGATAACATAGAAAAGTGAAAACGTCAATTAATAAAGAATTGGCATATTTAAGAAAAGGAAATAAGATATCGATCGACCAAATGAAAATTACGCGAACAACTCCTACCGCAAGACCAACTCTAAAAGCTCATAAAGACCCATTAAAAGCCAGACTGGTAATCAACACAAAAAGATTCAAAAAGCTTTGTGGAAAAGCTAAAGGGTATCACTTTGGAGGAAGGTGAAAGAATAATAAGTTTTGACATTGCTGATATGTATCCATTGTTACCTAAAGGAGAGGTGATGAAAGAGGTATATAGAAAGACGAATAAAAGAAAGAACTTTCAAAGCAAACGTCAACAAAGAAGCTTTGGTACGTCTTGCAAAAATTATGATTGAATTCATGACATTTAAAATAGGAGGAAAGTTCTACAGCCAAGCTGATGGTTTGTTTATTGAGTCACCAGCCTCACCGACTTTTGTGGAACTCTACATACAAAGTGTTGAAGAAAGGAGTATATACACAATGTTATATGCACTGAGAATAAGGTCAACGATAAGTTTACAGTCACAAAACTTGGAACCAAAGAAACTTTGACCGAATTAAATACTATAAACAAACAACTGAAAATCACAGCAGCAGAAGAAGAAAACGGATCGGTATTATGCAATAGGAAATTTTTAAAATTGTAATTTGTTAATATGATTATATCTTAAGTTTTAAATTGTAAAACCCTAAACTTACTGGTTATGAGGGCATTGCCGGAGAATACTGAAGTCAAAGTAAAGCCTGAGGTTATTCGCAGTCAATACTATTCCCCAAGTTTGTGTTTCTTCAAAATTATACTTTGCTTTGTACGCAAAAAAAAAATGTAAATAAACTTTTCTTTCTCATTTTTGTATGATATTCGATTTGTTATTAAAAATAGAAAAAATGCAATGCAATAAGTTCCTTAACTGTTTCAGTTATTATTTGTCCCTACAATGTTTTTTCAATCTATCTATCTATGTTTTTTCTGTGTTTGTTTACATTCATGCCTCTTATTTTATAAAAAATATTGTTGCCACAACACTTCAGCAGGCTGTATCGGTGAGAATAGACCGGAGTGACTTCACATATAAGCAAAATTTCGGTAATAACAAGGGAATAAAAATAGTTTTTTAACACTTTATATCTGTTTCAAAAATGTTGTTGTAGTTTTATGTTACATCTGAGGATGCTTCAACAAAGATCAAAGAGAAAATTAATCAAAAAATAAAGAAACTTGTCTTTAACCCAACCAAACAAATATCGTGAAATCAAAATTGACTGAAATATAATTTTGGCATAGTGAATAATTTACATAAAGAAATTGCTTTGAAATATATCACCCCAGCTCCAATAGTATCACCAAGGTAACAAAATCTTATCCAATAATCAACTGGTAATAACATTAATGATATTAACAGGTATATAATATGCTAGCCAGCGATACATTGGTTCAAATTTAACATCATGATTAAACTCATTCCACTACAATTTTAAAGAAGATGATTGGTTACTTCGACAAAAAGCTGAACATGAAAAAAATGTTGATGTCACATGTTGAACCCACATGTTGAATTGGAAATCTGCTAATATACAAGCACACCTGTTCAATTTGACAAATTTGATTTGATAAATTTGAATGCTTGCCTGCTTTAACCTGTCAAAACCTCATAGTAAACCAACATAATATTAATACTTAACATTAATATTTATATATAGATTCTTTTAACGCATTAATTTACTTATTTATTTCGTTTGCAGAAATGGGATGCGATAAAATAATTAATTAATGTTGATTTCAATTTACGAAATGTCAAGTTAATAAATACTAAACTACGATGACAACTCTAGGAAGACGACACTGATAGCTTAAAGAATTTATGCCATCAGTTTTAGACTTGAATTAAGGGTATCAGAGAAGATCATTATCTCTAGCTGTCATTCAATAAGAATAAGTAATTCTAGAAAATTGAAATGTGCTTAGAGTATCTTTGGGTAAATCGGCATAAATGAAATGGTAGACAAAAAGAATGTTTGGGACAAAGCAATATGCACAACCTTTTGTTGAAAATAGACACTTGCTTGTATTAATAGTTTTGACATTCTCGTCTTAGTGCAAACAATATTATATATGTAGGCATTGTGATTGGCCTGTAGGCTTTTACCTGTATTTGTTTATCTTAACCTTAAACAGGTAAAATAATCCAGATTTTTACCTCCTAAAAAGCCAGTTTTCTCCTTGCAAGTTGTAATTTGTAATAATTTTTCAGATGTCACAGGATCATTATTATTTTATGTCTTATTGCACTAAACATTCTAAATTATTATATTATATTATACAGAATAATGATAAAAACCTCAATGTCAAATTTGCTAGCTTACTGCCAAGTTTTTGGACATTTTGATCACTAATGGAGATGAAGAGAAGAAAGAAAACGATATGAAATTTCCAGCGGGGAATCTAGAGAGTAGTCGAAATTTGTGGAGAAGGTTAGCTATTAAAGCATAAAAGAAAAACGTGCAAATAAACCCATTGGTGATACAGATTGAAAACAGAAATTATGTTAATGTGCTCCTCCACAATTTTTGACATACCCTGGATTTTCTGCTGATTCCACTTTCCTGATTAAACTCTTATAAAATTGTATAAACACAAGTTACACCCCCCTTGAGAAAATAAAGCCTGTAAAACATGAAAACCAGTATTTTATAAGCAACTGAGGTATTGTTAGAATAGGAAAAAGATTGTTTCGTAAACATTGAAATATCAATCCAATAAAAAAAAAAAAACCAACAAAAGAAGGAAAGGATGTGTAGAGCTTTTAGGTTAAATTTTCACCCTACATCTATTTTTTTATTCAATTCAAAGTTTGAGACACTACTACTTTACTTCTAGCTAGTATATATGTGAAGTAAAACAAAAAGAGTAAGAATGTGTAGAACACAACATTTCACACACTTTTAAGTCACATGTCTCATGTACTTCTTAGTCCAACCAACTCGTTCATTTATAACTGGTGATGTGGTCTATTTAAAAAATTCTTACATGTATATTTTTAAAGAAGATGAAACAAAAGATACGTGAGAAGATTAGTAGAAAAAAGTTTTTTTAAAAAGAGTTGAAATGAAATAAGACATTCAAAAACTGCAGATACAAAAAATATGGTACGTAATTTTCAATCAGCGTTGTTTCTTCACTGATTTTACAACCAGCCTTTCAAGATATAAATCTTGATATTGTTGGAATTCATTTTTACCAAGTTATTTCTGAGTGGTTGCAGTCCACCCGGGCATTATTTAGAAAAAGAACTTGTGAATTAAAAACCATCAGTAGTTTACTTTACTTTACTTCTGTAGCCTGTATCATAGAGACTAACCTTAATAATAAAACTGAAGCAAAAATATGATCATTATCTCTTCTTATGTTTATGTCTTTTACATACTGAAAGTTACTTTTCTAACTTTACATACGTTTTTCACTATCCTTCCTTTCTCTTTGTTTCTTAGCCAACAAATGGAAATGTATTATATACATTTGACCATAGTCAAAAGATAAAAAAAATATTTTTTCTTTTGACTATGATTTGACACAAAGTAAGAGTTCCCCCTATACTAATATGCATACAGATAACAAAAATCTTGTCACATTTGACTCCCAAACAAAGTTGACGTTTTCTCGTTTTTTCGCTTATGGACTCGCGACCAGGTTAAAACTCTTATGGTATTAATAGAGACTATATTTAAGTTAAGAAACTTGTTTATAATAAACCTTCTAGTAGCCTTCAAATATATATTATAAGAAACTTTAGCATACATAAACGTTTTCTGTATACGTAAGAAACCCAATTTCAGAGCAAGCTGAAAACATTTGCCTTTTCTTGCAAATAAAAAATAGCAGCTACACGAAATGTGATTTTAGTTGTGCTTACAATAATAATACACATATTTTTTTAATAAAGAATCCACAAAACAGTTTTGTAACAAGTTTCTTAAAATATTGTAATCTCATTTTCTAAAAAGTTTATTAATCCAGTTTCTTTATTGAATATGTATATAAATGCCACTTTATGTTATGGGAATTTAAGCTTACTACAGAAATATCTCAACATTTTAGACAGGTTTACTAGATAATATATTATAACTTCTATCAAAGATTAGGCCAAGTATATTGACAATCTAACAAATTTAGTACTACTTGACTTGTAAAATCTTGCTCTCTGAATGTCACAAAAGCTCAATATTCTGTTCTGTGTTAACCTTTTACTTCACATGTTACTATAATACATATGAGCTTTTACTTCTCTAAGCATGGTTATTATAATAACCATGCTTAGAAAAGTAAAAGTAAATTTATTAATATTAATAAATAGCACAAAAAGAAAATTGAAAATGAAGAGAAACAATAAAGATTGTTCTTTTGAACATAATACAAAGGTGTAACTACAATCAAAATGGAAACTGTTAATAATAAACCTTTTAAAGAAAATAACAAATATGGCCAAAAAAGAAAATAAATAATTTAGCTATGAGAAACAGGGCGGTTAGACCAGAAAGTCCTGTGGAGTAAATCATTTCAAGCATTTTCGTCGAAACATCAAACAGCAGAAAAGTATTTTGAAATTTACACAGAATTTTGTTTATGTTAACAACGGAGTAGTTCCATGTTCCAGGCAGGACATTGACGCAGATAGAAATGAACGGTTTCAGGAGAGGAAGTATTAAATTTAATGATTTGGACTAGATTGCAAATCCACCGACCGGATAAACCGTAACATTTTTACAACTGTGTAAATATCCACTCCAAATTGTTCCTGCATTTACTCATACAGAAAAAAGATGAGACGACTGTGATTCCGAATGATTCCGAATGCACACGGCAGCAGACGGAAGCCTCGGGTTTCTGCTGTCTAGTATTGATTTTTTGCTACCATTATCCGTTGTGTTAATCTCTATCTGATAAGATGCGATCTTATTTTTTCATTTGAAAGAACGAGGCATTACATTACCTCGTTTAACCCAGACTGAAATAACAAGGTTTTCACCGGAAAGTAGTGATGATAGCATCTTTGTTACATTAAGAATTAGAAGAATTAGAAGGAAAATTAGAATTTATTTGCTGCTCGAATAATTCATACAATAACATTACAACAATAATACAATAATAAACAACCTATGGCAGACAGGTAACCATCATTCGATATCAAGTATGTTAATCACTGAATGGCTACCCCAGAATCACCAAAATAATTCAATTAAAAGTAAAAAATACAACAATAAACAACAACAAACAAACAAACAAAAATAACAAAGAAATAACAAACGAACAAACAAACAAGAGAGTTGCCAATACTAGATTTCCTGATTTCTTTGTAAGAACTTACGAGTCAATTTTTTGAGCCTTGACTCAAAATTCTGCAAAGAGTTCCAATTTAGTATAGCTTGATATCGAATGAAGCATATTCCATGTGTTTAAGTGTTCACAGAAGGTTTTGATAAAAGGTTATTAGTGAAAGCCCTAGTTGAATAAAAATGAGGTAGATAAGTTAAATTAAATGAGTTTAGAATCTCTGTAGGGGATGTTTTATTAAGGACTTGATGAATAAGGTAGATGTTGCATAAGAAAGTCAAAAACCGACGAACTATTAATATTTAAATAGAGATTTTGAGTGAGCATTATACTTTGCGAAGGTTAAGACATGGACTGCTGCTTTTTGGAGTTTGATAATGCGAGAGTTAGAGTGAAGATTATGTCCCCGAACTTGACTAGCATTAGAAATATGAGATTGAAAATGTGCAAAATAGACTGAAATTAGGGTATTAATAGGTAGAAGGTGTCTTTGCTTGGATAGAATTCCATTTGCTTTGCTAAGTTTTAGTGAAAGGTAGTTTATGTGGGGTTTCCAAGATAGATGTTCATCCAATGTAATTCCTAAATACCTAATAGAACATGAGAGTTTAGTAGTTTCATGGTTGAGTTTTAATTTGATTTCATGACTAAGTACTTTTCTTGGATTTCTAAGTAGAACCACCTCAGTTTTAGTAGCGTTAAGGGCAATCTTGTTAGTACATAACCAATGCGATAGAGATCGAAGGTCTTGATTTACTTTGGTTATGATATTTTCAGGTCTTTTTTTAAAGAAGAGAAGAGCAGTGTCATCTGCAAAAAAGGAAGGAGTCACTGTTGCAAACCGCATTAGGAAGTTCATTGATGTATATTAGAAAGAGTAGGGGACTTAAAACAGAACCTTGGGGAACTCCATGAGGCTAATGTTTGTAGTCAGAGTAATGACCAGAAATAAAAACAGTTTGTCTGCGATCAATTAAAAAAGATTTGAACCATTGGTTTGCGATGCCCCTAATACCATAATGGTTGAGTTTTGCCAGTAAGATGGTATGATCAACTGTATCGAAAACTTTTTGAAGGTCTAAGAAGACAGCACATGAGAATTCATTTTTGTCAAGGGCTTCTCTAATTTGTTCTGTTAATGTTATAAGATATGGTTTTTAAATAGGTTCTGAAGTTTTTATTTGTTTTACTTCATCAAATTCATTGTTTTTTTCATAATTTCATAATTTCCAGTAAAATTCGTCAGCATGATTACTTTGGTAAACCTTCAGCTTTGGAATTAAAACTGTCGATTAATGCAAACATCGAGATTTTTGGTTGGCCAAAACACAATAGAGCTATACTTTACCAACAGCGAAAGCTGCTGAAATAAGGAATTCTATTGGCTGAAAATATTACAACGACCGCAGGAATTTTCGAGCAAAAAGAAATCATTCGAACGAAGAGAGTTACAAAATATTGCTGAGGAAGAAAAGTAAGGAGAAGCCCGCCAGATAAAAATATTTAACTATTCAAAATAACATTATTTTAGCTATCAATAAATTTTATATTATTCAAAATGCTCTGTATTATGTTAGCATTATCTATTTTCTATTTATAATTAGTATAGCTTACCTCACACAAAGTTCTTAATAAAATCATCAAGTGAATAAGAAAAATTTTCATTATTATGATGCACCTTTTACCAAAAAACAAAGTTGGACCAACAGTGATAAATTATGGTGACACGTTGTTTTTTATAAGAATACAGTTTCTAAGAACTTTTACAGATTGATCGGTATTTCTATAATTTAAATATCATTATCATCGATAAATCATAAAACAATTTGGTGAATCAAAGTTCGTTCAACAACACAAAGTTTTAGTCAATCTCAGATAGAGGACTTTGTAGCAAAACAGGGCCCAACCAAATCATTGCAATCAATACTTGGGATCAAATTAAGATGGTTATGTGCACATACATAGGATGAAAAAAATGCGATTTAATTTTGATGCTATATAAAGTATATATTATAAGCATCGAATGAAAATCATAAAAATGATTTGTGATGGTTTTAGGGAAAAGGATACAGTAATCGAAAAATCATTTCTCCTGAAATCGATTTCTGGATGAAATACGCAATTCAGAGGAATCGATTCTGGGATTTGGGATTTCCCAGAATCGATTTCTTGATTTATTTCATGATTCATATGGATAAAAATCGTCCTGATATCCGGCCGGACAAGCAAAACATCTGGCCGGGTATCTTGCTTGTCCGTCCGGGAGTCTTTGAATATATACTTTACAGACCTAACAACATAAAAACGTGTATTCAACAGACCAAAACATCGAAATTGGCTGTTGGAAATTGGAAGCAATCGAACTGGTAAGCTTTTTGAGTTATCATAAATGCCCGGCCGGATATTTTTAATCCTCGGCCAGGCGTTTGAAACAGTCGGCCGAGACTTTCTTCGAAGATTTATTTTCTAGCAATTTTCAGTGCCAGATTTTTACAAGACTAGTTTCAAAACTACCGGCCGGACATCTCAAACTACCGGCCGGATGTCTGAGATATCCGTCCAGACATCTTGTTTTCAAACTCAAGACAGGTCCAAATCTGCCACGGTAATAATCTCCTCGCATCTTTAAAAGAGGTTGATATCCTGTATAGATTCAAAATGGATGTTGAAAACAATTGAAATTATATAGCCAATGCAAAACATGTACATTGGAGTTTTTCTTCAGTATTTTATTTACAAGTTTTAATTTTGTATTTATGTATATATGATTAGACGGTTTTATGATTTTGTTGGTTTTATTAACCTTTAAACTATTAATTTTTTACGTTAAAGGAAGATGAAATAAAAAATAAAATGACACCTAATTATCGTCGCAGTTACCTTATCGGGGCAAAAAAAAGTCGGGGAAAAGTGACTAAAATTTTGGGGTGGTGACTAAATTTTTCCCCAACTAAATTTTCCCCGACTTTTTTTCCCCCAATAAGGTAACTCCGCCATACCAGAATACGGCGTTTAAATAGAATTTTTGGGAAAGCTCTATTTACAGGGTACTTACTGATATGGGTGGAAACTCCCCGTTGAGTTTTTAAAATAGTTTTGTTATTGCATTATTTTGATGTTGAATTCAAATGTTTGCCCGAAAATCGTAAAACTGCATGTGACAGAGGTAATTCTCAATCACGCCACTGCGTCAATAGGTACGCTACTCTTTTTAACAGAATTTGCTCCACGAACCATTTGCAAATCCCTTCATAATTTTGCAATAAGTTCGGCTGTGAGACCTCCCAAATTTATTTATGCCACCAGAAAATTTGATTCAAACAATAGTTTTCAAACAAATTCTTTGTTTCTATGTACTTCGATTGACAGAAGTTAAAGTAAGTGAGTAATCCGGAGTTTTGAGTCCTTGGGCTTCCATCCATATATCGGTTGGTTCTTCCGCCCACCGACTTGCAACTGAGAAGTTTACTTACCGCCAGAGATACGTATAGCATTGCTCTAACTTGCCTGAAGGCCAGTGTGTAGTCAGTGGATGGCTCCAAATGGGCCTGATAAGCTGCTTTAAAAGCGGATTGGAGTAAAGTATCGAGATACGACATGAATGAGACTGGAACACATCAATAAGTACATCCGATATATCTTAAACTTCCATAGCACCGGAGAAAATGTTCGAGAAAGCAGACAGAGATAGGATGGTAAGTTACTTGGAATGCTGAAGGGACAGAAGAGAAAGTGCAAGATCTACGTACCATTTTCCTCCGTTTCATTGATTGAACCATGCGCTTTAAAAGCGGAATTTAAATCAAATGATAGTTAGGAAAAAGGGCCATGGACCACACAAAACGTTCTCTCAAATTTAAAACAAGAAAAACTTTAACTTCATAACTTAACATAACTAACGAGTTTGATGAATTTCTGGCAGATCTTGTCTTAAAAACTGCGTAAGAAACAGTAGCAGTTCCATATGGGAATATTAAAAGTATTCGACATTTCTGCCAACGCTTCAGAAGGGTGGCTGTGGTTGAGCAAGAGGAACTTGAAAATATTTTTGAAGGAAAGTTTGTAGGGTTGAATGGAATTAATATAGTTATCCGATATTTATTACACACTGTGCATACATAAACTGTTTAGTAAATCCCGTTTTTTTTTTCATTGTTCGTTGACATAAGTTAAATCTTCACATCCGTATGTCCCATATTAACAATGTTAACAATGCAATGTTATTGGTTTCTTTCAATAATAAAATACAAAATACGAGTAGCAACCATATAGTCCTTTTCGTTTAAGAGTTGAAGGGGACTTGGAACGGCTTCGGGATCTGCTCCTTGACCTAAAAGATTTAGAAACAATACATGGAACTAGACAAATTTATGGAGAAGAGTAAGACTGTTGTACAAAAAAAAGAAAATAACCTAATCTACACTAAAGAAATTCCATGACACTGTACTCATCCACTTTTGCTCTAACCAAAGATCATATCACTTTAGTTTGAGCAGGGTAGACATTAAAATCGATTATTTATGTGAAAATTTTTCAATTTCTTACCTGTGTCTATCACGATCTCTTGTGTGCCTATCAGAACTGAAATATAAAAGAGAAGATCAATAAAACCTTCGTCAACTAGAAGACCTCAAAATTTCATAAAAAATATAAAGATAAAGGTTGATGGTATGATTCTCTTATATCAAAAAGAACAACAAGGACTTTGATGTGATGCTGGAATCAAATATAACTGTATATATATTATTTATTTATTTGGACTGTGATTAACACAAATCTCCCAATAAAGTAGTTTCATCTATTCTCCACATGCTTCTATTCTCGAAAAACGTAAATATTGAAGCGATTAATCAACGAAAAAAAATGAAAAATATTTAAAAAAGAAGCTTACAGTAAGTACTTTTGACCCAACAGTTTAAATTTGAAATATCGCTTAATAATTGGGGGTAAATTCAAGATGAGTCTGAAACCTCTTTAAACAAATCCAAACACAACAAACACGACCGAAATGAAGTTGTTGATATTCACGTGTGCTGTTATTGTCACATCTTGCTTACTACTGGAACGGAAAGATTGGCCATGGGACTTCAAATCATGACTTTTAAATCCACATTTTGAAAGGAGATTTCCATATAGGGGGGTTTTCCCTTCCCCGGTGCGATATTTTGTTTTCAACATGCTTAATAACCAGCTGATTATCAGAGTTTGTTTGCATCATGGTGTAATAATTATGAAAATGTTACGAGTGGCTTCAAGGGTAATTAGCGGTAAAGAAAAGAAATATCGTCTCTAGTGTTTCCTTTGGGACTACCACGGCACATGGTTTTTACGGTATCTACTTTGTTATTCCACTGTTCCGTGTTTTATCTCTAAATTGTTTTGAAAATTGTTTTGTCTATAAAAGAATATATGGTTGAACACGGACGTATCCTCCTGTTCCTTTTTTCCTCCATTTATCTATCTTCAAAGGAAAGAAATGTCTTTATATTTTTATTACTAATTTTGTTTGGATATGTATATCGTATCTTACATCCTTTTGAACGTAAATTAGGTTTTCTTTTTCATTTATTGGATTCTAAAGTTGTTTTGTCAAGCATAGATGAAGCTACCTTATATATATATTTTTACGACTCAATGATTTCGTCTCTATAAAAAGTTTGTAATTTTTAAATTTTTTTTTACGTCTGAAGGTTTGTACCAAAACGTTTTCCTATATATAGTAGTGAAATATACACAACGTTCCAAAGCAATAAATGTGAAGTGTGCACCATAATGTAAAGTTTTGTGACGCAAGTAAAAAAGTAAATCACAGTGGCAAACATGACGGCAATTGCTATGTGCCATCATGAAAATTCATTAAATTCCATGAAATTCTTTTGAATTAGATTTTTTAAGATATGACACTGTGATTGGAGTATCTATTGAATTTTATCATCATAGTGAATCAGAATAATTAGCCAGCATCAATTCAAAGTTAAAAAACATCCGTTCACTGCAAGCTTTCGGAGATTACCAGCCTTGTGAACTATTTTTACTGGCCTCCCTATGAAAAATATACTAAAAATATACTTCTACCACCATTTCATTAATTAATTGTGTGAAAAAATTCAGTTCTTGTGTAGGCTCTCACAGACACACAGAAGAGAGTGCACCTTACCTTCCTCCAAAACTTGTGACGACGGGTGGAGACGTTTCCTTTTTGTTTAACTCTGCTTTGTAGTCTTCATCCTTTTCTGTAAACCTATCCTTGAATTTCTCCTCTAATTCCTCAACAATATTATTTGAAGATTCACACTGCTCAGCAGTTGTTTCAGTGGCTTCTGTCTCCATTTTTCTTAGACGACGATGTACTTTTCAACTATGTACCGCCTCTTCAGTGACCCAAAAACCTTGTGTTTTATTTGTCATACGCACCTTTAGAATCTTGCACATATTTTAAAATTATAAGAAAATACGGACCGAAAAATCTGGAAGAGTTAGCCTTTATAACTTGAAGACTTTCAAAAGTACAGCTGAGCATCGAAAGGAAGCCTAGTGAAGACCGCTACCAAACAGGTCTATGTTTTTAACATTTCTTAGCACATTTTTTTGAAGCGCGGAGTAGGACACTTTCAAAGAATAAGAAATGAGTGACAGTGAATTTTACTGTAGATACTATGTGGGCCATAAAGGAAAATTTGGACACGAATTTTTAGAATTTGAATTTAGACCAGATGGTGAGTTAATTGGTTTTTAATTGGATTCGTGTCTGGAAGAAAAGATGATTTCAAACCTGGCAGTGTCGCTACTCGCTGCCACAAAGCGCAGAGTGTGACAGCGAATTCTTTAAGTCGGGATGACATCATATTTAAGGGAAAACAGAACACTCACCTGAATTTATTTTCTATGACTTTCATGTTTTGGAAGGCATGTTCGTTGATTATTGAATATTGGGGGAGAATGCACGATTTCGGAGATCCTGGAGCCATTTTTGGTTTTGATTACATCAGTGGGGCAGATTTCACTGGATGTGTGCTTTTTTTTGCTGTGTTTACATAGGAGAAATAAGGCCTGTTGTGCAAAAATGTCTTGATTGTTGATTTTCTTCTTCTTGTACCTATTTTTCTAACTTTCTGTACCTGTCCCGGGACTTTTTGGAAGAAAAACAGAACTGTTTTATTATTTTTTTTACTTTTTCCTATTATGGCTTTGCTGTTAGGCGAAGCCGGATTTCAACTTGTCCCACTGACGTCATCGTAACCACATTAGAATTCATAACACCACTCTGATAAACAAATACAAAAAGTGTGGTATCACTTTAGTTTAAATGATTTTTACACAAACAATTCTCAAAATTTTGACGTGATCAGTCAGAACACAGCCTGTGCTATGTCGTTTTCATGGCGTGGTTTTGTTCAAAAGGGACTTACTGCAAAACAGAAAGAAAAATACCTATACATCCAAGTAAAGCCGTATTTTTCTCCTAATTAGGCTATACATCCAAATTAAGTTATAACAGCCAAATTTGCTGTTTTCCCTGACTGTTCACCACCATCTCGCATTTTGTGAACTGCTGGTCATTTTAAAGCTAAGAAAATAAATGAAACTGTTGGACATGTAGACACAGTGTAACCGTATGCATTCTCTGTCGTAGTGTTTACTGTTCCAACCTTATCAGTTGCTATATAGTCCCTATTTTGTAGTATGGCCATGCTGAAATCACGATACAAATTCTACTGCTCTCCAAGATGGCTACAGTATTGCAATGGGAAAAATTTGATGGGATTATGATTTTAATATACACATTTTTTCAAAGACGACAAACAACCTCTATGAATTGACAACAATTCAGCCGTTATTTCGAAAACTTTGGAAAGATTAGATTATGCCTGATTTTCTAAAGTCTCAGTTTTGTGTGTAATGCAAATGTAAATGGCCACACATCCATTCATGTTGGGCTTAGCTGCAGTTTCTATACTTCCGTAATGATTATCTTGCAGGCAAAGATTAAGTCCGAACATAATGAATCATTCTTTGAAACCATTGCAGGTTTATGGAATGGGTCAATAGTTACAGGAGTGAAGTGCAGCTAAGCCTTCGTGTTGCATTGCAAAACGTTAAATTCATGTTTTTGGAGGCTGTGTAAAAACCTTTACCTGTGACATTTTTCCATGAGCTAATGAATAATTCACGAGATCTACACAGGGTGTCCATTGGGAAAAAGGTCTTTTTCAGAAATTTGGCTGAAAAAGCTGGAAAAAAGTACTTTTTCATTTTGCAAGGCTGGAAAAACTTCTTTAATTTATGGAAACGACGTAGATTCTTTTTGTTACAGTACAGCCTGAAAGAACCTTTACACATTTGCAAAGGAATGAAATCACAAGAGATTTTCGTATACAGTTTGATCTGTTACATGAAGTCATTAAAGTCCTTTGATAACAACTTTCTTATCTCCTCAGTCCTTCCTTACTAATATATAATTAGAGTTTATCATGTCATAGACCGGTTGTTTTTGTTTGCGACGTTTCGACAGTTACTACTGTCATCATCGGGCGTTTGTAAATGAATGATGTAAAGTTTATATATGTTTTCAGTAGGATCGAAATTAGGATCGAAATTATTTCGGACCTGGAAGGAAGCAATGTCAATATTTCGGACCTGGAAGGAAGCAATGTCAATAATTTGTTTTGCGTAGAGCTGGAAACCATATCGCAGGAACATTATACGATGTACTATTAATACTGGAATTGTTTTTGACACTGTATATAGTCTCTTTGACTTTTCGAGCAGTTCATCCTTTTTCCTTGTCAAGGATCTTTCTATTCTCCCAATCAAACTTGTGGTCATTAGTCCAATAGTGGTCAGCAATTTTGTTTTTGGTTACATCGCCATTCCGTACGGCTCGCATATGTTCTTTGATGCGTTGCTCAAATGTTCTTTTTGTTTCTCCTATATAAACTGATTCACAATCACTACATGGAATTTGGTATATCACGTTATTTGTGTCGTTCATTGAGATCTTGTCTTTCGGATGAGATAATATGTTACGAAGAGTTTCCGTTGATCGAAATCTGCATTTGATGTTGTGTGTACGGAATATTCTTTGTAAAGCATTACTGATACCAGATACATAAGGAATACTAATAGTGGTCACCGGTTCTTGTTCTGTTGATTCTTCGGTGTTTGAAGTTCGAGTATTGTTTATTCTATTTTCAACTCTTCTAACAATCGTCCTGTCATATCCATTTGCTTGGAGAACCGATTTGATATGTTTCATTTCTTCAACACGATCATCGTCATTACTAACAATATCTTTCGCCCGATTTATTAACGATGCAACAACACTCTCTTTGCAACTTTGTTGATGGTTTGAGTTACAGTTTAGATATTGGTCTGTATGTGTTGGTTTACGATATACGTTCACTGAAATGCTTCCGTCTTGATTTCTTTTTACAAGAGTATCCAAGAATGGGATGCAATTATTCGATTCCTGCTCGATTGTAAATTTTATTTTCGGGTGCAATCCATTTAGATGTTGATGAAAATTATTCAATGAATCTCGTGTCACTATAGCATAAACATCGTCAACAAAACGTTTCCATACTTTTGGGGGTTTGTCAGCGGTTGTTGTGGCTGTGGACTCAAACGCTTGCATGAAGATTTCAGCAACTACAGAAGATGCCAGACCTCCCATTGCAACTCCATCTGTTTGAGTGTAATAAGTTTCATCGAATAGATTCCTTACTACTTCACTGCAAGTCTTTTGAGGTGGACCACTTTCTTAACTGCCATCAACCAGAATATCTCTGCATTTACTAGGCCAAGCATCAACTTCTCTTTAAGACCAAACCATAACCTCTTATATGTTGTACACATTCTCTGAAAGCTATTTAACTACAATTTGTTTCTCAACTCCAAAAGTGGAACTCTGTCACGCAAGCTAACCCCACACATCCACCTAATTATTCTGCCATCATTTCTAATGTCTTCGTCCCTAAATTGATAAGTCAATTTCATCCTAGAGAGTTTTATCTAAAAAGTTTATCATGTCACTTCATTCATTCATACAATATCATATCAAATTTTAAGTATCAAATTCAAATTGTTCTTCACAAGAAAATCCTTCAAAATTCTCTTTTGACCCCTTGCAGTTGAATTGCAGTCAGATTAAGCGAAAATATAGATGGGTAGAAAACGTTTTTACTAAACGTTTTTACTGAAAAGCAGCCTGAATTGACAGTCAAAAGTAACGAATTCTGTTTTTTTGACTGCCGTAGGGCAGCCACTTCAATAAAAAAGTAAGCATTTTCTACCCATCAATAAAAAAAGCCTCAGTGATTTTTCCTTTAAATGACAGATCCCATGATTAGGACATTTCCCTAACTGTAGCAACAAGCTTTCCTCTTCATTTTATAGGTTTGCTTCGTTATGCGAACAATTCAAACTACAAAAATGATGTTATGATCAGAAAAGAGGTATTTTCATTCAGTCTTCTTTTATTGTTTCATTTTGTCTAACCATATATTTCATAACATTCATACTTCCATCACTAAACTGTGTGGAGTGTCATTAGTGCTAAATATTATTTGATTACCAAAATATTTGTAGGTATTTACCAATAAGTGTGTGATAGAAGAAGTCAAAAGGATTATAGAAGATAGTGAGGTAGATGGTTTCTCCTTTACAGTTCTGGCATTTCCCTTGTTGATGTTCATCTCTGTTGATTTTCACAGTAATTATATTGTTTAGCTTCTAAAGGAAGATGATGCATTGTGGCCACCACCAGACAGAATTGGCAGACAGGTATTTTGACGTAGTTAATTTTTTCAGGAATACCTCATTCTCTTGTTAAGTTTTTTCTTGTTTGCCATCAAAAAATTAATTTGTGTGCTTGGTTATTCTGGTCTTAAACTTGTATACAGCAGATAAAAATTATGTTCGAACTTTGAAATTTTAGGAACTTGAAATTGTCATGGGTGATGAACATATCTCATTTACAACCTCTAAAATTGGTTCACTTATTGATGTCAACAACTGCAAGTAGGGCATTATAAATATCTTTGGGGGGGCTTTGGTCAGGAAAACAGTTAACGGAGGAAAACGTTTTTGTTTGGGAAGTTTTGTCATTGGGTCAAAATTTCCTCATTTTTTGCGACGAAGTTTTGCCTGGTAAACCTTACTAAAAATGAAAACAAAGCAATTAATCTTTGAAAGATAAATCTTTTCTCTTGTTCTGCTGCTATTTTTCCAGCCAGACGTCAAATTAATGTCTTGATTTTTGTTTTCAGGGATCCTGAAGGCTTAAAGTGTTTTTATTACCTCGTACAAGACTTGAAATGCTTGGTGTTCTCACTCATCGGACTTCATTTTAAAATCAAACCCATTTGATGGAGCGTGTGAGGAATTGGTAGCATAGTATAAACTCGTCATCAACATCAAGAGTTGTATTATTCAAACACGAGATGAACTTTATACTTGGTTATTTATGCGATTAAAAGCTTTCTTTTTTTTTTACCTTGTAAAGTAGGACCGTTTAAGATGTACTAAAGAAAATTCTGATAATTCGTTATGAAGTGTTATCGTTTTTGACAGGCATAGTATAAGAGGGCGCGAGTGTATCATTTTCAGGCCAACTTCTTAACTTATCCGGTGAAAACTCTTTGTAAATATGTTTGGAAGAACGAGACATAGCCTGACCCTAGCCCTTACTGCCCCAAACGAATTTTACAAACTTTACACCACGAACTTTTTTAGTACTCTGAATTGAGATATTAATTGCATGATAATGTTGGGTTCCCACAAATACGTTCGTCGTTTATTTTTTCGTCGGCGATTAGCCAAGTGAGAACATGATAAGTTCGTCGCTTAAAATTATGAGCGACAAACTTTTTATGAATATCCTAAAGTTTTGATGTGAAAAGCGATGAACTTCTTTTTTGTCAATTCACTTTCCAAACACTGAGATCAACGACTTTCGACCTTCGAAAACGAAATCTGTTGCATAAAAGACGATGAAATTCTATCGTTGGATTTTCAAAAAATATCCGTGTATTTATGACAAATCTGATCTATCTCTTCGTCTTTTCAACATAATGTAACATAAAGGCAATAATTTTGTCCGCAATCTGTTTTCCATGCTTTCTTCGACTTGTTTGTTTTTCCTTCTGTAGTGGGACGAGCAAGACCGACGAACTTATTTCCATAACTTGGAATCCAGCTTAAGGGGTTTTACGCAATTGCGTCGTGATCCACGAATAATCGTAAAGCAATGGACGTTTAAATGCTTTGTTCCTACTGTGCGATGACAACTAATCGCTTTCATTTTCACCAAAAACTTCAAAATTCATCGCTAAATCTCAACGCTTGAAGTTGAAGAAGACTTTCGAAATCACTACAAAGCTTATCTCACACGCCGGAAATCAGTGACCACAATTATCCTCAACTAAAGATCGCTTCCAGTATATCCGATCACCTACATGAACATAGTTACTGCACAATTCCATCTGTAAACCATCTGAATATTGCTCAACATTACGCTGACGACATCCAATAATATCATTCAAGAAATGAAAAAAATGATACCAGAGCTTTTGCAAAGACGAGGACTTTTTAAAAACGACTCGAAAACCGAAGAATCATGTCGGGAAATAAAAATGAATGGAAAAACTGCAAACTACTGGGTTCCCTATTATATACCGAAAACGACATCAACCGACGAAAAAATCTTAGCAATAAACACAACCGTGAAACTTAAATATACTTTCCTCAATAAAAAGATCACGATTAACTCCGTCTCCTGTCTACATACGTACAATCAATATACCTTTACAATTCAGAACTCTATGACAGTTCATCGCATAGTAGGAACCAAGCTTATAGGTTACTTTCCGCAACTTCCGCAACGGGCTGCCTTTAACCAGAATTTTTTAGTCCTGAAAACGTTGTCATTAAAACTCTGATAAAAAGTGAATTTTTTCAGGTACTGTTATAAATGTTCCTCATAAATACGAACACACTCGAACCCAGAGTCTCTTGCTTTTTCGATATACGAAAGGCAAGCCTGAGTTCCAGGGTAAGAAACGAAGTGGGAGTGATTTAGGATTATCACTATCTGTGACCTATGGTACGGTATTCTGACTTCTGCTCAGGGTGGCCACCGCTCCTAAAAGGTCCTAAATTTCTGTCATCCTCTTAAATGCTCCTAAAATCTCCAAATTTTTCTTATTTTTTTCGAGACATATGGTCAGTAAAATTTTGTCTGAATGGAAACTGGTAAACCCAACTAAGAAGCTTTTTACCAAGAAGTTTCGCCGGTTCGAAATATACACTCTAAACATATTCGGGACATTGTATCTAAAACTTCATGCCTCTAGCTAGAATTGCATCCTAGAGAGTAACAGACAAGAGCCGCATAGCTATGAAAATTCTCATTTGCTCGCAATTGAATTATTGTCCACTAATTTGGATGGATTACAGTCGTCTAAATGAATAATCACATAAACCGCTTTCGCTTTCAAACCTTAAGAATAGCTTGTAACGACCACACCTCAAGTTTTAGCGAGCTTCTTAAGAGAGATAATTCAGTAACAAATCCACTACAAAAATATCAGAACTTTTTAAACCAGAAGTCTACTATAACGCTAAAATGCACTAAATCACAATATAATGACTGATGTATTCAAAGAATCAGTTGCCTTACATTAACCCATGGCATAATCGTAACTTCATTCAAAAGTATTATACGGTACAGAGACTATATCCTATGGACCAAAAAACTGGTAATCGCTTTTATAAGTGGAAATCCAGCTTTAAGTTAACGTTATATTATAGGAAAAGGAGCCTAAACGTGGGCATCAGGAATTACAAACTTGTCTCCAAGGCTTCTTGCTTCTTTTCTATTAGCCCTGGGGACGATGTTGCAGTAATTGGTTTCAAAACTGATTTCAAAGTTGATCCAAAACAACAAAGATTTCGATCAGCCTTATTCGGCTTCGTATACTTTAAATGGAATACAACATGATGAATAAAGTGAAACCTAAATTTTAATATTCTCTAGTTTGATTTTGAAATGTTTTTCGAGAATTCAGTTTTATTTGGCTAGTCACTAGGTAAATGAGTTTTGTTTACCGTGGTTTCATTGTCAACTTTTAATTTTTATCTGCTAGCTGGTAGGCCTTCCAAAGGCACAGCCTTTGGCGATTCCGTTTTCTTAGGCTCCGTTTTCTTAGGTTCCGTCTTTGGCGGCTCTGTTTTTTTAGGTTCCGGCTTGGGCGGCTCCGTTTTCTTAGGTTCCGGCTTGGCTGGTTCAGTTTTCTTTGGAACTGTTTTTGGAGGCGCTGTTTTTGCCGTTGTCGCAACAGCCTTGCATTCAACAGCTACGGCGCAGTCTTGCATTTGTACATCCACTGCACCACTGGAACATGGTTTTCCTCCATGAAAAGGACCGATGCATGTTCTTGTTATTTTTCTCTTCCCCTTTCCACAAGTCACAGGGCACGCTGGTTTCTTCCAATCACCATACTTTCCGTTAACGGGACACTTTTTTGTAAATACACATTCTTCTCGTTCGACAAGTGGTTCCTGACATGGCAAGCCAAAGTGTTTTGGGGCTGGATTATCACAATTTCTCCTTCTCATTTTAGAAGCCCCTTCACAATCTTTATTACACTTTCCCCAAGGTGACCACGGACCCACCTGGCCGTCAATCGGGCATTCGCGGAGATTGCACTTTAATGTTTCCATTTTCGGTCCAAGTGACGAACACGGTTTGCCGTATCCTACGTGTGGCTTCGTGCAGTTGCGATAACGACCTGCAGCAAACAGTAAAACCACGTAATTGGAACCATTTCAAGATTAACTTAAACATTTCGCACTTACCGTATTTTTCTAGATTTGCTAGTCTTTAATCATTGAACCTAAAATCCTGAGGACGAGGTTCTTATTAATACTAAGGAAACGTTTTGTCTATGCATGAGTAAACATTCGAACGTAATGTGATTGCACTTTCACTTTGGTGGAAGACTGTAGGACAGAAGAATTTCTTGTCTTTCTTTGGTTGAGTCTGCTGAGGTTAGTAACAATTAGAAACTGGATACGTGCAATGGACTGCATTTCGTACGTATCTGTGTGGAGTATCCGTGAGGAGTATTGTGTGGGGTATCTGTGTGGAGTATTTGGACCTTGGATAAGTGTTCGTGGTTGTAAAGTCAGAAATGATAACCGTATAATTGTATCGAAGTAGAAGTGTTCTTACCTTTCCAGCTAGGTCCGCAATATTTCATGCAACGTGACCAAGAGCTCCAGTCACCGTATTCACCGTTAGTAGCGACTATAGTATTATATATTGCCGGCATATACAAAAAGCTGAGCAAAAAAATGGCCGGTACTAACAAGAAGTACGTTTTTGCACTCGGTAACATTGTCAGTCAGTTTGATTCGGATTTTTTTAACACTAAAACAAGAAAAAAATTGTGAGAGTATTTGGAAATACAGTTGACTCTTGATAAGTGGATCCCCAGATAATGTGGAACCATTTCCTTCCGTCCCACAAAAATTCCACTTATCGAGAGTCAAATGTACATGGCAGCGGATTTGAAGGCGTCGGTTGTTGAAAAGGCGTCGGTTGTTGAAAAGGCGTCGGTTGTTGAAAAGGCGTCGGTTGTTGAAAAGGCGTCGGTTGTTGAAAAGGCGTCGGTTGTTGAAAAGGCGTCGGTTGTTGAAAAGGCGTCGGTTGTTGAAAAGGCGTCGGTTGTTGAAAAGGCGTTGGTTGTTGAAAAGGCGTTGGTTGTTGAAAAGGCGTTGGTTGTTCACTTGAACGTTCAAAGCAAAAACAATTTCTAAAACATCACAAAGACAATATGGCATCCTAACAAAATCATTCGGCAATACTAAATACATTACTGAAAAGCGACCCGAAGTGACCGTTTTGTGATAGTCAAGAGAATAGAATTTGCTACTTTTGACAGCTGAATAAATTTGGGCGCTTTGCAGTTTAAACGTAAACATTTTCCATCAGTCTATATCCCCATGTGCAGATCCATGTTAAAAATCTAAATGAAACGTTGATGAAAATTCATTATATTAAACAAAATTTTCGTCACCTTGAAGATATCTTCCTAACTTTTCTCTGCCACAATATTTTGTCCCTTTTCAAACTTCAATTAATTTATGGAAACACTAATGCTGGATATCTTGACACTTGTGGACAATGTAAACGTATATCATAGCGAAAAAGTACAAACATTTAAATCTTCTTTTGGTGATTTGTAACATTGTACACAACGTTGATGTCCATGTTTTAATGAGTTTCGTGAATGAAAGGGAGATCTTTCATTGACTTAAATACCTTACTAATTGAAAATTCGGAAGTTCCAACCTCATAAGTAAAACCAAGTTTATCTCTATCAAGCTGCTCCAGTATGTTGGCCAACATTGTGGTTATGGCGCGTGATATAGATCAATTCTATTATGACGGTACTGTTGTTGATATATCTCGATGATTAGTTGTCAAATATATAATGTTTCATGGTAGAAGTATTCTATTATCAAGGGCAATTTGTTCGGCACACTTTCCTACTTAAACTTTATATACACCATAGACAGGTTTTTTTGCCATTAACGATAGGGCCATTTAGTTTGTAATAATGAATTCAAGAGAATTTATAAAGGAGCTTTAACCCTATTCTGCTTGGGAATAGCCCGCGGCATTTTTCAATCTAAATAACTTTTTAACCCTTTAACCGAATTCGCTGACCTTTTGTGACTTTTCCAAACTTTTAAAAAGGTTTCTGAAAATTAAAAAAAAAAAGGTAACCACGGCCTTTTTTCCGGGGGTGGGCGTTCTGTCGTTTAAATTTTTTTAAATTAGCCTTTTGTTTTTCTGATTGCAATGTACTCAATCAACTTCATCATGACGTCATTTGTAATTATTCTTGTAGCAAATAGGTTACTTAAAGTCTGTACTAAGTTTAATGTCATAGGCATCAATGGTTTAGCGGATAAAGACATTATCTAGGCGCGGGCCAAATTGAATTTTTTATAAGCTAAAATTTTCTGCTTTGTCAATAGATTTTTTCATACATTACGTCACAAAATCCATCGCCGCGTTCCTAACCTTTATAATCACTCCGTACTTAAGCGTAATAAAAGAACATCGTGAAACATTTTCCCCTGAGGTATCGCTTCTCTCTGTAAATAACTCAAATATCGTTAATTTTAAAGGCATACCGAACTACCCAGTGTCTATTTTAATTTCGTGGGTTCCGTGGTATTAAAATTTAAACAAGAGAATATGCAAACAGAAAGTACTACTTTCACCAAAAATTTAGTATGTAAGTGTAAATTTTCTTCTAAAACTGGCCAATAACGTTTATATTATACAATAATGGCTGTTAACCATTTAGCAGAAAAATATGATTTTTAAGAGAAACTTGTCATAGGCGTATTTAAGGTCAGTCAAAAAAAGTGGAGGAGTCCAACGTTATTTCTTTTCAGTTTTAAGTGTCGATTATGTGGCTTGCACGCTTTCCTTTTCTACTTTAAAAAAATGGACAAGATAAGTAAGAATGAAAAACTTCGTGTCTTCGCAGTTCTACATTTTGGAATGTGCTAGATATTCTTATCGATAAAAATTACGTTACATGTATAGAATGCTCAAAGATGATCGGATATCTTTAATGAAGAAGAAAACAACGCGGCGAAAAGTAGAATGAATTCAACGTCGTCGCCAAACTCAACAGCAATCTTTATAAATTCTTCCAGCAAGCGGAATTTTTTGCGCCATTAAAGGTTTTTGAGCTTTTTGCGCTAGACCGAAAAATGCATCTAAATGGAAACAACCCTCAGTGCTACTACCATGTCGGTTGGTCAACATTGCCATCTCTCTCTCTCTCTCTCTTGATAAATAAAATCTCTAAATTGCGCTAAAACGGTCTGTCCATGAGTTTGGTTTGTGTGCATTGAAAGGACAATATCAACAAATACGGCCAATGCTGAAACTTCAAAGAGATTTCAAAGTAAAATAAATATAAGTTTAGAAAAGAAATACAAACCGTGAAAAAAAACAAAAAAAAATCAATATAGAATGTCGAAATACCCTCATAATTTTGTATCTTAAATTCTGTTATATTTTAATTAAGACATTCCTACGTATTCCATGTTAAATTCTTACAATTATCTGCAGCTTTTGGTACATAATATTTACTAATTAAAAGTAAAATTAGAATACGAATCATTCGTCTGTAAAACCCATCCTTGTTCGTGTATGAACACCTAGGCATCTTTAACACAAACGCTCCTCCATGCTAATCTTGACTTATACAAATGTCTTTACGCATATCAGTAGACACTGTTTCAAAAAATCATCAATGGAGAAGGTTTTGAATTAAAAGCAAAACGATAAGAATTGTCTAACGAGATTTACTATTGATAATTGTAACAATTTGCAACGTGGAGTCACGGCAGCAAATCTGACTTTTTCATCTGTCATTTTTGCAGAACATTTCAAGAATTTGAGTCTGCAATCAAATCATTAAAACGCAACAAAACCACTGGAGTTGATAGTATACACCTTTCCCGAATTTCTGTTTAAACACCGTGTTTTTGTCAAGTAAGTACATCTAGCCTCATTTTAGATATCAAAATTGCCTCTAATCATTTTACTGGGAGTTTATTAATAGAGATAATTACTAAGTAATAAAGTTAAAACATTATTGAAACAATAAATTTCATAAAAACGAGGTTGCATGTACTAACTAGTCAAAACATGGTGTTTAAATACAAACTCGGGAAAGGTGTATTAACTCCAATATCATTTCAGATGGCTTCCTTTACTTACCAGACCCGGCCCGACCGGGTCGCGTCCTCGGCATCCATGAAAACGGGAACCCATATTAGAAAACGGGAAACCATTATTAGAAAATGGGGACCCTCGCTCTTTGAGTTTAGTGCGTGATCAGAGGCATAAGCCCAGTCAAAATTTGCGGAGGAGAGTATAGTCATTTAAAGTAGAAAAGGAGAGCGTGCATGTAACCTAATCGACACTTAAGATTGAAAAGAAAGATCATACCGTTGGACTCCTCCATTTGTTTTGACTGACTCTGAATACGCCTATGGTGATAAAACCAAGACCAAGCTGTAGCATAGGCCTGGTTTTCATTAAAAAAAATAATTTTATGCGTCTTAATTTTACCCATCCATACCAGTTTTTATTAGAAGCGATGAAAAAGAAGAGACAAAAAATTAGACAAAAAATTAAGTTCCTTAGACAGTAGTAGTTAACAGCAAATTGAAATAACAGTTTCATCATCGGTTTAACCATTAAACATTCCAACAGTAAATTTTTAAAATGTCTTTCCTTTTTCAAATAATTCTAATACGGAACCATAGGACAAAAACATTATCGTGACATCGAATTTTAGAAAGATTCTATTTTTCAGTTTGTTTCATACTTTAAAGGCAAGACTTGTTCATACTTACGTTCATGTTAAAGACTTATACTCAGTTATACCGATCATATTGGCACATCTTAACAAATATAAGAAAATAGTTGGTTCATAACCATGCTTCTGTGACCTATGGTACGATTTTCTGACTTTTGCTTAGGGGTGGCAACCGCTCCTAAAAAGTCCTAAATTTCTGTCATCCTCTTAAATTCTCCGAAAATCTCCAAAATTGTCTCATTTTTTCGAGACATGTGGTCAGTAAAATTTTGTCTGATTGAAAACTGGTAAACCCAACTATTTTCTTATATACGGTATATATGAGCAAGAGTGTGAACGAATCTTTCGCATTTTTATTCACAACTGACAGTTTGCGAGCTGTCCTTTTCGATGACATTTGAGCATTTTGAACACGCCTTGACCTCTGAGTAGTAAAATAAAGTTTATAGTTCTGGTGAAGATCTCATAATTCACGATTGCAACGTTAGTAGAGATCGTGTTTAAAATCGTCGTTGGGGAGGGCGGGGCGAGTTTTGTGGTTTTAACCTGACACTCATGCATAGCCATCACAATCTAAGTTACAATACCATCTATTTTCCAGACCTAATTGTTATCACACAGATTTAAAAATTGTATTAAAATTCTTTTAATTTTCCCATGTTATTTTATGTTAGAGTTGTTCACTTAATGATAAAAGTCGTTAATAAACTTAATGTTTTTTAACACAAAGGGTAATGTTAAGATAACTATCATCTTTGAAATATAGTTTGCGCAGAACCTACATTCACGTTTCAGATCACTTATAAACTTTCTGCTTTTCACGTTGTACCCTTATCCGGTGGTTACTGTATTGTGTGCTCGACTAGTGCGTTTTTTACTCTCTGTCTAATTGGGACAGCTAGTGACTGGTTTCATATCTATTTAAAACTGCTTTGCTGCGTCAATGAGTTAATTTTATGAACTTATCAAGTAAGAAAGAGGTACATTTCAATGATAATATTATATATATAGCTGCAGCTTTCTGGATATGCATAGCACAGCTTCTACTCTAGACCTGGGCTGGTTATATTTTATTATATTCATCTTTGCAACATAAGCAAACTATGCAAAGTTAATTTATGTAACGTTATATCATCGCGAGATATTAGTGATCATGACCAACCAGCTCGTTGCTGTAACGCCCGTATTCACTTTGAAACACGTTTTAAGTGGCTCAGAGATTACAAAATCTTTAACACTGACATATTTATTGCAGACTTTGAAACTCTTTCCTTCAATCTATGTTACACAGTGAAATGTTCGGTAGATAAGTTACATGCATTTAATACCTTAATTCTAGAATGCATAGAGCGACATGCTCCACTCCGCGAGAAAAAGATCACAAGAGCACCAGCACCGTGGTTAAAAGATCTTGAACTGAATCAGTTATATACAAAGCGTAACCACCTGCGTCATAAAACACATCAAACACTGGCACATGATGACTGGGTTTCATTCTGCAATGTCAGAAATCTCGTTAAGAAAACCATCAAACAAGCTAAACTTTCTTTTTACAGAAAGTCTCTTAATTCATCAAAACCTAAAGAGGTATGGAATATAATTAACATAATTTTAAAGCCAGCTCACAAGATCATCAAAGTAGACCCAAACGAGTTAAATGCTCACAATGTTTCAACTGCCAGCCGCCTGCTTGATGTTCAACCAGTTTTAGAAAATGAAATTCCAAACCTTATCGATGGTATGATACAACCGCAAAATGCTTTTTCTTTCCAACACTTTACGTACCAGGACGTGTTAAAAGAAATTCAAGAATTCACTAAGGAATGATACATCTACAGGAAGTGATAATATACCAACAGATTTGATGAAACTTGTTTCAACTAGCATCGCATCACCACTCACACACATTATTAATACATGTATCGACCAGAACACATTTCCCAATCAATGGAAACTTGCAAAAGTATCACTTATTCCTAAGAATGATTCACCATACACAAACGATGACTCAACCGATTTCATTATTACCAAATTTATCTAAAATATTTGAGGGATTAATGGCAAAGCTGCAACTATATAACATCTATGTGTGTTTACGGTGACACAATGGCAGGCTATCGGAAATCTCACCCTACAGTAACTTTTTTACTAAAGGTTCGAGATGATATATTAAAAGCAATGAATCGTGGCGAGATAACCATGGCCGTATTCGCTGATTATTTCAAAAATTTTAACACTGTGGACTATAAAACTCTCATAACAAAATTGCAAAGCATCAGTTTTTCAAAGTTTTCACTTCATTTAATGAATAGCTATTTCAGTTGCAGATACCAATGCTTCCAAGTAAATGAAAATTCATCGAATTTACTATCTGTTATTTATGGAGTTCCACAAGGGTCTGTACCGAGTACATCCTATTCAATTTGCACGTGACAGACATGCCAGATAGTGTTAATGTTAACATTTCTCAATACGCTGATGACATTTCTTGTTATGCTCAATGCAAAGTTGCTAATATGGACGAATGTTGTCGCAAAATGAATGAAAATATTGATAACATCTTCAATTACTCAAAAAATAACAATTCGTTGTTCAACCCCTAACAAAACAAAATCCATGCTTTTTGGAGCGAAAAAGATGTTTAATAAGTACCATCTAGATAACGAAAATATTTTCACCATCTCTGTTAACAACAAACATTTAGAACGTGCAAAATCTTACAAAGTTAAAATGTTAATTTTGATGAGAACTTAAACTGGCAAATACACACCAACGCCCCAGTTAAAGTCCTGCTATGCCAAACTTCAAGTTCTGCGTAATCTAAAACGTTTTACCAACTTTCAAAGGCGTAAAAACCTAGCTAAAGCTTTGATCCTGTCGAAGCTCGATTATGGATTACCATTACTATCGAACGCAAATGACACTGTTGTTAATCTTATTCAAAAAGTTTTAAATAAAACAGCAGCTTATGTGACAGAACAATACTGTCACACTAGCGATGTCATCAAATTAAACTGGTGGCCAGTTAAATCTCGTATCAAATTTAACATTCTGAAACTGTGTCACAAAGGTATTAATGACCCTAATTTTTCTCCCTACTTGAAACTTCAGTACCGACCTAGACCATCTGCATTGAGGACATTGAGTGGTGAGGTGAATATAGTCATTAGCCGAGAGGACAAAAGCTTCTGTAAATATGGAAGCCGCTTATTTAACAGTTTGCCTGTAGATCTCCGCAAAGAGGCCAGTATCATAACTTATCAAAAAAATTGAAGTCATCTTTGTTAGATGCAAGTTTACCTGAATATATGTCGCGACATTGACGGTGACATGTGTTCAGCTAACTTTAGTGCTTTCATTTACTGAATGAAACACAGTCACTGCTAGCAAAGTGTAGGTTTCTGGTCGGGAATATGGCGTGTTCCTTTAAGACATCAGATACACCTGATGTTGTCTGGTATTATGAGGGGATGGCGTCACGTTTCCTGATGTAGACGTGCTCAGTCTTTCGACCAGTATGGGATACTTTTCTACTGTCATTGTGTTGATCTAATTATAACTGTTTATATCAAGCTGCTTACTTTTCTGGAAGTTCAACTTGACTTCAAATTGCCTTCTTACGTGTTTCCTCAAATTCGCACTTTCGACACTAGATCTGTTATCGTATTCCTGATCTGTATTTTACACTGATTGGTTTCTTATTACATTTTCACACTGCAGTTTCACGGTTTTGTTCATTTTATTTACGTTTTTTTTTTTACATAAATTTTGTTTTTAGTCTTTTAAATTTTACATATCGTTTTGAACTTGCCTTTTTAGCCACATCGGTTCTCTAAGCCTACTATGCACTTTGGCTGTGTGACCGTCATAGCTTCGTCATAGCTCCATATTCCTTTAACCGTTTTTGTGTGTATATAGGAGTTATGCACTGTTTCATTTATTTCAGCATGCTAGTTTTGCGTAAAACTTTGTTTTTGCTGCAATTTTGCGTGCTGGTGTAGTTTCGTCATTCTGCATACACCACAATGTGATTTTAACATAATGTTGCTATATTGTTCTGATGTAGCGAGCAAGGCAAAATTTGCTTTTGTTTTGTTATATCTCTGCTTTATATATATAACTTATTTTAACTGTTTTTATTGTATGGGATGAATAGCCATTCTTGTAAACGGATAAGCCCTGAAATATACTATTACATCACATTTCATTACATAACATTGTATCTTTTGCTATTCTCACATTTTTCAAATGTTTTAATATGTTTCCAAGGTTTACATGTTTAATGGTAAACGTATACGTATATACTTGTACATTAGGTTTAATGAAAAGACAATATTTGTTTCTTCGATACTCAGAGTGCTTTGAGCAATCTTCAGTTATACTTGGATAATATACCCTTTTGAACCCATTCGAATTTTATCTTTTGTTATCTCTGAAGCTTTCTTCGCTTTAACATTTAGACCGTCATAAAAAAATATTTTATACTGTTTCGCAACATTTCAAGCTTCAAATATTTAGTCGGCCATTGGTCGGTCACTATTCTGTCTATTTTGACTATATGATCTGTTGCTTTTCTGACATTATTCTAATTTATACTGACAAAACGATGAAGCCTTAAAAATATTCTAATGTGTTTTCCAAGGGGTACATGTAAACAGGTAAACGTATACGTATATTTCATGCTTTTCGAAAAACATTCAAATTTTATTTTTTGACATTTGATATTTTGTGACATTTATAATTTTATAATTTTAAGTAGTAATCGGTCTAGCGATATGAAACCGATTATTTCTTTTGATAGCCTTAATCGTGGATTTCAATATTTCACCAGAAAGAACTTTTCAGCTGATGTCGCAGGAATACTTCTGCCTGCAAGGGCATCTTGTTTTTTACTCATCTGCGAGTTTGAATTTGTTCTTTATTCTTTACTTTTGGCAAAATACTTTTTGTAAATTATTTTGTCATCATTTTAAGCTGGGAATATAGAGTCGGTCTTTCAGTCAGTCTATGCGACATTGAATCTTTTGCTTTTCTGGGATATTTCGAATGTTTACAAATGAAACTATTAAGCCTTTAATATACAATTTTTAAACCCATTCAAAATTTTCTGTTCTCTTTGGAATATGCTTCTTAGCTTTAACAGTTAGACCGTCATGAAAATATTACTGTTTCACAACATTCCAAGCTTCAAATATCTATTCGGTCATCGGTCAGTCTCAAGTTGTCAGGATTTTTAGATTTAATTGTTATATTTGACGAAACTTTTGTTTTTTATTTTACGTGTTTTTGAAGTTCAATTTTCAATGCGACTATGATGTGTTGCTTTTCTGACATTATCCTTATTTATACCGATAAAACAATGAAGCCTTTAAACTTTTCCGATGTGTTTCCAAAGTTTACATGTTTTCAAGGTAAACGTATACCCATACTTTATATGCTTTTCGATAACCATTTGATTTACTTTTTGACATTTTTTTTATATTTCTCGAGATCCATATTTACAATGTTTAATTTTAAGCGGTAGTCGGTCTAGTGACAGGAAACCATATTATTTCTTATGCTAACCTGAATTGTGGACTGTGTTTGCCTTTCATTATTTCATCATTAAGAACTTTAGTTTTTACTTAATGACAATTTTCATCATTTTCAACTGTTTTGGAGACATCCTTCTGCCTGTTAGGTCATCTTGTTTTCTGTAACTTTTGACTTTTGACTTTTGACTTTAAAAAAAAATACCTATTAATAGTTTCTCAAATAGCATGTCTGGTCAACAATCAACAATATTCATAGTTAAGAAGGAAAAAAACTTGATGTTCTTGGTATATCCATCGTTTGATATACCTTTTTTCCCCTAAAAAATCATAGAAAAAACTCCTAACTTTCGCTCTTTTTTTGTCGTTTGATTCTGAGTGGCCACACTGTCTGCTTACATTCCAAGGAAATTAGAAGATTGAATATTAGGAGACAGAAGAATTTCGGGAACGAGATTATGCTGGGAACGCACAGGGAACGCACAGTTTTGAAGACTTATGTCCAATCTCCACTTGGCGAGAAATTTGAAGTCGAGCGACATTTTCCACTGCTCCACATTAAGCAGTAAAGAATATTATTATAACAGATTCATTCTTCATTTGGTGGATGATGCAGACATAGCTAATTACGCTGATGGAACTACACCTTCCCCCCAAGGCTTCTTGCTTCTTTTCTATTAGCCCTGGGGGACGATGTTGCTGCAATTGGTTTCAAAACTGATTTCAAAGTTGATCCAAAACAACAAAGATTTCGATCAGCCTTATTCGGCTTCGTATACTTTAAATGGATTACAACATGATGAATAAAGTGAAACCTAAATTTTAATATTCTCTAGTTTGATTTTGAAATGTTTTTCGAGAATTCAGTTTTATTTGGCTAGTCACTAGGTAAATGAGTTTTGTTTACCGTGGTTTCATTGTCAACTTTTAATTTTTATCTGCTAGCTGGTCAGGCTTCCGATTCCGTTTTCTTAGGCTCCGTTCTCTTAGGTTCCGTCTTTGGCGGCTCTGTTTTCTTAGGTTCCGGCTTGGGCGGCTCTGTTTTCTTAGGTTCCGGCTTGGGCGGCTCCGTTTTCTTAGGTTCCGGCTTCGCTGGTTCAGTTTTCTTTGGAACTGTTTTTGGAGGCGCTGCTTTTGCCGTTGTCGCAACAGCCTTGCATCCAACAGCTACGGCGCAGTCTTGCATTTGTACATCCACTGCACCACTGGAACATGGTTTTCCTCCATGAAAAGGACCGATGCATGTTCTTGTTATTTTTCTCTTCCCCTTTCCACAAGTCACAGGGCACGCTGGTTTCTTCCAATCACCATACTTTCCGTTAACGGGACACTTTTTTGTAAATACACATTCTTCTCGTTCGACAAGTGGTTCCTGACATGGCAAGCCAAAGTGTTTTGGGGCTGGATTATCACAATTTCTCCTTCTCATTTTAGAAGCCCCTTCACAGTCTTTATTACACTTTCCCCAAGGTGACCACGGACCCACCTGGCCGTCAATCGGGCATTCGCGGAGATTGCACTTTAATGTTTCCATTTTCGGTCCAAGGGACGAACACGGTTTGCCGTATCCTACGTGTGGCTTCGTGCAGTTGCGATAACGACCTGCAGCAAACAGTTAAACCACGTAGTTGGAACTATTTCAAGATTAACTTAGACATTTCGCACTTACCGTATTTTTCTAGATATGCTAGTCTTTAATCTTTGAACCTAAAATCCTCAGGACGAGGTTCTTATTAATACTAAGAAAACGTTTTGTCTATGCATGAGTAAACATTCGAACGTAATGTGTTTGCATTTCCACTTTGCTGGAAGACTGTAAGACAGATGAATTTCTTGTCTTTCTTTGTTTGCGTCTGCTGAGGTTAGTAACAATTAGAAACTGGATACGTGCAATGGACTGCATTTTGTACTTATCTGTGTGGAGTATCCGTGAGGAGTATTGTGTGGGGTATCTGTGTGGAGTATTTGGACCTTGGATAAGTGTTCGTGGTTGTAAAGTCAGAAATGATAACCGTATAATTGTATCGAAGTAGAAGTGTTCTTACCTTTCCAGCTAGGTCCGCAATATTTCATGCAACGTGACCAAGAGCTCCAGTCACCATATTCACCGTTAGTAGCGACTATGGTATTATATATTGCCGGTATATACAAAAAGCTGCCCAAAAAAATGGCCGGTACCAATAAAAAGTACGTTTTTGCATTCGGTAACATTGTCGGTCAGTCTCCTAATTGTCGGTCAGTTTGATTAGGATTTTTTTAACACTAAAACAAGAAACAGAATTTAGAGAGTATTTGGAAATACAGTTGACTCTTGATTAGTGGAAGCCTCAGATAAATGGAATTTTTGATAATGTGGAACCATTTCCCTCGGTTCCACATATCGAGAGTCAACTGTACACGACAGTTGATTTGAAGGCGCCGGTTGTTGAAAAGGCGTTGGTTGAACGTTCAAAGCAAAAACAATTTCTATAGCATCACAGAGACAATATCCTAAAAACATCCTAACAAAATCATTCAGTAATACTAAATACACGGGCAGAATATAGCTATTTACTGAAAAGCGACCCGAAGTGACCGTCTTGTGATAGATAGTCAACAGAATAGAGTTTGCTACTTTTGACGACCGAATAAACTTTGTTCAATATATTTGAGGAAGTGAGCGTAAGGGTCAGTCTATTCCTCGTTCATTCAAACGCGTTTAAGAAGCTTTTAACCTAGAAGTTCGTTTGTGGAGTATGCCTATTTTTGACGTAAAAGCTCGTTACCATTTAGCTGCTTTTTCCGTTGTAGGGTAATAAGATCAATAAGGAAATCTAGTTAAAATTTTCTTCCTTCGAGCGTCCTTTCTGATCAAAATAAGTCAAATATGGCGTTTTCTGTAAACAAGTGATTACTATTTTTTCATAAGCTAAAATTTTCTGTCTTTTTAAATTTTCAATAGACCTTTTCATAAATTACGCCACAACATCCATCGCCTCGTTTCTAATCTTTATAATCAATTTTTACTTAAGCGTAATAAAAGAACATCGTGAAACATTTTCCCCTGAGGAATCGTTTCTCTTTGTAAATAATCCAAATATCGAAAATGGATGTTGTGAGGTTATTTATGAACAAGTCTATTATGCTTCTATAACGCAGACAAAAATATAAAGCTGCAAACACATGAAAAAGATAAGAAAGAATGAAAAAATTATTTCAAGAGGACCACTGCCCCCGTGTCTTCGCTATTCTCAATTTCAGAACGTGGTAGATATTCTTTTCGAGAAAAATTACGTTTCGTTTATAGAATGCTCAAAGATGATTGGATATGTTTCACGAGAGAGAAATACATCTCGGTGAAAAGTAGAATGAATTCAACGTTGTCGCCAAACTCAACAGCAATCTTGAAGAGCATAAATTCTTCCAGCAAGCGGAATTTTTTGCGCCATTAAAGGGTTTTTGAGCTTTTTGCGCTAGACCGAAAAATGCATCTAAATGGAAACAACCCTCAGTGCTACTACCATGTCGGTTGGTCAACATTGCCATCCCTGTCAAACTGTTCAAACATTCTGCTTTGATCATAGTCAGTAGAAAAATCCCTCTCTCTCTCTCTTGATAAATAAAATCTCTAAATTGCGCTAAAACGGTACGTCCATGAGTTTGGTTTGTCTGCATTGAAAGGACAATATCAACAAATACGGCCAATGCTGAAACTTCAAAGAGATTTCAAAGTAAAATAAATATAAGTTTAGAAAAGAAATACAAACCGTGAAAAAAACAAAAAAACAACAACATAGAATGTCGAAATATCATCATAATTCTGTATCTTAAATTCTGTTATATTTTAATTAAGACATTCCTACGTATTCCATGTTGAATTCTTACAATTATCTGCAGCTTTTGGTACGAAATATTTACTAATTAAAAGTAAAATCAGAATACGAATCCTTCATCTGTAAATGCTATATTTTCTCGTATTTTGAACTCCTATGCTTTAACACCAACACTCCTCAAGCTATTCTTGACTTATACAAATGTCTTTTCGCATATCAGTAGACAATGTTTCAAAAATCATCAAAGGAGAAGGTTTTTGTATTAAAAGCAAAACTATAAGAATTTTCTAATGAGATTTACAATTGGTAATTGTAACAAACTGCACGACATTGTGTGAGTCACGGCAGCAAAGCTGACTTTTTCCTAGTGTATATCTGTGATTTTAAAAGAATATTTCAAGAATATGAATCTGCATTCAAATCATTAAAACGCAACAAAGCCACTGAAGTTGATGGTGTTAACTCCAATATCATTTCAGTTGACTTTCTTTACCTACCAGACCTGGACCCATCCATGGGACCCATGAAAACGGGAACCCATATTAGAAAACGGGGACCCATTATTAGAAAACGGGGATCCTCGCTCTTTCATTCTAACCAAGTTGTAGCATTTCACGTATACATTTTGACACAAGCAAAATAGTGAGAACGTTCGAAGAGAAGCTGAAAAAAATGAGAAAAAGAGAAGATGATAAAGTAAATGATGATTATGCCTATTAAAATAAAGAAAACAAGTTCTGCGTGTATACTGGTTTTTGAGTTGTGTTATTTTATTACTTTTTATGTCTTGCCTCTAAAGTATGAAACAAACTGAACAATAGAATGTTTCTAAGATGTTGTGGTTACGTTGTAGAATTTACTTGAAAAAGGAAGGACATTTTAAAAATTTACTGTTGGAATGTTTAATGGTTAAACCGATGATGAAACTGTTATTTCAATTTGCTGTTAACTACTACTGTCTAAGGAACTTAATTTTTTGTCTAATTTTTTGTCTCTTCTTTTTCATCGCTTCTAATAAAAACTGGTATGGATGGGTAAGATTAAGACGCATAAAATTATTTGTTTTAATGAAAACCAGGCCTATGCTACAGCTTGGTCTTGGTTTTATCACGCACTAGACTCGAAGTACGGGGGTGCCCTTTTCTAATATATGGACGGGTTCTGGTCCGGTCCGGGTCCGGTGAGTAAAGGAAGCCATTTCAGATGTATATATGATGAAATAAAGTCACCTTTTTTATTTATTTGTCAACCATCTTTTAAAGAAGGTATACTGCCCGATAGATTTCCAAAGTAACTCCAATTTTCAAGACAAGAGAAACTTCAGAATTAGGTAACTACCGGGCGCCCCAAAAAAACAACTATACATTTTCCAAAAGCCGCTAAAAATGTTCTTCAAGTAATATAACAGAAAAACTTTGTCAGAATATTTCGAAGAAATCTTGAAATATAGGCCAATATCTGTGCTACAAAGTGAACAATTATCTAACCAATCATAAATTAATATACTCAAAGCGGGTTTTAAAGAAATACACGTTGTTTTTTTTATAAGCAACCAAGCTCAGACGTTAGTAGTAATGTTGCTTAAAAAATGACCATTTTTTAGTAGTAGTGTTGCTTTATTTGTTGCTAAGCATTAATCGAAAATACATAAATAGCCCGTCTTGAAAACCTTTGTTCACATTTTAGTTGTTTAATTAAAGTACCTAAGCATAAAGTCTAGGACCTTCAAATCATTACATAGAGCGCACAACCTAGTGCTGCAACCTAGTGTAACAACCTAGGAATTTGGGACAAACTACAGAAAATTAGTCATGAAAGAAACATTGTCTTTTGAATTCCATGGTTGAAAAGACCAGTTTTTCATCAGTTAATGTATAATTAGACCAGCTGACACCTAATGCTTAAAATAATGTGTTGTTTAAAAAAATATGTTGTAGTGCTGCATCATTTCAAATTTCATGTTGCTAATTTATCTAACATCCTGGTAGAACTGTTGCTTAACTTTTTGGGAAAATTTACTAGTGTTGCTTATAAACTTGTTGCTTATATAAAAATAAACGTGTACGAATGAATTAACTACTTCGTTTTCTCAAGGCAAATACACTTATTGGCGTATTCGTAGATCCATCGAAAGCTTTTGATATAGTCGACCACGGGATACTGTTAAAAAAGGTTCAATATTATGGAATAAATGGAAAATTATTTGAATGGTTACAAAGCTATTTAAACAAATAACAGAGTACCTCAAGGCTCCATCCTAAGACCATTATTATTTCCGATATACGTAAACGATCTTTGTAAATGTTCTGCAAGGCTTAGGCAAGTCATGTCTGTCGACGACACAAACCTATTTTGTTCACTTTCCAGAACTTTTCACAACGATGAATGCAGAGCTCACCCAAGAAGTAGTTGAATGGTTTAAAGCAAACGGGCTGTCACTTAATATAAATAAAACAATCTACTTTTTCATCCAACAAGTAAAAAGAGATTTATTCCGCTGAATATTTCAGATCTAAAATATCTGTAAGATATACAGATATTGTAAAATACAATATTCGTATTAAAAGAGAAATGGTAACTAAGTTTCTGGGAGTTGTGATAGATGGAAAAAATCAATTGAGGTTGTGAGCACTAAAATTTCTAACTATATTGGTATCTTGTATAAAGCAAGACACGTATTAACCAAACAGGTGCTGAGCAACTCTACCTTGCATTCATATACACCCACCTAAGTAACGCCAATATCGCTTGGGCAAGTATGTCAAAACCAAAATTGACACCACTTTATCGCCTTCAGAAGCATGTAATGCGCGTTATCAATTTTACAGACCGTCGTTATGCAAATACGGTGTTTACATGAGAGGCTATTTGAGTTGAGATTTCAAACCGACATGAAATTACTTTCCGTTCACATGGCTATTTTCATATCATCTCCGCATTACGACGGCCCGTAACTGTTATCAGACTCTTTTGCGTTTTAGTTAAAATTCGAACACTGAACCTCGTTGTTATTGTTAATTTTATTGAGGGAATCTACAAATCGTTGAAATTCGGTCGTTTTGTAGACTGCAAATTGCTATGGTTTTCAATAGATTACTTTAGTACAATCAAGGCAATTAATTTGAAAAATGTAGTTTCACAAATACTAAAGACAATATTTTGATATCATTGATTGAATAGATTGATATCTAAATGTCATCGTAAAAATATTTTTCTTGCTATTTCATCCACCAGTTTTAAATCAGCTAATTTCTCCGTTGAAAAGTCTTATAAAAACGTTTGAAAAGACGAAGCATAGTCTGACCCTTACCTTGATGATCCAAACAAAGTTTACAAGGTTTACACCTCTAACTTTGCTGGTTTGAGACACTATATGTATTATTGGTGATATTATAAAGAAGTAGGCAAGTGAGCGAGTAACCAAAAGCACGAACAGTCTTTTGCAGCAGCGACACAAAATCGTCCATTATCACTTATTCCAATTATAATTTTTACCATGGTTACCATTGAATTTTGCTGACGTCAGCAGATTTCTAATTGGGTAAGCAAATTTTCAAGAATTTTCATGATTTATGATATGTCTTTGAAATATTGACAAATTAGAGAGATTTCAGAAAATTGTGACATCACACGTTCTATTACAACAGGCGATATTGCTTGCCATTCCTATAGAAACACTCCTCCTCATAGACTTTTTGAAGATTTTGGGAAAAACATTCGATACATTCGATATCTGATGACCTCTTTGCATTCTAGAACTGGAGTCATGTATTTTGTGAAAGATTTTTTAAGAAGTAAAGTCAGTGAAATTCCAGTGAAATTTCTTTTCTTTTTTAGCGAAATTCATAACGATCTCCACGTTCTAAGCGCATATGAAGATAGACGTCATTCTTTGTCCAACACTTGCAGTAAAAAGTTTGCTTAACTACGTGGTTCCGGTTCACTTCTGGACTGTTATTCACCATTTATGATTCTCCATTAGGGTTCTGAGTTGGCAACCAAGATACTTCCAAGCTTGAATAATATTCTAAAATAAATCAAATTCATCAGTCCTGATCTGCCTAATAAACCTATTGTATTCGATTGGATATCGATATTAAGAAAAACAAAGAAAACGGATATATCGATTTCATGGGCGGAAATTGAAAGAAACTTAACTTATTGATGGTGATAAATTTCAACAACAACAACAACAACAACAACGATAACAACAACAACAACAACAACAACAACACAATAATTTCGAATTCCCTTGGCAACTTGATCACTCCAAGAAAAGAACTAATGTCGTAACCAATACGAGGTTGACCGGTGTGTGAATACTGGCCTTTTTGTGTGTGTGTGTGTGTGTGTGTGTATCTGTTGTTTAGCGACGGATCCAGGGTATGTCAAAGATTGTGGAGAAGCACATTAACATTAATTTCCGTTATCAGTCTGTATCACAAATTGGCATTTTTCTTTTATTCTCCTTTCTTTCTTGGTTATAAAAGAATCCGATAGAGAGGAAGATCATAGACAGAGATTTTCTAGAAGACAGCAATACAAATTATAGGGAAATCTGTAGGTTGAACTTTTCAAAATAAGAAAAAGGATCACACACAAATAAAAAGAGACGAATTAAACGAGAAATTTAAATATTATTCCAAAGCTGCTGTTTTGGATCTAAATTTAAAAAGGACATTGGAAAATCTTGCTTGTTTATCTGTATTGTTAATCCCATCTGCGTCATAGGAAATCGTCAAGTCGCTTATAGTTACAAAAGGTTTTTCTTTGAAAGATATCTTTTATAGTTAATCAATGTTGCAATTAGCTGGACTAATCTAAATAAAATGGCTTCACTTGTATTAAAGGAAATCCTCGGTTTTTCAGATCCTGGGTTTTACTGAATGCTTTAATCGGCATATATCGGTTTTCATAAGAGTGGCCAAATCCTAAATTCAATTTCCGTTTCAACCTCGAACTCTCGAATCTTGCCTTTTCGATATTTGGACGGAGGCGAAGAAAACCCTGGTCCTGTGTCAAAAAGCGACAAATGCCCTGGGTACGAGGTTGTATTGTTTCATCTGATTGGTTGATCTAATATCATCAATGTTTTTTTTTTTTGAAGTAGTTAGGGTTTTAGAAACAGTGCAGGGTTGTGTATGTATCAACACCTGAACCCAATCACACAAAAGTATTTCTTAAATTTGCGAAGTCAGCAAAATACTCGCCCTCCACATAAAAACCGATTAATAACAAAATGCCTTCAAGATTAAAAATAGCGCAATCGGCATGGAAACGAAGATATGTGTGTTGTCGAGAATGTGTGTTGTCGAATGTAGGTAAGACCTACTTTTTTATCTCCTTTTCGTGTTTGTATTGTCCATCTGCAATTAATTTAGGATAACATTGTGACGTTTAATACTGTATAATTTTATAACATTTCTAGATGATAAAAGAATGATTGTAAGCAGATGCAGAAGAAAAACACTGTAACAACACGTTTGACTAAAAAAACACGAAAAGCAACGTAAAACAATTCTTAACGTTCTGCATTTTAGCTTGTTGGTAAACAGTGAATAAGTAAAACCATAAGAGTTAAAGAAAATGTTGCGCTACATAGTTTGTAAGTATATCTCTTCAACATTTAACAACTCTTTTAAGGGAATGACATCTTCAGTTAAAAGAAATTGTATAGGTGAAATGATCTTAAACTACTCCCTTAAAAGTTCTTTTTGAAAATGTTCATATTTGTTTGTTTGTTTGTTTTTATAGATTTTACATGTTTCGTCATTTCAAGTGTTTTTTCGTGTACCGTATGTCAGAACGGAGGCACTTGTTCTGGTGATGGCGACGGTGAAGTATGCCTGTGTACTCACAGTTTCCATGGTGAGGCCTGTCAAAAATGTAAGCACTGCTTATATACTAGATTATGTCATTATTATTATTCATATTTGTCAAAAAGTATGAAACGAATGTAAAAGATTATCTTTATCATCCTCTTCAATCGATTACGGTAATCTGTGGGGCTAATAACCTTTTCCGAATTTCTGTGTAAACCCTCTATCACGACACAGCTAACAAGTTTTCATTCAATATCAAAATTGCTTATGAAAGCGTTTGAAAGAACGATAAATCATCACGTGACCTAATGCTCACTGACCCAAATAAATTTAACAAGGTTTACACCATGAAGTTTTGATGGTCTCAATTGACAGATAAACTGTATGACAATTATTATTCCACACTAGAAATTGGATGGTAGAGATGATTTCTAAGTAAAGTTATGAAATCAATAAAACATTAGTTGCTTAGACACAAGGTGAAACTTGTTGGCTAGGTCATAATACGGTGTTTAAACAGAACCTCTGGAAAGGCTATCGCATTAGTTGGGCGTTTTCCTATTGTCATTTCATAATTTTTTATCAAAACAAAAGTGGTATATTCCCCATAGAGAAACACAAAATAAGCAAAATACACATTATGTAATTCGTGAAATAAAATAATACATCAAAACGAGTCTATTTCATTTCTTCTGGTTCATTTTATGTAGCCAGAACAGCCAATTTGTTTGATCTTTTAATTGAAGGAGCAAACACCTGTTCTCCTTCTCACCTTTCGATGGGAGAAACGTGTATGCCTCCTTATGGTGTCCATATCTTCATTGTCCATTGTTCATTGTTCATGCTCATACTGACGTAATGGATTCCTGAACGACGGTGCAGAACTAGAAGGCTCAGTGACAGGCCACAGTTTGTTGCTGATAATATGTTTTGTTTCAGCTTAAAGCCAAATGCCGTGTATAATCTTTTCTTTTTCAAACTTTTTAGACAGCAGTTCCTACATGCTGTTCGTAAATGAAAGTGCAATTATAAACCAATTTCAAGAAACGATAGAATCGTTATTTGATGAAGGGGGTCTTGATTACCAGCTTCAAAACAGCACAACAACGAGAACTTTCAAATATATTTTTCAAGAAGCAGACCTCGAAGAAAGTGATCTGCGACAAATCCTAGACGGCAATGCTGAGATTCGCAAATCCGTTATTTCGATTGAAGACGTCGACGAATGCCAGCAAGCGGTGGATCTTTGTAGTAACGGCAAAGTGTGCGTAAATACCATTGGCTCGTTCAAATGCGAATGCGAGAATGGTTACACTGAAGAGGGCGGTAAATGCAACTCAAGTAAGGGCGTCTCCTTCCTTCATCAAACGTTTCAGTCGCTTCCTGTCTCTATCTGGTTTTTAATTTACAAAATCTTCAAAAAGTCTCTGTGGAGGAGTATTTTCTATATAAATGGCAAGCAATATCACCTACTGTTTCAATAAAAAAACAGTCCTCCACAGAGAGATTTTGAAGATTTTGCCCACTGGGTAGTGTTAGCCCTGTATTAACTGGTTAAGAGGGCGCGGAGAATCTTGACTGACGTCAAAGTAAAGGCCGAGTTTGAATATTTACTGCAACAAAGTAATAACACGTAAGAAAATATGATCTCGTCACCTTCATCGCCTGAAACACCGCCCTGGGTTCGAGGTTGTACACAATCCTCATTTCATTGCAACAAGAAAATAGGGCAAACCGCGCTCATACAAATTTGGTTCTTTTTTTCTCTAGAATGGGTAACAAGAGAAACGCAAATTTGGTTGAGCATAGTCGGTGCTGTGGTAATTTTCTTGATTATCACGCTCGTTGTGATCTACCGTAAAAGGTTTATAACAAAGTGAGTTCCTTCTTCCCCTATTCCCCTATTTGCCGGTGTTAATCACGTCGTTTCAACTTAAGGTAAGGTTAGGTGGACAGTAGTGATATTGATGTTTCGAACAGTTATCTTTGGAAAAATTGATTTTCAGTCATGTTGAAACATGGTTCGTTGCAAATTTACACTGTATATTTTTTTTCTGCTTTAATGAAACTAAACGAGTAATCATGCCGAAAAGCTACTAAGTGGTGGTAGAACCTACATGACCGTTACATCATTCGATAGTGACCAGGCAAGGTATTTCGTTTTTTTAGGAAACAGATAAAGAAAAGCAGAGTTGAACATAAAGCTGTAATGCGCAATAACACGATCTCAACTGGTCGCTCGAGTAGACCCAGTACGAGCTACATACCCACGGGCTCGCAAGTGGCGCAAACAAACCGTAAAAACAACAATCGTAACTACGCCAATATCTATAGCAAAAACAGAGGCCGAATGAAAAAGACTAATCTTCCGTCGGCGTTGTCTAATAACACGGGATCGTATGCAAACAGCGAGGAATATGACAGGGAAAAAATGTCTTTTTACATGGGTCGAGGATTCTCTATAACTGAAAGCAAGAAGTTAGTGTTGCTGACATCCAAATATGGCACGAGAGACGTGGACAAATTGGGACCAGTAAAAGTTAGAAGCTCCTACGACGATCCAATTTTAAAAAAAGCTGATCGCATGAGAAGGCCTGCTTCCTATCCGTTAGACCTACATTTTCTGGACCCAGCTATTTCTCCTTTCCCCGCTAAGAACAGATATTATTCACAGAGTGCAGGAGACTATGATAACGTTGTTTTGGAAGATGAAATGTACTTTCAAGAAAGAAACTATCCCAACCAGACATCGGTATTTGATCCAATATGGCATACATCGTTACAGACAATTCCACGTGGTCATTCTTACCCATCGATGAAGTACGATCCAGGTGTAAATATATACTGACCAACGGCATTTTGAAATCTCGAAAACGTGTGACCATAAATGATTGTCGAGTCTGATAGCAAAGTATCTTTTGCATATTTTGAAATAACGACGAAAATACTGGCTTAACAAGGGTGGTAGTAGTGGTGCCAAATTAATTGTTGGGCGTTTCATCAGATAATGTCGTCCGATGATTCCAGCATTGACAGTAAAACTCACACCATGGAGGAGAGTGACAAAGAGAGTACAATTCGAAATGAATAAGAAAAACTAAAATTTTTAAAGAGCAGGCGCTGTTTTTTATTATGACTGACCAAAATGGAATGATAACTTTTGTAAACATGAGTACACTCAATCACTGATAAAACCTTATAGCTACTTATAGGTTAATATAAAAAGATGCGATCGTCACTAGTTTACGGTCAAAGCCTTGTTATTTCTGTCTGGTTAATCGAGGTAATGTAATGCCTCGTTATTTCAACCAAAAGGAGAGAGTTTCAACCAAAACATTTTATGATCGCATCTTGTTAGCTTAACTTTTATATAATCTCCATTACATGAATTTTTTTATCTTCTTAATTATTTACGTGAGCTCCACGCCCTATCCACGCCCTACTGTACAACTGAACCCTGTAATGTAATTCGAGGTACCATTTTGTCTGAGTGAACAAAATAAGTCAGCCCTTCCTACAACGACTAATACCAATAAAATTTAAACACTTAAAATGATTAATTGCGCTATAAATTCGATATTAAGTGGTTGAAAGAAAAAACAAACATCTTGTGTGTATCAAGCATATTAAAAAGAGATTTATGTGTCCTACTTCAAAACATCTGTCAAAAATAAACACAAAATCATGAGAAACTCATCATTTCAAATCTGTGTTTTAATGTTTCGACAAGATCGCATTATCTGCTGTGCATGTGTTAACAATCATGAAAGCATTAATTTAAATGTTTGATTTAAAGGAGATTTTGAGAATCGATAACACTACACTGCGCAGAAAGGTACTAATATTCCAATTTGCAAGACCATGAACTTGGCACAAATAAATACAGGTCTGTTCTTTGTTGACTCTTAAAGGCTGGAACTCAGAGGCGGATCTAGAGAGTATGTCATTTGTGGAGGAGAATGTTAGTTATTAAAGCATAAAAGAAAAGCGTGCAAATAATCCTGGAACAGACCGAAATTATGTGAATGTGCCCCTCCACAATTTTCGACGTACCCCGGAACCACCGCTGGGAACATTTATAAAATTTGTTATGATTTTAAAGTTAATGTCTCATTTTCAGACCACCAAAGTTCGTGATGTAAACGTTGTAAAAAAACTTTGGGTCAGTTAGTGTTCTTCCAAACACTTTTCTGAGAGTTGTCACCGGAGAAGTTAGCTGGTCTGGAAATGATTAAAAAACGGCCAGGTGTTATTCTTTGAGCGTTTTATTTACCAGTGCGGTAGTATATAGTGATGATAGAATATCGGCCATTGACTGACTTTTACCAAATGACAAAACTAAGAAAAACAAATGTAATTTAATACCTGAGACATGATAACGAAAGCAACTTATATATTTTCATAGAACTTTATTGTTAACCTTTGTTATGTTGGCCTCCTGTTTGTTTTCAAAGTATTTCGAACATACAACGAAAACAACTTACGACATTTTGATGCAAATGTCAACAGTCAATGCTAGCATGTTAACGAAAGGAAACACAAAATGAATGGAAAATACTACAAATCATATATAACGAACAGGACGGAAAGTCAGAGAAACTATTCCTCTGATGTCATTCGGAGAAATCAATTGAATATTTGCCCATGTTTGTTCTTAATACCGTCCTAGCTCTACAGTAGAATCTCGATATAACGAACCATGATGGGAACTCGAAATCAGTTCGTTATATCGAAAGTTCGTTAAATCGAGAGATTTTTAGAGGGTTTGTTAAGGGAGAGAACAGAGAACCAGGTTCGTTATATCGAGATCTGGTTATATCGAGGTTCGTAATATGGAGACTCCAGTGTACTTGTTAACATTGGCGTGTACCAGCAAACTACCAGTCAATCTATATGTTAAGCAACTTCTCGGTAACACGATGAACAAATGAAGTGAAAAATCCAGAGCATAAGCAACGAGTTCATGTAGAACTACTTACAGAACGGGCAAAAAGCTAACTTAGGACTAGCTAATGGTAGTGAAACACGAACTAACTACCTGAAATTGTCCCCTGTCGGGATTTTTTTACGTGCTGTTCTCAGCTCAACATAGTGAAGTGACGTTTATCCAGTGTAATGCGTCTCGAAACGAGTAGACGCCAGATATGATGTGTAGTTCAAATTTCCATCTGTAATCCTTTTTTGTGTACAGGTGACAAGTTGATCTGGGTGAACACAAATTGCACGTGTAATAACTTACTTTTGTATCTGCGAATGGAGAAAAGATTAACAGGAACCGGTAAGTCACGACAATCTTATAAAAATAAAATAAAAGGAAGGATAGAAACGTACGGCGACATCTGTTGGAGAGCGTAAAAAGTCATGTCACGTGCTGCACTCCACCACACATACTGAATTTTTTCCTTGCCGATTCATACATGCCCTCTCTGGAGGAGTGGTAAGTGGCTTAACGGAAAGATACACACCGATGATGTTTTGTTTTTTAGAAACGGTTGATTTAACTGATCACTATGGTCACAGATTGAATATAACCCAGTACCTGAACAAACGAGCTTCAGCCCATCTGACAAGCGGACAAACTTACGTTTTAATACACAGTAAGTTTCCTTTTTTTCACTGGCCGAAAAAACGTGCGAGTATATGCGGTGAGCAATAAAACGTCGAGCGATATTTTTTCACTTCCATTCCATTCACTCGGCTTTGTAATGTTTCGATTTAGCACACATGCGTATGACATCAGTAGACGTTGCTTTTCTCGCCTGCACAAATTTGTTGAATGAAAATCCGGCTTTACGTTTATAAAATTGCGTAGACGATATATATGGATAATAGCGTCAAACATAAATAACGTCACGCCGTTTCTTCTTGTGTCATAGATGACGAACATGGAATGAAATGGGCGCCGTTCAACGAACCACTAAATAAGGACGAGAGTTACATGAACAATCTGAATCCAAAATCAATACAAGAAACTCATTCCAAAAAAAGACAGAGAAAAAATGCCATTTATCAGTTGTCCATGGCATGATGAACGGAAACACGCTTGGAACAATGACCTTTAGTAACGTTATTATTGAGATACACGATTTTTTTTAAGAGTCAGCAAATCTTTAGAAATTGAATTATTAAACAATTAATTGAACAGATTTTGATTGGTGCGACAAATCGAATTGTGAGAACAAACAAAACTTTGAATTCTCTGCGTACACTATTCGATTTGCAAGGATACAAGCATACCGAGCCTCATTGCTTGACGAGCCTCAGTGCGATTCCTAAATATACCTATTTTGTTATTTTCGCGCATGCAGTAACCTTCTTAAATCTCATTCGTTTTACAAAAATCTCTTTACAAATTATTTCTTGTTTTTCACTTTCCTTGGTTCCCTCATATAAGGATTGTTGCGAGTCGGAGAAGTTACGGAACTTAGTGTCGAATTTTGTGAACTGTCAATGGTTTCCAAACTGCCGCTCTCCGTTTTCTCCCCCGCTGCCTGTCCTTCGATATCCGTATTATTATTACCACTATTACTATCATTCGGACTGGGTATCAAAGCCTTTAAATATGGATATGGATCAGTGGAGAAAGTTGCGCATGGATAGAGATTCGTATTTATGTTCGTAAATATGTGCGTGTCTGTTGGATTCGTACGTGAAAAGAATCGAAGGAGAGACTCTTCGGTAGCGATTCGTTGCCTAGCAACTCGTTCACGAACAATATGATACTGGTTTACTGGTTCTCGTAACGACGGTGTTCTTACAAACGAATGCACTTCAGGATATTCGGGGAAATTGCTCGGAATGTACGACGGCTGGTCAACTTTCGGCATTCCTGTTTTTAAGGTCTTCTGCTCGGCAGGTGGCTTAGGAGCGTTTAAAGATTTCAACACATCACTTTTACTTTTATTACAAAACATATGGACGGCGTAAACGCTTGAACCGACTTCAGCCAATGCCATTTTGATATCGGACAAGTCAGGCGTTGTTCTATGCGCATGCTCGCAGAACGTTCGACTTGAACGAGTTACTTCGGACAGGTAAGCCTGCAAAATCTCTGTGAGGGTTTCGAGGGAATGCTGAGAAATACTCTGGAAGCCTTTCTCTTTACAGATTGAAGCGATCGATAAACTTAATAAATAACGATGCGGGTGTTTCGGTGATGGCGTAATCGCTGAGTCAGCTAAAAATACAAAACAAACAGTCTGATTTTATTCATTTATTTTGAGGGGACGCAGGGATTTGCTTATTTGCAAGTTTTTCTGTCAAGTATCAGTCACTGGAAAAGAAATACCCACCAGACTTCATGTTAACTCTCCTCCACCACGATTGTTTTATTATTGATTTGAAACTCTACAACAAAAAAGTATATAATATAATAAACAAGATTGAACATCTAAGGAGGAGCACAACTACGTTGCACTATTTCGAATTTATCGTTGAAGTTGAAATTGTATACCAATTTATAAAAAATAAGAAGATAAACCATGGAACATAATGTCACGTGTCAAAATTGAAACGGTGAAGAACAATTCACTTCGAATAACCAACAAAACTAGTAACTGTTTTAATAGTTTCAACAACAACAACAACAACAACAATAACAACAACAACAAAAACAACCAGAGGAAAGGAAATCGAAGTAATTCCATTTTATGAAGTAATAATAATGCTGCTCATCTATTTTATTTCGATCAGGTACGTTTCAGATGAGTCAGCAATTTTGAGGCACCTCTTTTTGCACGCGCGTACACACACACACACACACACACACACACACACACACACACACACACACACACATACACACATTCATACGCAATGAAAAAAGAAATCTTCACTTTAAAAATATAACTCACAAAGTTGCAGTTAAGCTCCAAGTAGTTTTGAAATTCAGAAAAACTGAAAGCTCAACAGAGAAGAATGATGTGGAAAGTTTATAATGAAGGAAGGGGTAAGGTGGGTTAGGGAAGAGAGATTTAAATAGAACAGTAGATTGTGTAGAATTCATCACAGTAATAGTCTATCCTCAAGAAATTGGGATGAACAAAGAACGCATGAACGAACGCATGAACAAAATTGAAGTTATCCAGAAGTGTTAAGTTAGCTCATCTCCGGCGAAAGATCGAGTTGCCTCTAACATATCACCTACTTTAGTACAGTAAAGAAAGTAAAAAGAATGTGAAACAGTGCAGTTGGTTCGAATCATAAGTCAGCACTTACGAATGTTGCATGAACACAACAAAGGTAAGGTAGAGTACGAACAAACTCGTGTAATTTTTGCTATTGGGTTAAAAAAAAGCTAGGACCGTAAAAGGGGGATGGGAAAAGGATACAAAATCTCAAAAGAAAACAAAAGAGGAAATCCAAACATAACAAAAAACTACTTTTAAACATTGCAAAAGTTCCCGTCTTCAACAGACAGCTGAACAGAGAAATTGGAACAAATTCAATGGCATCTTACTATTGCTGGCATACATTTAAGACTTGAATGAGCTCAAATCCCCAAATTTAAAAAAATTATTAACTCTGTAAGACCTTTTTAAAAACACACACGTAAGATATTTTAACTACAATATATATATATAATTTGTGTCATTGATTAAAAATGAAATATGCTAGGAACATAAGAAGTCGTTAATGTACAATTTCCAGACCGATTAACTTCTTCGGTGAAATCTCATAAAAATGTTCTAAAAAAAACGAGGCAAAAAAACGAGGCATAACCTGACCCTAATGCTCACTGACCCAAACAAAGTTTACAAGGTTTACACCACGAAGTTTTGTTGTTCTGAGAATGATACTTTAGCTGATAACATAAAAATTGTTAATAAAAAAACAGAGGAATTTCACAAAATGTCAGTACTAAAATCATTTTTCTTTCTTTGCCTGCCATCAAACCCGGTCAATCAACTTCAATTTTTGATTAAATTATACAACAGCTTTCCTTTCCTTTCCTTAACTCGCCTTCCTATGCATCTTATTTCTTCTTGTTGTTCTCGTGGACAGCCAGTTGCAGCGCGTCAGTGCCCCCTCTAGCAGTCTGGATAACATACAGTATGGTGGCTAGGATGAAATACCAGCGAGGAAGGGTGTAATAGAACAGTGAATACACAACAACCAAAAGGAATACAGTCCAAAACATTAAGACCGTGTACATAAGAGTTCGCACTTTCTTTTCGGCATCGTCGTTAGTAATTACGCTTCCCTCGTTAAACCGTCCTTCTTGATAAAACCTTTTCAAGCGCTCCTCTTTTTCAGCCCAACGAGCTATGCACCATTCATCCAGCTCCGTGGAATCCGTGGGGATATCCGTCATTTTGTAATTCTTGATGTGCACGTGAATTTCCTTTGGGAAGTTTCCTCGCAGCAAATCCTTTTCGCCGTAACATAAATTTATCGGGTAACCAACGGTAATATCGTGAACCTGATCCAACAAAGTCCCTCTCAACTTCTGAACTAAATAGTTAAAGCCCTTCACTCTTGGATGTAAACAATACTCGTATTTGACTAAGCCCATTTTCTCAGCGTACTTGTGACTTCGTTCTAAGCTCTCTTTGCACAAATCAGTCCCTTCTGGAAACAAAAACAATTGCAATGGATACTTCAGATCAATGAAATAATCAAGGATTTGATTCAAGTAACCCTCGTCCTGCTCCCACCTTCGCTGCAGAAATAAGTACATTAAATTTTGCATACACCAACCTATAAGATACGTAAAGTATAATGTAGATCACCACCTTTATTGCTTTGCATTTTATTTTCAGTATGAACTGAATCGGTATACAAACATAGCTTGTTTGCAAATTATGTAGACAAAGGTATTAAATATTTAATTTTTTGGACTTAAAATTTCCTTTAAATGCTTGCATTACAGTGTGTCAAATCCCATTTTAAAATTAATAACTACAACATATGATTCTTCAAAGTTTGGATGAAGCGCAGAGGTTTGCAATTGTCATACCTGGACCAGGCAGCAATTTAAGCTCCTGCTTCATGATGATTTTTTCATTTGCGAGTCGTCCATATCTCAATAATGCCATCCAATAGAACATCCAGTCGAGTCGACACCTGTGATTCATTATGATTAGCGGACACTCCGTTTCCTTGACTCTATCGCCAGTAATTACAATTTTCGTTCCAAATAATAGTTCTATCAAGTAATAGGAAAAATGTAGATTATAAAGCCGAATCTCCACTAGGTGAAAAATGTCACGGCAGAAAATGTAGAAGCAGCAAAAAGTAGAAAACATTTTCTACTTTCCCATACAACACTGAAAATGACATTTTCCGCCTAGTGGAGATTCAGCTTTATAATGGATATTAAGAAGGAAATTAAAAGTATATTCATGAGAATATACATAAGAAAACATGGACGAAGATCCTTTTAACAAGGAGTGATGGAAAAACATTAATAAACTGACAACTTACCAAAAAGTGCCTGCAATCCACAACATAAAAGAAAAAGAATAAGAAAAGGATTACAACACACCTTTGACGTTTGTATGTGTTAACATAGAGTTTGCAGTTTGATTAAATAAAAAAGAAATTATAAAAAAGTAAGGATAATATTATATGTAATATGAAATATAACGTCACAAAAATATACTTACTCCAGGCAAAATTAACCATAACCGAACAGAAAAATCATTGTACCACCGAAACCAGCGTTCGTTTACCAAAAGCAACATGAATCCTGGCGACATGATAAATATGCCACCGAACAGTGAAGTAAAAAATAGATAGATTACAAAGACAAGCCCATGCAAATATCCTTTAATTGATGGCATTTCTATGAACTAAAAAAGAAACAAAATTATATACAAATACAAAATGCATTGTTGAGTCTTATTTTTGCATTTTGAAATCCAAATACAGAAGACTCTCTGTAATTCGAACTTTCCCTAATTGGAACTAATTTCAAGGTCCTTTAACCATTGATTTCTATGTAACTGAAACTCCGTACTTGAACTCTCCTGAAATCGAAGTATTTTTAAAATTCTTACCTTCATAAACATGAAGCAACGTAAATACGAAACTGTTTCTCATTGTTTTTTAAAGTAAGGATTGTGAAGTCATTTTACGAAAGAAGGCTTTTGATGAAATAACAAGATCAAACACAATTGTATAAGAAAAGGGATTATTTCAATCTGAGGAAAAAGTTTTTTGTTAATGGCATTTGCATATATACAAGGAAAAACAGTCTCTTTTTACCCAGTAAATTACGATTTCACAAAAACTATAATGCTTCAAATATAAATTCATAGCAAAATTGAAAGTAAGTTGATACTACCAATATAGCACAGGGTGATGCCCCATGTCGGAGGGTGGATTGCACCAAAATGGTACCGTACCATCCATAATGGTTTAGGTTCTAAATTAGTATTTAGTCTGAAATTAATTACCAAGGGAACCGTTTTGATGCAAACCACCCGAGATTGTAAGGGTCCGGCCAGTTTGCATTTCTACGGGACATGTTGCCCGACGTTGAAAAACAAAAATATTCAGTCCAGCAGCAACATGGTAACAATTCATTTTGATGTAAATTTTTTCTGTAAAGCAGCATTAGTTCTTTGTTTAGAATGAATAGTCCTGTGAATACGATCTTCAATGGATCCCATTTTTTCTGATGAGTACGAATCTGCCTGGATAGCTCTTATAAATTGAGCCTTTTCATCGGTATCTGTGGAATATTTTAGATTTTTGTTAACAGATTCTTCCTCTCTTTTCCTCTCTTCCCTATATGTTTTTGTGTTTTCGGCACGCTGTACCTTTCGCCATTTCGCATTTTCGATCATCTCCCTCCGTTTGGCTTCCATTTCATCTCCGTCATCACTCTCACCAGCAGAGCTGGCACTCCTTTTTCTGCGTTTTGATCTTCGATCACTCCTGTCATCTTTTTGTTTGTATCTGCCACCACTGCTCCAATCCCTCTCACTTTTATGAGAAATTTCGTGTCTTCTGTAGTCATGTCTGCCATTTTTGGGAGATCTCTCGGTTCTTCGGTACTTATCTCTTTCTTGTTTAAATGATGATTTAATTCTGTGAGAATCTTTTATTGGTTCAGGTGATTGAGACGATCTTCTTCGCTTCTTCTTCTTTGACTTATCTTTAGGCTCGGACATTTGCTTCTGTAGCAGAGCTTTCATTTTCCTCATTTTGATTGGATTTTGCACGAGAAGTTTCCGGTTTTCTTCTTCTTTTTTTTTAATGAGAAATAGGGGATCTTCTTTCACTTTCGCCAGGATATCTCCAGCTTTAGGAATACTATTACTGGATGCCGACACCTGACTTTTAGCATTTAGTAAATGATTATCTTCTTCCTGCAGAACCTCCACGTGCTTGTCAATTTTTCGACCAAGAAGATATTCATCAGTGTTCACCTGTTTCTGATGGCTATACATCCAGTCTAATTTCTCTGTTTTTTTCTTTTGCAATCCAGACTGAACCGCTTGCCTTTGGAAAGATTCCCGTTGTCTTTCTTCTTTTAATTCCTTCTGAAGTTGAGCAATCCGTTCTTCTTCCTTTCTTTTCTTTTCTTCAGCTTTCCACACCCTCTCTAAATTTTCCATCGTGAGAGGGTGAAAGTGTTTTTTCATATTCAAATCTCCACCACCCATCTTGGTAGCTTTTTTCTTTTCAAACTAAAATAATTATTATTTTGAACTTTTTCCTTCTTTCTCGACTTTGATGTATCTGTTTCAGTTTTAAAATAATAATATTCTGATGCAATGCATTTAATTAATCTAAAAGAAAAAAGAAAATTATATATATGATATATCCAAAAGAAGCTTTTAAAAGAGTATTGGGAAAACAATTGAGTTTTAGTGGTTAACTTCTGTTGTTATATCTTGTTTTCAACAGGACGATAGATAGTTGATATAGGAAAGATGGATTGATATATGATCATATATATAATGATTGATACATTTTTAAAAAGTTGTATAAATGAAAGTTAAGAAATTTCAAAAAATCGGGTTGTCTCCTATGAAACTCCTTACGTTTTTCATCTCATTTCTTGACAAAAACAATGATGGAGAGCAAAAAAGTAAATCAGTTAATAGATAGTATAGGCATGCAAACAGGAATGAGACCTCTCTAATACAGTTAAGACCACTCGACCAAAAACATCAAAAGATATGTTTCTTTACTGTTTCAGGACACCCACACAACCGAGTGCATTCAAAACCTCTGCATTTGATTTGAGAATACAAGACAGAGTATTGTAAAAAATCTTGAAAATCAAAAGGGTTAATCCTTATTATTTTCATTTTTCGACTTGCAACTATCCGTTCATTTAGCAAGCCATGTGAACAAAAACCCATAAGGGGCAGGTGTAACATAACATTTTGTTCTCCTCACCAAGTGCCATTACTACCGTGAATGTAATTCCATAAAAGAACCAGACGTCCAGGGGCAAATATATCAAACCAATGCCAAACTAAAGCATGAGACAAACTTTCTAAACTTTCTGAACTGTGATGTCACAACATGACGTCAGTGAAATCTTTGATCAACTATATCTATTTGTCTGAACATGTGATCCCATAAATTGTTTTGATCAGCTTTTCTAGCTCTATCACACAGTAGGTACCACTTTCAGTTCATTATTCTTTTTTAATTTTTTTAATTTTAATTTTCACTAGTATAAGCCCCATGCCTCTGCAGATTTGGGTATTTCGCTTGCGAACATAGTGGCCTTTTAGCTCACTGCCGTGCAATCCTTATAATATTGATATTGTTGAAACATGTGAAACCAAGTATTTTTGTTAAACTGTTAATTTCATTTATTCAATCTGAAGCTCTTTCCGAAAATTAGCAGTGATTAATAACAGTGATTAATAACTTTTAATGTTTATTGAGTCGATGTCACACAAATAGCGTATTCCATTTTTACGACCGCCATAGAAAGAGATATTAATGTGTACCGCTAGAACTATAGTACTCCACCAAAGATGTATATATATATAAAGATTGATGAATTTCTTCTTTCCAAAGTAAATCTGCCACGCAAAACAACAATTTAACGTGAAAACTCTTAAGATTTGATTAAAATTCCTCTGTATTTTTGCCATGTAAAATGTTAAAGATGATTTAAGAAACCCACCCACCCGCTCAAAACGTTTGAGATTTGATTTGGACATCACCCTTAAATAGAAGAAGAAAAAAATAGTTATTGTGGCAAAGTTCAATTAAAAATCACTATTATTTTAGCTTGTGATAAGACGATATATAAGGGAAGCTAGTAGATGGATTGATAGATGGATTTTGTAAATATTATATACAATGAATAATTAGATAGAGGAGGGTCGCCACTCCCCTCTAATTCAGAAAAACTATTTTATATATGAAACTCTTTCAGACGACTTTCTAAGTGACATATTCTTCACAAATTCTCACAGCCTTTCCTCGATAAGTATGGGTGTTTTTATTTAAAATATAATTATCAAGTCAATTTTCTTTGAGGATTTGCAGTCTTATCATGCTCGCATGTATTTTAATTTGCTTTATATTATAAACACTTTAACAAAATTTTCTGATTATTTCGTCCTCAGGACATTACGGTATAAAACAAAATAAAATTTCTTTCTATACACAAATAAAAATACGCAAAAAGCGCTGCTCCAGACCAGGTATTTTCCATGAAAAAAGTGAAAAAAGTTAACTTTTTCTGCAACATTGCATTGGGATTATTTTTTCACAAAATTAACTTTTTTGTGTTCAACTAGTTTTTTCCCAAACACAAACAACAAAGACTGCCCGTTTCATAGTTTATTCAATGCAATGGAATCCATTCATATTAAAAACACTCAAACAAAAAAATCCTGGAACATTGGGTTTTTTTTTAATTAGTTATAAAAAAGTTATTCCATGGTTATTCCAATGATGTTGCACGCCTCTAACTATGCTACCTATTATTTATTGTTGAACTAAATACATCATTTACCCACAAACCCAACCTTGGGGAAGTGTAGTACCCAAGTAAACATTTACAAAGTTTACATCAAGAAGTTGATGGTTAGAAATTGGGATATAAATGAACGCTTTAGCTACAGTAGAGTAGAACAGAAAAGTTAGTTTCACCAAAGTCCGTACAAACATCTGCCGTTCAGCTTTACTTACATAAACGCCTTGAACGAAGACTATAGGAATTTGGTAAACTAACTATCTACTGCAAGCTGCGAAGATAATGTTTGCGGAATGGATTGGATCATGGTTTTTGCAAGATCTTGGTTTTTCACAGTGCATTGCATTGAGATGCCATGAAAACAAAGGAAAAAGAAAAATTTTGAAAATTTGACTCTGCAATATCATCCATCGCTAGAAAAAAATGCGTTTCGTCACTCTTCTTTCAAGTTCATAATAAAGCCCCACTCAGCATTGCTGCATATTGTTGGATGCTCTGCGCACCTGCTGCAGGACAAAGTCGAATAGACGATTTTGGAGATCCTGCAGCCATTTATTTATGTATTCTACTATAATTGTGATTGATATTATGTATGTCAGTGGGGAAAGTTGAAATCCGGCACTTCACCTCCTAGCTGAGATAAAATTTATTAGAAAAGTGCTGGGTTTTTTTCAAAAAGTTCCGACCAAGTGAAAATATTGTCCTAAATAAATAGTCCAGAGAATAAAAATAGGCACAACAAGAAGAAGAGAATCAACAATAATATCTTCCCCACTGATGCAATCAAAAACATCAAAATACATAATGCTATAACGTCGAATTTTTGTGGCACTGTTTTTTTGTGGTAAAATGTGTGTAGTATAATGAATAGTCCATAGTTGAGTATTTCTCGCTCTAGAATGTTTCTGCAAGTTCTTAGTTGTTGTCTAATAAATATCACATAGATGAATCTCTTGGTTTACATTTGCTAAACCACTTTTATACCATTAAATCTTTGCATGTGGTGACCCCTTGGAGATTCTCCTGTTTTGGATTCTTTATTACAAACCAATAGCTCCATTGTTAAATACTAATAGTAAAAAACTAATGAATATATGGCATATTGAAAAGTTACCATTGGCAGAAAAGTATGCAGAACAATTGGGGCCTCTGATAATAGACATTAGCCAATTAATAGCCAATTCTGTTGTACTCTAAATACGGTAGAAATATTTGTGAGTCAATTGTTTCGAGTCAATTGTTTCAATATGATTGATTGTGCTACGAAAGACCTGTTATCCTTTTTGGGAAAATGCATTGAGTAAAGCCATCACCTGCAAAATGAAAAATTTGCCAACCAAAGTGATGTATTGAGTGATACAAGTTACAAGTTTTTTTATTATTGTTGAAAAGAACAGAATGTTCGCAAGTAGCAATTGGTGGAAACCATGGGGCCTGAAAAATTGAGGTGTTTTCTAAAAAAGGACAACGGTGAAAAAACTGTTCCTCTTTTCCTCCCAGTAGTGTAGAAAATTTAAATTAAAATGACTTTAATTTCTGACTCACGTTTTTCACTCAAGAAGTAGACAATTAGAAAAGAAGTTTTTGGCCATGGCAGACCTTGTGAATTTGACCATTTCAAATTCAATCTCACAATTTGGATCAGAAAAACGGTTTGATAAAAGTTTGGTTACATCTGCATTAAAGGTTAGTAATTTAAAAACCAGCAATATATTTCATTTGACCTCAAGATGCCATTATTAATGACATGCTTGATGTTATGAATCATTTGTAGGGGAAACTAGAACTAATAACTGGCATTGAAACTTCATGGATGGAACTTGAATTATATAACAATAACAATGGCTTCATCGCAAAACTGGAAGACAACAAAATGCTAGGGTATTATTCACCTGTCGATGGATGGAGACTTCACGTGAGTATATCCTCATCATTTTTATCTCAGAATTGGTGTCTTTGTCTTTCGATTGTTTACATTATAACCTCATACACTGAAATACAAAGAGATATAATTCCTTTTTTAGGCAGTCCTCCATACCCTAGTTTTTTTGAAATCTTCATTTTTATGAATTTTAAAGGTGATCAATAAAAATCCAACCACAGCAGTTGGTGAGTTTGATGATGTATCAAAAGTTGAAAAGTATGTGCTGCCCGAAGATGAATATGATAAGAAACAAGGTCAGTTTATATTCAACTTTCTTTTCATATTTCATACAGTTAGTTGTTGTACGAACACATAATTGTAGAATGCAAGGATTTCCAATTTTCTTTATTCCACATTGTGCTAGATAGTGTTCGCACTTTCCTGAAGAAAAACAAACTTGGGAAGTTTTCTGAGGAGGCACATCAAGCCGAGGAAAATGAGAAACTGAAAGAATTGGCTGAAGAAAAGCAAGCTCGAACATTTCAAGTTGGAAATCGTTGCGAGACGTTTGTGCCAAAACAACCGAAAAGGCGAGGAACTATTGTTTACATAGGTATGAAAATCTGTATTATGAAGTATTATTTATTTATAACAGTCGTTTTAAGATCATTATGCAATTTATTTTGTTGATCGGATCTTAATTGTAGGTGAAGTTGACTTTAAGCCAGGCTGGTGGATTGGCGTAAAGTATGATGAGCCACTTGGTAAAAACGATGGCAGGTATAGTTTCCATAAAAAATGTTTTGCCAATATGCTTGTTAAAATACACATGAAAAATCTAGGTAAAATAAAAACACGAATCCGAATATCAATGCGATGGATGAAAAGACTAAAGTGCTTCTTCAGTTTAAATAAACTTTCATTTAAAGAAGATGATAATGTTCCTCGTGTAATGCCCAATCTCCACTGGTTCCACTTTAGGAGGGTGTTCAAGTTAAAATCTTGTATCACAAACTTTTGGGTGAGAACTCTTATAAAAGTGTTTGAAAGAATGAGGCAAAGTTGTTTATAAACTCGGTCACCCAAACAAATTCTACAAGGTTTACACGATGAACTTTACTGATACGGGATTTTACCTTGAACTATATGTTGTTGGTGGTAGTAGTTGTGTATCTTTTGCGAAACCAGGACCAATAAACAACAAGCGGAATACAGTGGAATATCTATTACAGACTTTTTCATGATGTTGTCGAAAAACAATAGAAAGTCCATTGCTGCTGTTTACCTTTCACTGGATGAAACTTTATAAGAGAGTATTAGAAAAAAAATCGAGTTTGGAGGATAACTTCTCTTTTCACATTTTGTTTTCTATAAAGGTAGATAGATGAATACGTGGATTTGCAGCAATTTTATACGATGAAAATCCAGATAATAAAAAAACTGTTTATATGTTATCCTTATATTTTACCGCCTACTCTGATTACCTTAAAAACGATGGAGAGTAGAAAAATTATTAAAAGTGAAAAGGTCTATAAACTCTTATAAAGAACCTTTCTCATGCGGTCACTATATTTCGGAACGAATAGTGTCGGCTTTATAGAGATTCTACTTGATTCAGGAAAAAGCTTTCGATTCAACCGTAATTCTGTTTTAGTGTTCAAGGAAAACGTTACTTCACCTGTCCCCCAAAGTATGGAGGATTTGTACGTCCCAGTCAAGTGGAAATTGGAGATTTTCCTGAGGAAGACTTTGGATTGGATGATGATGACGAAATGTAGCCCAATCAAATTCTTCTGTTCTATTCCATGACAAGTTCATTCTTCTGATGCCATCCTGTTTATGTTAATCGACTTCCAACTGAGGGCTACTGATTTCAAATTATCCACACTTATCGCTCACAAGGGTTTTGTCTTGGTTGTAAATACACGTAAATACAATCGCGTATAAAGGATAAAGGCGTTGTTCAGTTAAAAAATTCTCGATCATGATTGTAATTCACGAACTTAACTTGATGTTAATAACAGCCTCGCCTGTTCACCCGCATTTTTCATTTTAATAAACGAGAACTCCGGACAATGACAAATGTAAAAGAACTTTTTATGAATACGTAATACAGAGTAACCCCTGTTTTTAGTATTCACACATTTTATTTTTTATTTTGTTCTGCCCTCTTGGAAAAAAACAAAAGAAAGGAAACCCCATTTTACACGTGTGGAATTTTACGCTTTATCGAAACCAGCCTTCAGAGCTAAATTGTTCTTTTAGAATGTCTCTAAAGCTGCTTCTTTCTTGGGATGGTATTGTTACTTTAAAGGAATATTAAAGACTCGGTGTTGTGCTACCAAACAACGTCTTTTACCCTTTAAAATTTTCCATTTCAGTCGAGCAACATTTCTTGTATTCCCGTATTTACATCGTCCAGAGCTTCTCGGAGAGTTAAGTATATCGTACGGTAAAAGTAAAGACTGCGGGAATATGCTTATAATATTTATTCATCGCGCCTCCATTTATTTGCTGACCGTGGAAAGTTAGCTGTGCGGTATATTATTCCGATAATTCTACATCGTTTTCAAAGCAAAACAATATACGAAGAGAATAAAAAGAATTACGATCAAATTTTGTTGGCAATATTCGATGCACAGTTTAGTGCAACGTAGATAATAAATATCTATTCTTTAATATTTCTAGCCATGTTATATGCAATTCTTCAAAACTTTTCTTGGTTCTATCTATCTTTTTTTAGCAATCCTCGCAGTCACTCTTTAATAAACGTTTACCAAAATTTTCTCTTAAAAATCATACTTTTCTGCTGAATGGTTAGTCATAACAGACATTGAAATAACAATTAGCAAAACTTTGATAATTTAAGCACTTCCCTATCGATGTATCTTCTTCCATTCTGTTGTTTATGCACTCTCCGTCATTCAGACACAACTTCAGCAGTTTCTGCTGCGCCGCATTGTTGGCTCGTCGGCTCGTCATCCAAATGTCCACCACGTGTGTCTTGTCTGTAAATTTTTCTTCTCTGTTTTATTTTTCCATTTATGTTGACTTTTCATTTTTTTTCTTTCTATCTTCTGTTTGTCTTCTTTCTATCCACGCTTGCGAATGCTATCTTTTAGAGTTGGGATATAAAAGGGGGAAAAAACATGTCAGTTAGTTTACTCGCTAACAAATTCATATGCGATGGCTTTGTATGTTCACTGCACGGTTTTCTTTTATAAGCAATACTTTATAAGCAACGTGAAGCTCAAATCTGTCAATAAACAAAGCATCTCCTAAGCAACAGCCAAGACTAAGATTGGATTTGCCAAACAAGGAAAACCAAACAAACTAGGAACAAAACCTTAAACACTAAAATTAAAAGAACAAAAAGGGACATATTTTTCGCTGCCTGATAAGAAACCTGTAAAATGATTTCCATTGGTTTGATAAAAATCTGCGCAGTTCTACGTGAATATACCAACACGCAAATTTGGTCTTCCATCGTAGATACTTAATAAGCAACAAGTAAGCAAAAAATCAGCCTGTAAAAGAGAGTAACATAAGCCTCAGCCAAAAGTTTGTGTTGCTTATAAAAAAGGGGTGTATTGTCACAGCGGCGGATCTACCGCTAGGAAAAAAAAAAAGAAAAAAAAAAGGAGGACGAGTACAGCGTCAACAAATTTCCTTTCAATCTTAATTATGGATTAGGTTACTTGCACGTTTTCCTTTGCCTACGTTCTAGATCCAGCTATGTAGTCATGTATGGTTTATCATATATACGGAAGAATATGACTTATGACTCTTGTGCATTTTTAATAATTTTGCATTTCTGCACTTGTGTAATGTGACAGAAAACGGTGTTATTAAGTGCGTACCAATATTTTCCTGGTTTAAAATCTAACTAAGTTTTTGCAACTTCTGAAGACAATCCTCATAAAGAACTTGTTGTATTGATTTAAATACAAATCATTGTCGATACTTCAATATCATTCATTAAAACGGACAACGCTGATATTCTGATTTTCCATCTATACTAATGGGTTTAACTTCTCTACGCTTAAAAACAAATAACAAAGAGTATTACATCAGAAAAATTTTCTTTCCAAATAAAAGTTATCATTATATCTTCTTCCTCATCAAGTATTTTTTCCATTTATGTTGACTTTTCATTTTTTTCTTTCTATCTTCTGTTTGTCTTCTTTCTATCCACGCTTGCGAATGCTATCTTTTAGAGTTGGGATATAAAAGGGGGAAAAACATGTCAGTTAGTTTACTCGCAAACAAATTCATATGCGATGGCTGTATCTGCAAGACCTGACGTCGTTGTCTTTGACAGCATGTCGTTGACTGAAATTGGTGCAAAGTTTAAATACAATTGCGATGAATGTATTCGTTGTTGTCGTCAGTACGGCCTTCCGGCAACAAATATGGACCTCCGCGATGTCACCGCCAATGTCACGGACAACATTATCCTCGAGCAATTGATGGGATTACGTGGCGTTGCACAGTGAAAAGGTGTAAAAAGATAATATATATTCGTAAAAACAGTTTTTTTTGAAGGATCGCATCTTCAGCTGTGGCAGAGCCTTGGTCTGGCTTATCTATGGATTTGCGCCGCTGGTAGCAGTAGAGGGTTGTCCGTGAAAGATGTGCAACACGAGCTATCGATTGGCAGTTGTGAGACGGTCGTTGACTGGAACCAGTACTGTCGTGATGATACTGTCGCGTATTTTGCCAACAATCTTGTACAGATCGGTGGCCCCGGATGCTTCGTGGAAATTGACGTATCGTTGTTTGTACGGCGCAAATATGATCGTAGTAGGATTGTGCCGGAACAATTTTGGTGGCTATGAACCCGCAATAAAGCAGGGATTTCTAGTGCCTGTACAACGTCGAGACGCTGCTACTCTTCTCCCTATTATCTAACAGGGGATTCGTCCTTGAACGGAAATATGGAGTGACATGTGGGCAGCGTACAACAATCTTCAGGCTCAAGGTTATCAACACCCGCACAGTTAACAATGCGTACCACTTCGTCGACCCGAATACCATGGTAACAACGAATCGGGTAGAACCAATGTGGCAAAGAAGGAAGGCTAAGTTCAATTTCGGACAGCTTCGTTATCAAAAATTGGGAAAAGGTGTTATTACACGAATTAGGGCAGGTATTACAAATCTAGACAAATTTTATTACAAATTTGGGCGTAACAAATGTCAGTGATAAACACTGCAAAAAGGAAAGAAAAATACGTTAAATCCTCTATTAAGGGCTCTCCCTCTTTTAAGCACCTCCTTCTAATAAGCACCCCCCCCCCCCTCTAAAGGAGGGCGCTTATTATTAAAAAATTACCTCAAAATTAATCAAAACGAATATGCTCAAGGAATTATCTGAATCATCTTTTATCGACCTACACTTTTTTTGTAACTTCCTTTAGTCTTGTTATATATGACAGAAACAAAAGCATAGCAAATGAACAGATCTCGTCTTTACAGAACCCTGGGGAGGGCTTTTTTCTCATCTTTTAAGCGCCTCCCTGGGTTTTAACGATTTCTTTTCCTAGTTTTTTTATAGTTTACAAGGTGGTGTAATTTCAAATTTTGGGGGTCACTTTCAACAAACATCTAGCGGGTCAAGGCTGATGCAAAAAATAAAATGACAAAGAGTATCACATCAGGAAGATTTTCTTTCCAAGCAAAAGTTCTCGTTATATCTTCTTCCTCATCAAGTGCATATTTGTAAATAATGTCAAAAGTGATAGTGTTTATTGAGTTATTGAGACATGTCCAAACGAGGCTTCTTTCGAGTTGACCAAAAAATATGATGGTCACTCCAGACATTCTCTTGACGTTTTCGTTTTTGACCACGTTGTGCAAAATCTTCACATATATCTTCCAGCTCAAAACGACACGTTTTGCTGGATGGTAACGGATCAGTTTCGATATCATCTGACCGTTTTCGTTTTGTTTGAATACCAACTCCACCATTCAACGCGTAATCTCTACGACAACGAAGAACGACTTCGGCACGCAAGAAGATTTTGTTTCGTTGAAGTTTAATAACTCTAAATTGTAACAGGAATTAGATCATTAAAATCACATTGGTGCAACTGATGTAAAGAATTGGTCCTGTATTTCTAATGGAACTGATGATCATTTTGGTATAACTTATGGAAACAATAGGCAAAACCAAATACTCAAAATCTCCACTTAATGTTTCATGAGTGAATATCCTAATTCAAACCCGTTCTTCAATAAAACATCATGAACTTACTTGATTCCCTTTGGTGGAGATGCTTCCTGAAGATTGACTTTAGAGAATGTCAATTCAGTAGATCTTATTTCAGTAACTTTCGACAGAGGTTTATTGTAATTCAACCAAGGAGGCGAGAATGCAAATAATACCATAATAAACTTTCACAGAAACAACAAGTTAATTCGAAGCTAAAACAAGAATTACACATACTTCTTTCAAATATGCATAGACTACCCAATGCATTAACTTCTAGAAAATCGCTGAAAGATCCGTGAGAAAGTTATTGTTCAGTGATGAAACGAAAAACTATTTCAAGTATGTGTTTGATTCCAGTCACAAACCTACCTGATTCACTTGTAGCCATAAATTGACATAGATGTTTATATGACGTCAAATTTTATTTCCACATTTCATGTTGTCATTAGAAACAATTTCCTCAATTAAAAATGGTGAACAACATGGTACCCTAAATAATTTTAACATCTTTCAATCGTTTATCAACGACTTCTCCGTTTCAATTAACAACGAGGGAAGAACAAAGTAGAAATCTCTCCTAAATATTTAAATTTGAATTTTATAAACGCTATAGTGATCTAAACAGTGAGGCCTTTGTAAATGTATTTCATTTCCTGATACAAGCCAACATCCAATACAGGTTGTAACTGTTAGAAATTGGTGTTCTGTGCGTGTGGACAACAAATTCAGTCTGAACAACTGACTCAAATAATAGTAGATAAGTACTTTTAGGGAAAAATAACCCTAAATACCCTTTTATTTCCCATGTCATATTTTAAAGAATAAAACGGATTGAAAAGGTAACGATTTGTAAAATTGAACTTGCTTATAATTCCAATAAATGAGTTTCTACTGAATATGGTATATGACAGCGCGAATTGCATACTGCACTTTTGTATGTTCACTGCACAGTTTTCTTTTATACCCAATACCTTATAAGCAATGTGAAGCTCAAATCTGTCAATAAACAAAGCATCTCCTAAGCAACAGCCAAGACTAAGATTGGATTTGCCAAACAAGGAAAACCAAACAAACTAGGAACAACTTGTTCTAGATCCAGCTATGTAGTCATGTATGGTTTATCATATATACGGAAAAATATGACTTATGACTCTTGTGCATTTTTAATAATTTTGCATTTCTGCACTTGTGTAATGTGACAGAAAACGGTGTTATTAAGTGCGTACCAATATTTTCCTGGTTTAAAATCTAACTAAGTTTTTGCAACTTCTGAAGACAAACCTCATAAAGAACTTGTTGTATTGATTTAAATACAAATCATTGTTGATACTTCAATATCATTCATTAAAACGGACAACGCTGATATTCTGATTTTCCATCTATACTAAAGGGTTTAACTTCTCTGCGCTTAAAAACAAAAAACAAAGAGTATCACATCAGTAAGATTTTCTTTCCAAATAAAAGTTCCCATTATATCTTCTTCCTCATCAAGTATATGTTTGCAAATAATGTCAAAAGTGACAGTGTTTATTGAGACTTTTCATTTTTTACTTTCTATCTTCTGTTTGTCTTCTTTCTTTACACGATATAGAACCGACAAACCGAAATGACTATCTGTCAAAGTTTATGTGGAACCAACGATTCGCCAAGCACACGCTTTCTTCCATCTATGGGATCAAATTTCCACTTTGTATCTGGTCTGATCGAGCTTAATGTTAGATATATGAGTGGATAAAGAAGTAAATAACAACAATTTTGCAGAGAGCTCATCTCTATAACGGCATACCGGAAAACCGGGACTCGGGAGCCTTAGGTAGGAACTTAAGTGTTTAAGTGGGACCTGGAACCCAGGACTTTGAAAGTAAGATCAGGGACCCGGGACAATGAATATCTTGGGTGAGACCAGGGACCTGGGACCATGAAAGTAGGACCAAGTCATGGATCTTATGATTTTGCATGACAGACACTTGTATTGTTTCGCAATCGCCATGCAATAAATTTGCTACAGATCTTTTAAATGAAATGAAATAGCGCCAGGTTTGTACTTTCTGTTTGTTGGGACCCACTTAATTAAAATAGACCCTGGGTAGTAAGACGATGGAGAGCCATGTTTACGTCTTAATGTTAGAATATAATTAAAAAATTAAAACACATTCGGAAAGTTCTAGAGAGAATGTTTTAGCTAGAAGCTTCTCTGGTTTATATATATATAAAACGAGATGATTATGGCTTCGTCAGAAAAAAATAAATTTCTTACTGAAGTGCTGAAATTATTTTGGCACCTCAAGTTTTGTGATTACAACATTCAACAAACTTGATCATATAAATTAAATAAAATTTGAAGAGACTTTTATTTTGTATCCCGAAGATGGAGACAGGTGAGAAATTTTTGTGTTTTTCATGTTATTTTGTTTTTTTTGTTTGCAGGAAATGTATCGTCCAATATTTTCCAGCGCATCAAATTTGTCGTTAATATCTCCCAGTGTTTTATTTACAGTTACGAAAGGTTTAGATTTGGTTTCAATGGATAACGTTGAAAAGGAATGCCCATTAGAGAACACGAAGCAAAAAGTCGCCTTTGAGAAATTCGACTCGCGCGACGTGCGTGCGCGAAGAGTAAAACGTGAATGCGAAGCCGTCATTTGAGTATGAACGTTATGTAATGGTTCTTCTCCCTATCTACAGTACAACATATAGGTATAAAAAAAATTTAGCTAACTTGATAACAAGGATAATACTGTGAGCGGAATAAGATAAGAGCGGAGCTACTTATAACAACAAAGTGATTGGATAAAGATAGCGATGAAATCAAAATTGAAGAACACTGTGCTAAAACTGTTAGATTGCCATTGGTTTTTTAAACAAATAATTGGCTAAGGATGAAACAGAGGAGAAATTTTAATAAAAACAAAAACAAAAACAAAAACAAACAAATAAAAAAACAACAACAAACAAACAAACTGATAAAACAAGTTAAGCACCAACAGATAATAATCTTGCTAAAGCTTTATCCGTAAAATATTTTTAAGCTTCGCTGCTAAATTTACTCAAACCATCAATTTGTCGAATTTGTTTCGGGAGTTCGTTGAAAAAACTACAATGCGAGGTAAATGTTCGCGGTTCTCCTTGTTTAATTTTATGTTCATTGTCGTTTCGTGAACTCCTGTTTACTTCCATACTGACTTTTAGATAATCCGGCCATTTGTTATCGTGTATGGCTTTGAATGCTAACTTTGATTTTAAGAAGGCTATATACTCTTTGATAGGTAGCCAACCAAGACGTAGGATATCATTTTCTTTCACGTAACGGTCAAATACATATGCAGCAACAATGTTTTGTACTTTTTGTAGCCTACTCAATAGATATTCAGGTATATCGTGACCGTAAACCACATTCCCATAGTTCAGTATGGATAGTAGTAAACCTTGCGCGAGTAGTTTTATTGATTTGAAAGGCGTGAATCGTTTAACGAGACGAAGCGATCGGAGGATGCCATGCACTGCTTTGATGGTAGCTGTAACATGTACACTCCAGGTTATGTTTTCGTCGAAGTGTAAGCCCAAGATTTTTGTTGTTTTTGATCGCTCGATGGTTGATCCCCCACATGAGATGTCAGCTTCCTTCGTTGTTTTCAGATTATTAATCTTACTGAGTTGAGATGTCGAGAAAACGAGTAGCTTGGTCCATCTTTGTAGACGTTCAAGGTCTTCTTGTAGTTTTTTCAAGTTAGCTTTGATGTCTTTTACTTTGGAGTTCGTATACAAAGTTGTATCGTCTGCGTATTGAATGGAAGGTGATTTGATGCTGTTTTGCAGATCCTGTACATAAAGATTAAAACGTACAGCACCTAGTATACTTCCCTGTGGTACACCAAATACTATTGGCAGCGAATCTGATGTTTCATCGTCTACTTGCACGAATTGCTTTCTCCCAGTTAAGTAACTCAAGATCGTTCTTAGAGAGCTTTTGGAGAAGTTCAGCTGACACAGCTTGTTTAACAGTATGCGATGATCAGCCGTGTCGAATGCTTTTGAATAGTCTATCATTATCGCGATGGTAACTTCACTTTTGTTCATTTTTTAAGATGCCCCTTTCGTAGATTTTAGAGAATATAGGTAACACAGAGATTGGTCTGTAGTCAACTGGAGTCATCGGACTGTCAATCTTTGGAATTGGGCAAATCCTGGCAGTTTTCCAAGTATCTGGAAAAACGCATTTGTCGATGCAGTTGTTAATGATATGCACCAGCGGTGACGAAATTAGGTCGCTTACAGGTTTAATGTACCTGACCGGAATGTTAACATGTCCGGTTGAACATTCATTCTTTAGTCCGGATATGATCTTTTTGACTTCTTTATTTTTTATTTTTTTTATTTAATTTTCTAATTTAAAAGACTCATTCATCTCTGTTGTTAATTGGAAGGTTTTCAACAAATACTGAGTCGATCGTTTGTTCGTTTGCTTTTACAGTAATTCTAGATGCCAAGATACAGAAATGTTCGTTTAAGGCAGCGGGTTTATGCAGTGCGCGGGTTATTTCTGGGTGGATCGTATCAATATCATAAATTACCGGATAGGTGTACACACGATTACATTCTAGACGTCCGGATGAATTATACCATTATCGTAATTGACATAGTTTGGAGGACTTTGAACGAGGTTATTGACGGATAGCTTAATTTACGGCAAACACATTTTCTACCTAACCATTTCGTCTATTATGCTATCTACGTGTTACTGCAATGTCTTTTATTGCAATGACAATATCCTTTCAGCCATTGATAATATATATGTAATGTCTTGGTAGAAAATGTGTTTGTCGTAAATGACCTACTAAGGAGGACTTGGGAAATTGCGCACTAGATGGACGACGTCATTACCGCAAAAGATATGCTTAGAAGGACACGACATAACCCTAAATGGGGAAAAGCAGAATTGATAATCTGGTCATCGTAAAAGCGGATTAGGAGGTGTGGAATTGTGTTTTAGGCTGAATGTCCAAGGTAGACATAGTATTTCGGTAAATGACCGTAAATTATATGCTTATAAGGATATAGAATGCCGAATTTTCGGGTAATTTTATAGGCACAGTGAAGTCTAGTGTCTCTTTTTAACGTACAATATTACAATCTGAACAGTGGAAGGACATATATCAGCGGCGGATCTAGGGTATGTCAAAAATTGTGGAGGAGCACATAAACCTTATTTCTGTTTTCAGTCTGTATTACCAATGGGATTACTTGCACGTTTTTCTTTTATGGTTTAATATCTAATGTTCTCCTTCACAAATTTCGACATACCTTCTAGATCCGCCTCTGTATATATCCATATCGTGTCCTCCTTGGTATAAAAATTAGCGCAAATATATATATTGGTGTTTAGGTGGACATGTCCTCCTAAGGTACTATTTAGTCAAAACAAAAAATTGTATAAAGGCTTGAGAGGTTTAGGAGGACACGAAATTTATTTTTTAGAATTTCACTGTTCTGTCGTAATGTATAGATAGAAGTAATACATGAAAGCTTAGAATCTAATTTTTCGATGGGAAAACTTCAGAGGTAGTAATGAAATAAACCAATATTTTGTGTCCTCCTAAGTATACAATTTATAGATTGTCCCCCTAAACATGCAAATGGTACAATATATATATATATATATATATATATATATATATATATATATATATATATATATATAATCAGAAATTCGGGATTGTTGTATCCTTCTTTAGCAAATTCCCTCTATGTATATTAACGAACCAAGAAACAATAATGAGTTTCGTTTTTCAAATTAATATTACCACTCGTGTTATTATCTACATTTTCATACAGGAAATTCAGTTAAAAATCCAGTTAAAAACTGCTGTTTGTCCACAATGTTCTGTCAGAATTATTCTGATTTGAAACGAGGCTACACAGAACAAAAATCACGGTATTATTATCACGTCTATTCAACATCGTCATGGAGATATTCATTGAGAAACTTTCATCCAATAGTACTTTCCACCAGATTCAGGTTTTCACCCAAACCTTTCCGAACATTAATCGGTTTTATACAGGTCAGTCTCGACTCGCTTTATCTACCCCGGCCAATACCAATCAGATCTTTCATAGCGAAGCCATTTTTTATGTAAACGTCTATGTTTGCTTGTTTCCTTGACCACTCAGCGTCCGTCTTTGCGTATGGCGGTGCAGCACTTGAATAGATGCCTATATAACTTTGTATGAATTTTGTGTACCACTTCCAAAAGATTTTGTGTTGATCGAGACGAACTTCTCTCGCTGACCAAAACATCAGTCGCATCCAAATGCGGGAGTCGTCCAGTTTAAAACGTTTTCCTCTTTCCTTCTGGTCCCGCTTTTTACAATACCACGCCTTGTAGTGCGAAACCTGTCGCATGCCCTGCCGCCCGCTGTCTGTCCAAGCATTTCCTTCTCCGCCCATTTTCTCAATTATCCAATTCCCCAATCGCTCTCCATGGTTAGCAGCACCATCTGTATCGAAAATAAATTTTGACAGCGTTACATCTTCAAAGACGTGCGCGTAAAATCGTGTCGCCATTTGTCGGACTTTGTCACTTCCGCCGATATCCTTCAGCAGTTCTGACGTAAATTTGGAACGCTCATACAGATAACGTTCATACTCAAATGACGGCTTCGCATTCACGTTTTGCTCTTTGGGCACGTCGTCGTGTTTTTTCTTGTGAAACGGACAAGAGTCGAATTTCTCAAAGGCGACTTTTTGCTTCGTGTTCTCTAATGGGCATTCCTTTTCAACGTTATCCATTGAAACCAAATCTAAACCTTTCGTAACTGTAAATAAAACACTGGGAGATATTAACGACAAATTTGATGCGCTGGAAAATATTGGACGATACATTTCCTGTAAACAAAAAAACAAAATAACATGAAAAACACAAAAATTTCTCACCTGTCTCCATCTTCGGGATACAAAATAAAAGTCTCTTCAAATTTTATTTAATTTATATGATCAAGTTTGTTGAATGTTGTAATCACAAAACTTGAGGTGCCAAAATAATTTCAGCACTTCAGTAAGAAATTTATTTTTTTCTGACGAAGCCATAATCATCTCGTTTTATATATATATAAACCAGAGAAGCTTCTAGCTAAAACATTCTCTCTAGAACTTTCCGAATGTGTTTTAATTTTTTAATTATATTCTAACATAAAGACATAAACATGGCTCTCCATCCTCTTTAATATTGTTTGATTACAGGAAAAACTAATCACTAGAGAAGTTCTCCTTAAAACCATTCTCTCTAGATTTTTCCAAATGTTTTTTTTATTTTTAATTATATTCTAACATAAAGACATAAACATGGCTCTCCATCCTCTTTAATATTGTTTGATTACAGGAAAAACTAATCACCAGAGAAGTTCTCCTTAAAACCATTCTCTCTAGATTTTTCCAAATGTTTTTTTTATTTTTAATTATATTCTAACATAAAGACGTAAATGGCTCTCCATCGTCTTTAAAGGCATATAGAACTACCCAGGGTCTATTTTAATTAAGTGGGTCTCAACAAACAGAAAGTACAAACCTGGCGCTATTTCATTTCATTTGAGAGATCTGTAGCAAATTTATTGCATGGGGATTGCTAAACAAAACAAGTGTCTGTCATTCAAAATCATAAGATCCATGACTTGGTCCTACTTTCATGGTTCCATGTCCTGGGTCTCACCCAAGATATTCATGGTCCCGGGTCTCTGATCTTACTTTCAAAGTCCTGGGTTCCAGGTCCCACTTAAAACACTTAAGTTCCCGCCTAAGGCTCCCGAGTCCCGGTTTTCCGGTATGCCGTTATAGAGATGAGCTCTCTGCAAAATTGTTGTTATTTACTTCTTTATCCACTCATTTATCTAAAATTAAGCTGCATCAAACCGGATACAAAGTGGAAATTTGATGCCATGGATGAAGAAACCGTATGCTTGGCGTATCGTTGGTTCCACATAAATTCTGACAGATAGTCATGTCGGTTTGTCGGACCATGTATTGCTTTATACTTAGCCTTCCTTCTTTGCCACATTGCTTCTACCCGATTCGTTGTTACCATGGTATTCGGGTCGACGAAGTGGTTCGCGTGGTTAACTGTGCGGGTGTTGATAACCTTGAGCCTGAAGATTGTTGTATGCTGCCCACATGTCGCTCCAAATTTCCATTCAAGGACGAATCTCCTGTTAGATAATAGGGAGAAGAGTAGCAGCGTCTCGACGTTGTACAGGCACTAGAAATCCCTGCTTTATTGCGGGTTCATAGCCACCAAAATTGTTCCGGCACAATCCTACTACGATCATATTTGCGCCGTACAAACAACGATACGTCAATTTCCACGAAGCATCCGGGGCCACCGATCTGTACAAGATTGTTGGCAAAATACGCGACAGTATCATCACGACAGTACTGGTTCCAGTCAACGACCGTCTCACAACTGCCAATCGATAGCTCGTGTTGCACATCTTTCACGGACAACCCTCTACTGCTACTAGCTGCACAAATCCATAGATAAGCCAGACCAAGGCTCTGCCACAGCTGAAGATGCGATCCTTCAAAAAAAACTGTTTTTACGAATATATATTATCTTTTTACACCTTTTCACTGTGCAACGCCACGTAATCCATCAATTGCTCGAGGATAATGTTGTCCGTGACATTGGCGGTGACATCGCGGAGGTCCATATTTGTTGCCGGAAGGCCGTACTGACGACAACAACGAATACATTCATCGCAATTGTATTTAAACTTTGCACCAATTTCAGTCAACGACATGCTGTCAAAGACAACGACATCAGGTCTTGCAGATACAGCCATCTCATATGAATTTGTTTGCGAGTAAACTAACTGACATGTTTTTTTCCCCTTTTATGTCCCAGCTCTAAAAGATAGCATTCGCAAGCGTGTATAGAAAGAAGACAAACAGAAGATAGAAAGAAATTGACATTATTTGCAAACATATACTTGATGAGGAAAAAGATATGATGAGAACTTTTATTTGGAAGAAAATCTTTCTGATGTGATACTCTTTGTTATTTGTTTTTAAGCGTAGAGAAGTTAAACCCATTAGTATAGATGGAAAATCAGAATATCAGCGTTGTCCGTTACAATGAATGATATTGAAGTATCAACAATGATTTGTATTTAAATCAATACAACAAGTTCTTTATGAGGTTTGTCTTCAGAAGTTGCAAAAACTTAGTTAGATTTTAAACCAGGAAAATATTGGTAGCCACTTAATAACACCGTTTTCTGTCACATTACACAAGTGCAGAAATGCAAAATTATTAAAAATGCACAAGAGTCATAAGTCATATTTTTCCGTATATATGATAAACCATACATGACTACATAGCTGGATCTAGAACGTAGGCAAAGGAAAACGTGCAAGTAACCTAATCCATAATTAAGATTGAAAGGAAATTTGTTGACGCTGTACTCGTCCTCCTTTTTTTTTTCTTTTTTTTTTTCCTAGCGGTAGATCCGCCGCTGTGACAATACACCCCTTTTTTATAAGCAACACAAACTTTTGGCTGAGGCTTATGTTACTCTCTTTTACAGGCTGATTTTTTGCTTACTTGTTGCTTATTAAGTATCTACGATGGAAGACCAAATTTGCGTGTTGTTATATTCACGTAGAACTGCGCAGATTTTTATCAAACCAATGGAAATCATTTTACAGGTTTCTTATCAGGCAGCGAAAAATATGTCCCTTTTTGTTCTTTTAATTTTAGTGTTTAAGGTTTCGTTCCTAGTTTGTTTGGTTTTCTTGTTTGGCAAATCCAATCTTAGTCTTGGCTGTTGCTCAGGAGATGCTTTGTTTATTGACAGATTTGAGCTTCACGTTGCTTATAAGGTATTGGTTATAAAAGAAAACCGTGCAGTGAACATACAAAAGTGCAGTAAGCAATTCGCGCTGTCATATACCATATTCAGTAGAAACTCATTTATTGGAATTATAAGCAAGTTCAATTTTACAAATCGTTACCTTTTCAATCCGTTTTATTCTTTAAAATATGACATGGGAAATAAAAGGGTATTTAGGGTTATTTTTCCCTAAAAGTACTTATCTACTATTATTTGAGTCAGTTGTTCAGACTGAATTTGTTGTCCACACGCACAGAACACCAATGTCTAACAGTTACAACCTGTATTGGATGTTGGCTTGTATCAGGAAATGAAATACATTTACAAAGGCCTCACTGTTTAGATCACTATAGCGTTTATAAAATTCAAATTTAAATATTTAGGAGAGATTTCTACTTTGTTCTTCCCTCGTTGTTAATTGAAACGGAGAAGTCGTTGATAAACGATTGAAAGATGTTAAAATTATTTAGGGTACCATGTTGTTCACCATTTTTAATTGAAGAAATTGTTTCTAATGACAACATGAAATGTGGAAATAAAATTTGACGTCATATAAACATCTATGTCAATTTATGGCTACAAGTGAATCAGGTAGGTTTGTGACTGGAATCAAACACATACTTGAAATAGTTTTTCGTTTCTCCACTGAACAATAACTTTCTCACGGATCTTTCAGCGATTTTCTAGAAGTTAATGCATTGGGTAGTCTATGCATATTTGAAAGAAGTATGTGTAATTCTTGTTTTAGCTTCGAATTAACTTGTTGTTTCTGTGAAAGTTTATTATGGTATTATTTGCATTCTCGCCTCCTTGGTTGAATTGCAATAAACCTCTGTCGAAAGTTACTGAAATAAGATCTACTGAATTGACATTCTCTAAAGTCAATCTTCAGGAAGCATCTCCACCAAAGGGAACCAAGTAAGTTCATGATGTTTTATTGAAGAACGGGTTTGAATTAGGATATTCACTCATGAAACATTAAGTGGAGATTTTGAGTATTTGGTTTTGCCTATTGTTTCCATAAGTTATACCAAAATGATCATCAGTTCCATTAGAAATACAGGACCAATTCTTTACATCAGTTGCACCAATGTGATTTTATTAAACTTATAGAGTTATAAAACTTCAACGAAACAAAATCTTCTTACGTGCCGAAGTCGTTCTTCGTTGTCGTAGAGATTACGCGTTGAATGGTGGAGTTGGTATTCAAACAAAACGAAAACGGTCAGATGATATCGAAACTGATCCGTTACCATCCAGCAAAACGTGTCGTTTTGAGCTGGAAGATATATGTGAAGATGTTGCACAACGTGGTCAAAAACGAAAACGTCAAGAGAATGTCTGGAGTGACCATCATATTTTTTGGTCAACTCGAAAGAAGCCTCGTTTGGACATGTCTCAATAATTCAATTAACACTATCACTTTCGACATTGTTTACTTGCATGTTTTTGTTGAGGAAGAAGATATAACGAGAACTTTTGCTTGGAAAGAAAATCTTCCTGATGTGATACTCTTTGTCATTTTTATTTTTTGCATCAGCCTTGACCCGCTAGATGTTTGTTGAAATTGACCCCCAAAATTTGAAATTACACCACCTTGTAAACTATAAAAAAAATAGGAAAAGAAATCGTTAAAACCCAGGGAGGCGCTTAAAAGATGAGAAAAAGCCCTCCCCAGGTTTCTGTAAAGACGAGATCTGTTCATTTGCTATGCTTTTGTCTCTGTCATATATAACAAGACTAAAGGAAGTTACAAAAAAAGTGTAGGTCGATAAAAGATGATTTAGATAATTCCTTGAGCATATTCGTTTTGATTAATTTTGAGGTAATTTTTTAATAATAAGCGCCCTCCTTTAGAGGGGTGTGTGTGTGTGTGTGTGTGTGTGTGTGTGTGTGTGTGTGTGTGTGTGTGTGTGTGTGTGTGTGTGTGTGTGTGTGTGTGTGTGTGTGTGTGTGTGTGTGTGTGTGTGTGTGTGTGTGTGTGTGTGTGTGTGTGTGTGTGTGTGTGTGTGTGTGTGTGTGTGTGTGTGTGTGTGTGCTTATTAGAAGGAGGTGCTTAAAAGAGGGAGAGCCCTTAATAGAGGATTTAACGTATTTTTCTTTCCTTTTTGCAGTGTTTATCACTGACATTTGTTATGCCCAAATTTGTAATAAAATTTGTCTAGATTTGTAATACCTGCCCTAATTCGTGTAATAACACCTTTTCCCAATTTTTGATAACGGAGCTGTCCGAAATTGTTTCACGTTGTTCCTGTAATACGCTTTAGGATGGAGTATTTAAAAAGATTAGAAACGAGGCGATGGATGTAACGACGTAATTTATGAAAAGGTCTATTTGTGTTACAAATTGTGTTACCTTTGACCTCAATTGTAATAACCGACGTTAAGGAAGTACAGTTTTCCGCCATTCTCTTCTAAATGTTAACGCCAACTGCGTTAATGGGAAACTTGTTATGGACCACACATGGATAGAGAAAACACTGGTTGTGTCATATTTATAGTAATTTAGAGGAGGTTTAGATCTGCTTGTCTGCCGTGGTATTTGATATGGTTAAATCGTAATCTTCAACAAAATTCAAGAAACATTGGCGTTTTGGATGCATTTCAGGGGTGACGTAGAACAGGCGCTTGCATCAATTTCCTTGGTAAAATATCTCGATTATCTGCCGAGATCTCGCCAAATAAGCTTCTTATGCTTCATTTACGTCCAACACAACGCCCTTCAAACACAGCCTCTCTTCCAGAAAATTGACAGCGCGAGAGCGAATTTTTGGTAAAAAAAAAGGCATAGTTTGAAGCACATTAATTATTCAGATGCCGAAAACAATTTTTTTCATCAATTGTAGTCACCATCTGTTACGTCGTACCAATGAAATGAAAAAAAAAATGCATTTGTGGCCAATTTGACATTTTGAGGGTTTTTTTATAGAAAAATAACCAATTAAATTCCCCCTCAACTAATGCGTCTTTTTTCGTGACAGAGATGGCCTGGAACTGAGTTTGTTAAATCGGTTTATTTTCTTTCGTATATTTTCTCGATTGTGGTTTATTCTGTCATCGCGCCCTTGACAGGATTGATTCAAAATTAGAAGAAAACCGTTCCGTAAACTACTACAGGCGTTGGTTCTGATTATTTTTCAAAATAGTCATTGGATTGGCTCTTGCGGATTACAAATTTGTATCTGTGGTCTCTCTGCCCGCAGTAAACTGTTTGTAAAATGTGTATGTGTTTTTCCCGGTGTAGTTAGCTAATTATTTATTTTAACATTTCGGATCTCTACGAAGGAGATGACTAATTAAATAAAGTTAGATTACTAGAAGTCTATTAACACTGATAGCAGTATCAAAAGGCGTCAACAATATGTGTTTTACATGATAATTCTACAGTTTGCTAAATAAATATATACATATGATATAAGGTGATGAAAACATAATAAGGTAACCACATCAAAATAATAATGTCTTGGACTCTAATAGTGGTTTTCTGGCTAATCTCCGTCGAAAAAGGAATTCGTTCTCCATCGTTTTTACGCGGTATTGCTCCTCATTTCGTAGTACCGTAATTATTCGAATTATTAGTACCGCCCTCGAAATTAGCGTCACAATATAATGCGAACTGCGGCGCTTATTATAAAAAAATACAATTATAAGCGGCGTTTATTACGAAAGACAACCCCAAAGAAAAAAACAAAATGTCAAATGAAATAATCTCACGTTTTTCGGGGGAATTTTGGACGTTTTTTATATTGGACAGCACTAAATATCATGTGGTGCTGTAAGGATATTTTGCATTGGAAATTCGAAAATGAATAAGCGCCACATCTAAAAATCGAGTTTTGAAATATGCCCCGCAGCGCGCTAATTCGAATAATTACAGTATTGGATTTTTACAGTATTCCACACTACACTAGGAAATTGTACAATCACCTTTCAATTTATCGCCCTTTTTGTCACACAGTTCAGCGGTATTTTGGGAAAATGACCAGCCTTGTTGTTGGTGTCGTCAAGTTTTTTATCTCTCTCCTTCGGCATGGCTTTGTTGTATTTATAAAAATCTTTTTCTTTTAATTCCTTTTTTTTGTCCTTTTTCTTTTCTGCAGATCTATCGACATTGTTAGTCCCTTGTACATCATATTTTTCTCTTATCCGACTTCGAAGTTTTTCTCTTTGCCTGTTTCTTTCATCGTGCTGCTCTTCGCGTTTTCTCTCTTGTTTGTCTCTCTTTCGTTGATCTTTTGATATTTTTCCTTGTAATTTATTATGAGCTACCGCCGACTCTGATTCGTTTTCGACATCGAGTTTATAATTCTTTTTTATAGCGGCTAGTTTCTTTGCAGCTACAATATCTGTCAATGAAGTCATGTTTTGTTTTTATTTTAACCTATTCAATCCATCTCATAAAAGCTCATGGTGATCTCCCATGAAGAAAATAAGGTGAGAGCTTTTTTCATGGTCATTTATTCCCGCGCAAATTCCAGAATATATTTTCTACAAAATTATGTAGTAAGTTCAAACAAGTATAATGAAAAAATCTCCCTCCTCCTGCTATGTTATCATGTTTAAAATTTCCAACAGGGCAGCAAAATTAAAAATAGTTCATTACTCTACTGATTTAGAAGTATTGTCACATACATACCCTACTGACTTTTCAGAATATAAGAATATTTCAAAAGATCGTTATGATGAGGTATGTCAAGTTTTTCACATGCAAATTTGATGTATTTTATTTTGAGTTGAGCCTGAGAGTGTGTGTGTAGTGTACATACATTTTAAGTATTGTCACACATATACATTAAGTAAAAGATAATATTTTCTTATATTTCCTTATATTATAATTCTATAAATTTAATATATCCTATAAAACATTTTTGAAAGCCCATCTAACCTAAATTCTCTTTTCAGGGTTGGGTTTATAAAGAGAGTTGCTAATTTTCATATGAGAATTTCTCCTGCATTATTATACTACTGTCTCAATGTGCCTAATTCCAAATAGCCTTCCTAATTCTGAACGCAAAAAAGTACAGTCTGTAAAATACAAACCACATCAATAATAATGCATATTGCGTTGTCAATCAAACTAAATCCAATGGATGTAGATTTTGTTAACCAGATTTTGTTAATTACTTGCATTTGGTGGAATTAGGAACCCATTTCGGAATTAGGCACATTGACGGTATATGATGTATGTTTTTAGCTGTTTCATTTTCTCATATTATTTAACTTTATACTTTGTCAATTCCAATCTTTCCAAGCTGCCGACATTCTAACCCTGATGTTGAAAACATAGATTATAAATCCTCCGTGTTATAGACAAGTTTCCAAGTGAAGTATTGTTTACATTCTATCTAGCTAGACTATTATAGACAAGTTTTTAATATGTTTAAGATAACGTTAATTACAAACAAAAACAAAAAACAAAATCACAGAAACGTACACAGAAAGTCTTAATGTATATTGAAATTTTATTTTATTATCATAATGTCTCCTCAGAGAACAAAATAATTGGAAAAGAGAATTATATAAATTACCTGTGAGGATGGACTAGATGATTAACATTTTCATGTAGAAACACCCCACAATTATTGAGAACAGGCAGATATAATATATAATATATATATCAAGAACAAGAAAAATGAACAACAAGAAATACACATTTTAACAAGAAAACAAGAAAAAGTCAACAAGAAAAACACATTTTATTATAACCTATATATTTCGGCATCAAGCCTTCTTCAGGTTCCGATAATTAACTCTGAAAGTGATATATATATAACTTGTACCGGATATGTTTCGTGACGCTGATTTTATAAGTGGAAACAGCCAAAAGTGATAAAAAGACATGGATTTTATCCCAAGTATTTTTTATGAGAAATAAGAACGTATAAAAAATTCTTTTGCTATAAATTTTTTTTCTGTTTCCATTACGCCAAGTATAATCGTTATGCGGGTGAATATTGACCAAGTCTCTACAACCTGGTCTGGCCTTTGGTGCTGTACTCTCTGGTTCTATCAAATATCAAATACAATGCCAATGATATTGATGTACTGAAAGAAGGAATCCTCACAATTTCGGACATCTTTGAGCCAATTTATGTGGTATAATGCAGCACATCCATCCAGTACAATTGCATCTGTTGAAATATTTCTGGTGGATATCTGTCTCAACTTTTAATTTGTTCTTCAGTGTGGCTTTATTCTTTGGATACCTTCCCTCGCCAGTAGATTGTGAACATTGACATCAGAATTGGTGACAGCTCATACAAAAACAAGTGTCAAACTGAAATTTGTCCAACACTCGAAAGACACATCTACAACTCTGTGTTGTAGATATTGACACTAGCTGAAAAACTTTTCTTTTTCCTACTTGGTTCAATGGTCACTACTTTTTTGAAGTGTTGAATAAAAGTCATCTGGTAGAGTCTTTTGAAATTCATTCATCTCCTTCATGCCTATTTCAACAGTTTTCTGAATGTTGCAGTTCTCGGGAGCGATCACCACTCCGGCCAATATGTTCATCAACAAAGTGTTATCATGAGACTCTGGATCAAGTGAGTGAGGACACCAATTTTGGTTTCATTGTTACTCCAATGATTCTTCCAGGCTCTGTTCCTTACCTCGTGTAGGTTGTTTTGTAAAATGTTAATAAAGCTTAGTACTCACTAGGTGCTTAAGTGCGCTTAAGCTCTGTACTCACTGGGCAATTAAATGGGCTTACATTATGCGCACTAAGATAAGCAAACTTAACCACCCAGTGAGAACCAAGCTTAAAAAAATCACAAATCTTTTCTTATATTATTCCATATTTTCAGTAGATTTTAGGACCATGGTTCTTTATAAAAATATTGTTTAGCCAAGAATTTCCAATGATATATATGCGCTATGGAGAATTTAGGTCTGAGAATAAAAAATGGGACTTAAAATGACCCACAACGCCTAAATTAAATATCGTTTTCAGCTAAAAAATTTCATTAATAACCAATGTCCCTGTAAGACAAGAATTTGCTTTCCTGGGAAGAACACAAACTCATTCTTAAATGTTGTAATCCTGTAAAAATATTTTGTTTAAAAAAAATTAAAAAAATTCTACATTTTTTTATTACATTTAAGACTCAGCAAAATCTTTTCTGTACTGATTTCTAAGTCCTGTTTAAAAAGCATAGTCTGTTATAGAGTATTGCATTATTTGAACATTTTTCATATAATATTTTTTAGGCAACTGCTGAAAGATGAATCAATCTGACGGTAGGTTTTCTGGATGCACAGTCAACTCCTGCTGTCTCGAACTCTCAAGGGATCGATTAAAATATTTGAGATTGTGGAAGTTTGAGATAACAAGAGCTATTCTAAGGCAACAAAATACTGAAGGGACCCAGATTTTTGTTTGAGATAACAAATGTTCGAGACGATGAGAGTTGGCTGTATTTATTTTAAATTGAAACCATTTTTCCTCTTTTTGGTGACCCTCAATGATCAACAAAAAGTGCCTGGATGGATCGGAATTTTATAGATACATGATGCATAACATATATACAGATGAATTAAGTAAAACAGAATATATAGGAGAATAGTGGTGAGAAACAAAGAAACATAAAACACACCATTAAATTGATTTATTTCTGTATTCCATTGTCAGTGTAAGTCCTGCACATGACGTATATTAGTCTAGACTTTTAATTAACTTTTAACTGTTTTTACTTTATATCGTTGGCTTGTATTAGTTTTTGTAACTGCGTTGTTTCCAACAACATATATAAAGAAGTTAAATAAACAATACATTTTTTATTCAAATAATTTTCATCAGTCCTTTGCTGATTTTCATAATAATTTTAAAAAGCACTACTCACACAAATTGCAAAAAATAAATAATAAAACAAGTGCTTGCGCATTACAATACGTTGTTAACCTCACACTCGGTCGGTACTTAGACCATGGGAAATATTTTCCAGTAAAGCACTCCCCAAGCTGTTATAGTGTATTAGTAATAATATGGTATTAGAAATAGTGTAGAGAAAAACTGTAAAGCTCAGTTTTATCCTCTAGAGCTTTCGTGGTTTGGCAAGAAAATGGTAAACTTTTTTGCTGTTACTTTTCAAAATGTGCAGTACTTTACTGTGATTGATCAAATAATTATTCTCTTTGATTCAGTGATTCGGCAGAAAACAGTTTTCCCAGTATTTTCTCTTTTGGAATGATCTGGGTGAGATTATAGAGTTGGTCAATTAAGATCAATTTGAGGAAGAGAACTGCTATATGACATGCCATCTTATTTGCTCCAAAGAATGCTTTAGTTTGACTTGCTTGCCTAAAATTTACCATACATGGGAAAAATTATTCTTTACATTTTTTATTTTTACTTTACTTAACAGTATAGTTTTGCTCACCATATTTTTAGACGACATATTTGGGCGAAATATTGACCAGTTAGATCGGGAGACACCTAGGTATGTTTTTTTTATTCATTGTGTGTTTTTTTTCGATGTAAATATGAGATGACACATTTTTTTCTATTGACACCTTTATTTCTCTCCACCCTCCCAGTTCTATTTGTTTATTTTTGTAATTATATTTTGTGTAAACAATTGTGACACATTCCTATTGTTGACCTTTATCAAGTTAAACATAAACAAATTCATGGTTATGTTTCATTTTTTATGACCTCAAATGCCAATCATTTCAGAGTTTTAATCATCCAACAGAATAAGGTGGACAAAAAATCATCTCCCATTGTTTAGTAAAGTTCAGTTAAGGAGATGTGATTGATTGGTTATCATCATAATAATGTACGCATATATTAAGTTACATATCAACGTTATCATCATACCTTCAGATGATGTCATAACATCTTAGGTGTCGTAAAATAAATTGTCTCGTGATTTTCTGTGACATAGTATTTGAAAACGTTTGAGAATTAACAGACAAATTCTATTTTTATGCGTTATCTATATATATATGTGTGTTTTTTTCATTATTTGTAATTTTTAGTTTTTTTCCTATCTCAAACTCTTGTTTCATTCTTAAAGTTGGATTGAATGAACAAGTCTACAAATCTAAAAGAAAGGACGAAGAGCACATTGACGACAGTGTTCATATTGCTTGCTGAGAACACCAACTGCGCTTCATCGTGGTGTTTACATTTTATACGCTCATTATTTAATTGTTTTGTTGACATTTCTTGTTGAACATAAGTCACATTTAATGAATCAATGAATGTTTTGATGTGATCGATAATTATGATTAATACAAGAGAAGTTTTTTTTTTCCTTTTTAGTTGTGTGTTGAAAATTATTTTTCGAGGAGGAGTTTATGTATGATGGAAATATAGAGAACTGTTTTTTGTTGTTGTTGTTTCTAAAGAAACAAAGAAGGCAGAACTCTTGTAAATGAAATTCTTTAAATGGAACTTCAAGTCTGATAACAAACGACTAAGTTGTTAAGATTTAATGGAATTATATACTTGTTTCTTTCAGACATAACAGCTTTCATGTGGCTTTGTAGATATTTTCTATTAAGATGTATGGACGTGAAATTAGATTAGTATTTTTTTCTTGTTCATATAACATAAGATTACTTCTTGGAACATTTAATAGCATGAATCCTGTTGTAAATTCGGTTGATTTTCACATTCTGGCACTGTGACTGGTAGGAAGCCTTCATTAAGTCAGGCATTCCTAAAATCGAATACCATGGGAGTCTATTAGATATGCTTTTTTGGTTTAAATTGGTTCTAAATTTTTTTCTTTGTCCAGAGCTGTTAATATCTAATTAATTCTAATAATTTCTAGAGTTTCATTTTATACTTTCTGTTTATTATGCACAGATTGCTTTTCGAAGAAATTATTATATGAGACTTGGTATTCATTACGTATAATCTAAAAAGTTTTAACCGTCTTTGATGATAGGTTTTTGTCTTATGCAATGCCATTAAAGTTCTGTTTAGTTGGGTCTACTATGTAAAAGGGAAGGAACGTTCAAGCAACTCTTCTTGGTATTTTTTTAATTTCTTTTTGCAAACTTCTTTAATGTAAAAACAACACCAGTTTGAAAGAAATATGTATCTTCAGTTATGGTAAGTATCACAGAAGAATTTGCTCAATATATTATTTATTCAACTAAAACCAACAGGATATGAAATACTGAATGTAATTGTTTTCATGGTGATATTCTAAACATGTCTTTTATTTTCTTAAAGTGTTCTGAAAACCTCAACTAACAATTCTGTATATGCTTATTTGACAGAAAAATGTTTTTTACTTTTTTCGGTTTTAATGAAATCATTATTAACAGAGACAGAGCAAGCTGTTTATTTTGTTGGACGAAAATATATACTAATTATAAATACAAAATTGGTATATAATTGGTCTGATTGTGGTCTGATTGAATTATTCATTTTATTGGAGACAGTCAAGAATTTTAAACTTTTTTTTTTTGCCTTTTCTCCATTAAAAGAAATCTTCCTATTTAATGGGTTTTTTCTTTTGTAATCACGTAGTTTAATAAACTTATTGAATCCACATGATGTCTGCTAGTATGCACATGATTACTTCTTGATCATTAATCTTGAGAGGTTGTCGTAAAGAGGTCATAAATAAAATGTATTGATGTTTATTATTGAGAGTATGTAGCACTCATGAGTTATTAATGTCTTTCTCTGAACGTTGCTGTTTGTTTGTTTGTTTGTTTGTTTGTTTGTTTGTTTGTTTGTTTGTTTGTTTGTTTGTTTGTTTGTTTGAGATTAAAAGATTGTCAAGGAGTGATGTTTTGGTAATTTTACAAACCTTTTTTTAAAGGAAACAAAGTAATCACTAAAGGATTTTCCTTTTCCCTTTACCTTTCCCTAAATCTTTTGATACTTAGAACTCTCACCTTGTAAATATTTGGGAAAATGTTATGCCAAGAAAATTATTATATTTCCATGAGTTGAGTTGCTTGCTCACTACATTGTGTTTATACATTTCCTGATTTCAAACAAGATACTGTCTTTTTCACTGCTTTTGTTCATGCTTACATGTTCCCTGATTGTGTAGTATTACACGGGTTTTTTTATAAGAACTCTCAACTCTGACGAAGCCTTCGAACGTTCTTAACTTAAAAATGTTCTTAATATGTTCTTAGATATACACTATTACATGTCTAAAATTCGAAATTCATCTTCTAATGGAGTTGAGTTGATACTGTTGTAAGCAACATGATGATAATATTCTTGTCTTTAACTTATAATGACATTTTCTTGTAAAATAGAAAAAGATTTCTTAAGAACGAACATTCCTAAGCCTCAAATATTCTTAGCCATGTTCTTAACTTTTAGACCTTCAAAGCCTTATGTTCTTATAATCTTTTGTTCATATAAAATAAATGTATATTCTGTTCATTATTGTAATCGTCACTTTGTTTATTCCTGACTCATTCTTGAAAATGTGAGAAGCGATAAACTACTCGTTCTTCTGTGTCTCTCATGTTTACAAACATTCCTTCCTTCCTTTATGTGTGGCTTTGATAATTTTGAATTTGACTTCTATTCTTTCAGATATAACCTATCAGAAGAAGAGGCGCCGGAAGAAGATAATGAGGACAATCTTACAGATAGAACCCCTCCCAAGAAAAAAAGCATTGAGAAAAAGGTACATACAACTGCATTAAGAATTATTATTATTGAAGAACTCTGAAGAAGTAGCATTACTATTTTCACAGTCATGAAAAGCATACATTGATCAATGCAGGTGATAAAGCAGGTGCATTTGATTAATCAGACTGTATTCATTTTTTATGTTTTAGCCACCTTCAATAGCATCTGTGCAACCATTTACACAGCCGCAAATCATTCCTGTTATGTCACCACACCCTATCAAGAAAGGAATGGGATCTACAGATGAAATAACCAACCATCAAATGCCTGTTGGCCAGTATTATAAGCCCAGGTATCCAATGAACACACCAACGGTGTATACTGCTATGCAGAACATGAAAAACTTTCAACCCAGTCCATTAAGTAAGCCTCATATTGAATCCAATACCCCCTTGCAGCCACCCTCCACACAAGTTCCCCCATCCAGCCAGCAGATCCATCCTGTAATGGTAACTATGAGCAGACAAGGTCTGGAACATCTTTCCATGACTAATATGAAAAGGCCATCTGGTGATCACCCCTCCCCTGCAATGAGACCTCACATGCCTCATCAAATCCACGGTGACAAACCTACACAACATATCCAAACCCCGTTTATAAACCAACTCATGAACAACCAACCGCGAATGCATGCGCAACTTGTACAAGACCAACGAATTCCTTGCTACTGTCAGGATTGCATGCATCCCCCACAGACAGGAGGAATGTCTCAGCAAATGGTCATTAATTCTGAGCGTCAAAAAATCGAAGATGAAATATTGTTACGTCAAAGAGAACTGGATTCATGTTGGCAGGAAGACGAAGTGGATTTTCCAAGAGTATGTTCAGTTATAATTTACATTCGCAATTTCGTTGAGTTTTCAATTACTATAATTTCCGTGCATTGTTGTCAATGTTCCGTATGCATTGTTTTTATTTGTAGGACTTCACGGCCATTGACCGTAAGAAAGAAAATTTTTATGCCCAGAGAAATGATTCTGGGAATTATTCTCGTGGTTCCAGTGAACCTGTCAACACAGAGAAGGTAATGTCTATCCAAAGAATTCTTGTTGGTTAGGGTGAAAAATTTCAAGCAAAACTTGATAGAGTTGATACTGGATGTGGGGATTTTTTTTTTTTTATATAGGATATCCTTAAGGGACGAGAAACCAAAACCTCCGCAGTACCCACTTCAGCTTTTCCTACAGCAGTACCAAGGTGTCTTCATCAAACTCCCAGTGGAGGAAGTTATGGTCCAATAATGAAGACTAAAGCCAAGGCCGTTGTATCACCATTCCCCAGGGCAGTTCCACCAAAGAAAGTCAACTTTGGTGATACATGTCAGGTAAGGAAGCAATAAAAAAACCTGTCCAAAATAAAATTGTTTCTGTATAAAAGCTTTTCACCACCTCCAGGTAAATTAAGCCCATTGGCAGGAGTCATGGTTACATGTACCATTATCATTAGTTCTCATTATTGTTCAGGATTACGCTGCCAACGGCTGGCCACAATCGGAAATGGGATCCAGAATTCCATCATCGGAACGTATAAGTCTTTCGCCCCTTTGCATGTCTGCTGTACCATCGGTATGTTGATTTTCCTAAAAGAAGGGTTTACGTTCTGTGTTATTATTTGTGTTAAGGATGTTTAGCGAATTGTTTGTCTTTGTTGTTGTTTATTCAGGGAGTACAGACCCCAAATGACCCTGATTCAAACCAAAAACCACTTCATCAACAGCAAATTGGTAATATGGTACCTGAAGTGCCAAATAGTGTACCCTCCGGCATGCCGTTGCAGCAATTGCCTGGTAGCGAGAAGAAGAAATTGAGTGTTTTGGAGAAATTCAAAGGCAATGACCAATATCATCAGCGAGGTCACTTTGTACAACCTGCCAGTCACAGTACTGATTCTGTGAAGGTTAGTGATAGGGGGGATATTATGATCATTATATGGTTTTGCTGTTGTCAAGTCATTCGAACCATAATCTGTATATATATATATATATGTTTTCTTAGGATTTTACTACGTCACGATGGCCCAATTCTGAAATGGGTTCTCGTATACCTTCCTCAGAAAGAATCAGCTTGTCTCCGTTAACCATGTCTGCTGTTCCTTCGGTATGTTAGCAAATATTTGAATAATGAAGCCACCTGTGTTTATGGTATTATGTTGTTTTGACTTACTTACTAAGATCCTGTGTATTTTTGGCAGGGTATTCAAACGCCGGTAGAGCCTAGTCCGGCTTGTGTGGAATCACGAGCAGATAATCAAGGTAACACCACAAGCAAGCCAGTTGAGAAGAAGACATCTGTGCCTATCATTCCTGAAGGGCATCACGTGGAGACGCCAGACCCTCCTCCAGAACAAGATGCTATTCAAGTAAGGAAGTTGTTCTGCAGGTGGTTAGGAATTACCTTAATGTAATAAACTCTTCGGTTGGGTTGGGTGGCGAGTAAACGAAAAGGTGTAAAGCGAGGAAACAACAACATGTTAGTGCAGTTTGGCTTGAGTGACGATGGTGGTCGAAAATCAAGAAAACATAGAATTGAAAAGAAATTCACAATGAGTTTCAGTATCGGTGAGAATAGTTCACAATCTCACCGCTTTTAAATCTTACTCACTATCAAGTTCGAGTGAAAATAAAGCAGTCATGTCTACAGCCGTTGTGTCTTCAATGGCAGCAAGCCAAAACCTGAATAAAAAACTACCTTTTAAGCGCCAATATTTCTCCACATTAATTTGAAAGATTTTTTGATGGAGACACCTCTTGCAAATGGAGATGCATGGATCACTCGGTTTACTTAGAAAGACGGCTTGTAACGCAATAGGTGGCTCTATGATTGATATGATGTGCGAAATGTGTGTGAAATCATGACAGATTCATCTATCGGCGTGTGGCTTATATCAATGTAACACATTAAAGCCGGTTTTCCACTAGGCGGAATATTCCGTTTTTTAATAAATTCCGCCAAATGCTTCCGCGAAAAAGTAGGAGTAAGTTCAACTTTTCCTCCGCGGAATATTCCGCGAGCCAATCAAATGGCTTAATCCACTGATCACATGGAGAAAACAATTGCCGCTCCGTCTGGTGGAAAACCGGCTTAACGAGCGCTGTTTTTCTGAACCTTTTTTGTCAATTTGTATTTTCCTTTTTTAGGATTATTCCCAGTTTCCTCAGTCCGAATTGAGTTCTCGGATTCCTTCTTACGAACGAATATGTTTATCACCTTTGTGTCAATCTAGCGCCCCGTCGGTAAGTTTCGTCTTCGCATGCTTATGGTCTGTTTTACACGAGAACTTTCTTGTCAAACTGTGCCCTTGCCACAAATATAACTAAAATTGGACATTGTCAGAAATTATTGACAAAGATGAAGGAATTGTTGGAGCGGCACTATGACGGGGTCGTGATGTGTATTTTCAGGGACGTCAATCTCCCGTTCAACAAGACGAAGATCATTCCGCTGACAATATAGTCACGTTGCGCCCAAAGAAAAAAAAACTAAAAAACGATAAGTTGAAAGACATCGTCGCTCGAATGAACATCAATGAAGGGAATGTACCCAGATTTAACTATGTGGAAGAGTACTCTGCGCAGGTGAATTCATCTTCGTGGTTGTTTTATTTATGAGGTTGAGATGTGGGATTGATGAGCGTTGCAAGGTTTAATGAAATTTAACGTTATTAGCAACGTTACGAAATCTTTAAAACATGTGAATTTCTCCTTTATATCTTACGTAGAATTACGCCCGTCCAGAAGAGACATCCAGGATGCAATCTTACGAAAATTTAGTATTCACGCCATCGTGGTCCGCCAACACTTCGGTTAGTTCGTATATCATTTACATGTTCACGTGACACTTTGTTTTAGTAATCATGACTTGTCACATCGATCATTTAAATTATAGGGTCTTGTTACTCCGTGTGACCACTCCAGTTTGCATGGAGGTGCCAAACCTTTACGTCAGATCCCGGTGGTAGAAGATGACGAGAATGTCCCTTCTCAAGGTGGTCCTATGAATGAACTGCAGAAACAGGTATGAAGAAGAAATTCAGATCGAATGAACGTTGCTGATGCAAACCACGTTATCGGAGAAATATACTGATCCGAACCACGTGATCGGAGAAATATACTATAGCTGACTTGAATGATGCATGTTTCGTTTTTTATTTGTTATTTTTATTTTCTTAATAAAAGGTCGATGTTACAGAAACACAACCGACACACATTGAAGGAAGAAAAGACGAAAGCAGTCGTTTCAAAGCATATTCACCCCGAAGTTCGGGTGAAAGTAAAGCGGCCATGCCTACAGCAGTTGTGGCTTCAATGGCAGCAAGTCATAACCTTGAAAACGATCAACTTCCGCGGGACACGTATCCAAATGTGAGATTGCGAACTATTTACGTCGATACCGAAACTCATCGTGAATCTTTTTTTTCCACTGTATGTTTTCTTGATTTTTAGGCTGAGGTTCCCAGTTCAACGGACATGTATAACAATCCTGCTGAGGTCACTAATCAACCAATACACAAGCAACACCACCCTGTGCAAAACAACAGCTTACGGCGCCGAAGCTCCTGGTCATCGGGCGCATCTACGGCATCTAATCGTACAGATATATCGACGGTCGTCAACGCTTCAACATCGATGCATAACACTGCACCTGGCTCGCCCGATCCTGATCGATCCGAGGATTCCGATTCCGTAGCTTCGGATAATGGCATTGATGATAATGTACCAGATTTCCCAAACTCCTTCAGCCGGAGTGGTTCGCCTCCGCCACCTCAATCTCGAAGTCAGAGTTTACCTTTACCGGCTCCGCAACGTAGATGGGGTCCGCAAAATGCAGTGCAAGGACCTCGTCTGGCACCGCGCCGTGTTGGGCTTTCTGGACGTCCTGAGAACGATATGTCAGATCTTAAACCTGTAAGCAAAGAAACAAAAAATTTAATACAAAGAGCAAAGGAGCTGTTTCCAAAGCAACCAGTAACGCAACCAGGTGCTTCTGACTTTTCGCACCCTGACCATATGAGAGTCCACAACGCCCATCACATGGTACCTCCTTCTCACCAACCGCCCTATCAGTTTGGATATCACTTCCATCATCCTCAGCATATCGACCATCTGAATCAACCCAGATATGGGAATTATCGGCCGAACTACGACTACGACTGCGACTACGACTATACCGCGACGAGAGGACATCCGCATGAAACAGTAAGGACCGTGCCGTACTATAACTATCCACACCGTCCCATGCAGCCGACACACGAAATGCAGCAACGCTATCACGAACCGCAACCTCGTTACCATGCCAACAACAACATTCATCACAGAATGCTAGCACAGCCACATCCGGCACACCAACCGCGTATGCACCCTATACCTGAACGGGATTTGGTGTCCCCTGGTTTGCACAACCCTCAATGGACAGGTTTACCATCCGACATTCATTCCGACATTCACGAAGCTGACGTTTATCACGGCGGTCAAGCACATCCGGCACAGTTTCAACGACAACTAACGAACACAATCTCTGCAGATCCGACACATATTCACGGCTATTACGACTCCACCATTCCTAGCCACGAACAAAATCGTCTTCAATCACCACATCAGAACCAGCAGTCGGTGCCATCACAGCAACCGCCACACCAGCAGACGACACCCCAATCACAAGCGGTATGAAACTTTCACTTAGCACTTCTTTCGATTGAATTTCAATACTTTTCCTTCTTATATCTCCATTCGTTTATTCTGAGATTTTTTTTATAATCTGTCTGTTTATTTCCAATATTTTTAGGCACCGAACACAGTTTACAGTCAGAGAACATTCAGCGTGACGAGTTTAGAACCGAACCGTGCGTCACCGCCACCGAACGAGTCATTGGATACCGCCAGTGTCGTGAGTTTCGCAAGCATGGCAGCTTCCAATCAAAATCTTGACGCCAAAACAGATATGATGTCATCGTTACTAAGCATGCTGGGTACCCATGATGCAGATGATATGGCACGGACTTTGTTAGCCATGTCCAACGGTGTAGACAATGTGTCCGCTATGCGACAGAGTGGATGTGTTCCTTTGTTGATACAGTTAATGCACAGTGAAGATTACGAAAGCGATGGAATCAATTGGGGCGTTAGACAACGGGCAGGTAAGGCGTTAATTTTCACATTTAGTGTTTCTTTTTCTTTTTTTATGAGTTTATGAGTTGTTATGGAGTACATTGACGTCAAGCCATTCGATACTTCGTATTGTTAATTTAGGTATGGCGCTCCACAATATAGTGCACTCAAATAGCGGTGATCGACGCGGTAAAAGAGAAGTACGTGTGTTGCGTTTGTTGGAAATTATTCGCTCTCACAGTGAAGCTATACTGTCAGAAGATGACGAGAACTATCGTTTGAACCGCAGCGCACCACCATTGCGTGAGCATGGCCCAGGTCCGGCAGTGGCCGCTGTGATGAAGTTGTCCTTTCAAGAGGATCACAAAAACACTATATGTGAGTTGGGTGGCTTGCAGGCTGTCGGGGAAATCCTGGCTGTTGATTATATGGCCAATAAGGATTGCCACGACCCTTATGCCATTGCCCTGCGTAAATATGCCGGCATGGTCTTGATTAATCTAACGTATAACGATGCCAAAAATAAGACAGTTTTGTGCTTGATGACTAACACCCTGAAGGCAATCATTGGACAGTTGCAGCTGACAGACGAAGAAGACCTCGTGCAAGTGTTTGCGGGAATTATCCGTAACATCTCTTGGAGACCCGATGATAACACACAAAGAGCGTTGAAAACCATAAACGCTGTTCGAGCTTTAATGCTATGTATTCAGAAACTGCGCACGGAAGTGTGTATACGTGCTGTACTGAGCGCCATCTGGAATTTATCTGCTCATAATTCTGAAAACAAAGAAGAGATTTGTCGTACACCCGGTTCGTTGCAATTCTTGGCATTCGCACTGAGTTATCGATCACCCTCTAGAAGCATAATAGTTGCCGAGAACGCCGGTGGCATCTTGCGAAATATTTCGTCTCATATTGCCGTCAGTGGGGAATATCGAAAAATCTTGCGACAGGAAGGTTGTTTGCAAACGCTAGTGTCGCAGCTACGTTCGCCAAGTACTCGTGTGGTATCCAATTCCTGCGGCGTCCTGTGGAATTTATCAGCGCGTTGTGTTGAAGACCAAGAATTGCTTTGGGATTTGGGAGCTGTGTCTGTTCTGAAAACGTTGATACATTCAAAACACAAATCTATATCAGCAAGTTCAGCGGCGGCGTTGCGTAATCTATTGGCAGTCAAACCGGGCAGTGGAACGGACACCGAATCTCATGTGTCATTTCAGCATCTCCGTTCTAACAGCCTGCCGACTCGAACACGACAGAACCGACACGAAAAGAAAGGTAGGTCGCCTGTGGCATCACGAAAGCAAAGACATGATGTAAAAGCCGACGGACCTGTCGAATCCAATATGGTTTACTTTGATAACTACATGGATCTCCCACCGAGACCTGTTGCGGCAGAACATGTAATTCCTAGTGTCAGCGAAGACTGTCCGCCGACATATAATGAAGCCACGTCAGCAGAACCGACACGCCGTGTATATACGGAAGACGGTCGACACCACTCATCTGAAAATATTCAGCACCAAAGTGATCGATATTTCTTCCTTGGCGATTCTTCTCGTTTACCGATTTCAACGCGAATACACAAGCGTTTTGATAGCTCGAGTTCGTGTTCGTCGTTCTCGCCGAACGAAAGTAAGCCGAATAAGTTACCGTATGTGAACGTGAAGGCGGTGGTAAACGAATTATCTGAACCCAAAAGTGAAATGGAAGAAAAGTTTGCCAAGTTGGACATCAACCCTAGTGAAGATAGCGAAGAAAAGAAAACGACCAGTTTAGAAAGAACAACAACGAAGGAGGAGAAAATGCCGAAAGAGGAAAAGAAAGTGTCACGTGACGAGAAATCTCCTCGCAATCAAGTGGAGATGAAACCATACGAAGACAGTAGACTTTCTGTGGTGAAAGACGCTGTGATGATCTATGTTGGAACACCGAAGCTTCCCACAAAACCGAAAAAAGAGAAGAAACAAAAACAACTCACCCCGAAGTTGTCGACCAAACTCAAACGCAATGCTCACAAAAAGTCCAAAGACTCCGTATGCTCGAAGGATTCGCTGAACGACAAAACCGACGTTGAAAAAACTAACGATCGGGAAAAATCGCGTGGTGACGACAAAAAGGAGAACATCTGGATTAAGACGAAAGAGTTCAAACAGAATTTGTTGAACAAGTCGCACTCGTCAGACTTGGCTTTCGATAAGAATCTCATGTACGCTTCTACTAAGAAATCCCCATTTGACATTTACTCAATGTCCAACTTTCCCGACCGTGTCGCCAGCGATCAATGTTTGACCATGTCCGATCGACGTTATAGAGACGCCATGCCGAATTTTCATCATGCTCATCATCACCATGGAAGCTTTTCTTCTTGCGAAAGTCACGTCAACGACGATAAAATGTTCCCCGCAAACCAACGTGTCGGTAACGTGTCGCAATCGCGTGATATAAATTTCTGCAATAATGGCAATCAAAATATCGTACAGCCCTTTTATTCTCCACAAATCGGCCACGAGTACCATAATACACAAAGGAATTTCTTTCAACCTAATCGCGCTTACCACAGCAACCAGAACATGTATTCGACAACGATGCAGGGGGGAATGTCTGGTGATTCGCACATCGAATTTGCTTCTGAAAACGAAAAGAAAAGCAAAACGAAAAAGAGTCTATTGAAAAACCCTTTACGCAAATCCAGTGACAGCAAATTCTCGTTGAAGGGAAAGAAAACGGATAAGAAAGGGAAGAAGAAAAGTGAGGAGAAGGATTAGATAAATTCTAAATCATCTTTATTAATTATGTAGGATATCTTTTGATTTGTTGTTTTGCATAACAACTTATAATCTTCGAGTGAATATATCGTTCAATCTTTCAACCCCGAGACAGTCTCGCCTCGAGACATAATGAATAAAGCAGTTTCCAGGACTACGCAGGTTTCACAAATTTCTGGTAAGGCACTGTCAAACAGACAACCTTATTATCGTGAAATTTTTCGTTTTCCGAAAACAAAGATTCAGTGTTGATGTTTTTAAGTTCGTCGCGTTATGACATTCTCGCATTATCCTGAGGATTAGAAGAAAAAACCCTTTCAAAGCATTTGATGAGTGTGGCCTGATTTGACGTGAATAGGTTGGCGCGCAATTTCACTGTATTTGCCAAAACCTTAGTGTGCCAAACTAAACACTTCGCAAAACGTGATGATAAACAACCGACATTTTATGACGAATTTCGAATTCTATAAAAGACTTGTTAACAAATTGCGCAACAAAGAAAACCGATGTTTGTGATTGACGTTACCTGCAAATGCAAACAAGGTCTGCTTAAACGGAACTCTCTGGAAGGAAAAAGAATATTGAAAAAAAAGTAACAAAACCAATAAGTGGAACGGCTTAAAATGTTTCGTCGTGGGGGAAATGACGAAATTTTGGCTAGAAGACGATTTCTTGTCGGATGTTTTCCTCGAATGTGTTTTCTCCAAGCAACCACATATGCTAAATTGAACCAAACAACCTTAGGGGCGGGTACAGGCGTATCAGCTGACGATAGAGTAAACACCCCAAGTGTCTGTAACACTTCAATTTTAAAGGATTACCAAAGTTTCTGAGCAACAGAAGATTGCAAATAATCATTTTTTATTTTTTTTAAATTTTAAAGGAGTTTTTCAAATTTTTAAAGGTGAAAGGAATGGGATACACAGAGAGAAGATTTGAGCCTCCTGACCGAAACGCATTTTCTCATTTTAATACACACGCAAAACCTTATTGAACTACGCCTATTGGAAGATCCATCGTTTCTGGTACTGCCTGCGCCCAGTAAAAGGATTTTCTGCAATTTTATTCCTCATGTCATCTATAGTTCAAACTCTCATAATCCTCACTGGTTCCTTTTTGCGTTGGACAGGACAACACTTAAGTTGTTGTCATGCTAAGGAACAACAAGGAATCACATTTATTTTGTTGTGCTCAGCTTTGCTTATTTATCTGATTTTTCTTTTATACTTGCTTTTTAAGAATTATTTTAAAGTGATCTCCATTAAAAATGGGATTACAAAAATTGACATGCATCAAGCAAGCTGACGAACAATCTGTCACACATCAATTTTCGATCATGAACTCAGTCGCAGTGGCTATAGTCGGAATTACCAACATTATGTTTTGAAGTTAACTCAATGATGGAGGGTGCTAATACCAACAATAAATAATATTGATAGATGTTAGCTAGAGAAGCATTTGTCTGTCTGCCTCTCTGGTGATTAATAACGTTCTTAAAGAAATGGCAGAATATGAAAATAAAAACTTTAACGAAATTCAAGAAATAGATGACAGAGTGGTTCGTTTTATGAGAATTTTGAATGAAGCACCGGAAGATATACAATTTAATACAGCAGAATTTTTGAGTACGTTGGACGAATTGAAACAGAACTTTATTGCCAGCATGGTACAGACTAAAAAAGCAGAAAAACGTTATGAAGAAGCCTCTAGACACGTGTACCTTACCCAGAAAGCGTATGATTCATTTCTAGAGAAATATCTTGTACAAATTGGTCCAGATTGTACTGAAGCCGAAGATGCGCTAGAGAAAAGCAAGGTAGAAATGAACATTGCCGTGAAATCATTAGACACAGCCGAACGTACACTTCGTTTGAGTAAGGAGGAACTGTATCGAATTAGCAAGAAATCCGAGCACGCTTTTCTTTGTTTTTTAAAACATTATAGGGATAAAAAATGGCTTGAATATTATTCTCAAACATCGCAGGAAGACATTAATGACCCAATATATGAGCAATTACATAAAAAGATAGTTTCAGCAGAACGTAAATACAAAACATATGCCGAACAGAATATATATGACGTATTGTGTCGGAAAAACTTCTCCGACATCATTTCTGATGTTTCGTCAGAAAACACTGAACCGAAAGAACTCCTATCTGTAACGTACAATGAGAAAACTGGCAGAGTGGATAAACAAAACGTTCACAATGAATCAGTTTGTTGTGCAATGAAAAACAAAAATGATTTGATATACGAAGAGATTCCATCGAAGCACAAGCAAAAAAAGAAGCAAAGTGGATTAATGAAGTTTTTGCAAAGCAAAATCCATGGACCCTGGGAAGGATGGGATGATATTTAAATTGGCAAAACCATAAACCTCTTGAATGGAACATTTCGGCAGAATCATCCGAAAGTAGCACTTCTGAAAATTCGACGTCATTAGAGAATATAATTCACGTTTGTTTAATTAGGTGATTCCAAATGTGTTCGTATTTACAAACAAACGACATTGACGTAATACACGTGTGGCGGGAAAGCAGAAAAGATTTCGTTGGATTTCCACGTTGTTTTCTATTTCAACTGATAATATACCTTATAAAGGGACAGGTGATACGTTTTAGAACAGTATGAAACATTGAATAAATAAATAGTAGATTTTAAGTATTTATTTATATACATACATTACCCTAATGTAAACCAATCAAATCGCTTGAAGATCTCCAAGGGAAAAAGACTTAAGCAATCGTATTATGTTTTGAACACAAGTTTCATTTTGTGATTTTTTTTTATTACAGAATAACATTACTACATATAGTTTATCGTTTTTCAAGGAATCAATATTTTGTGGAAAATGATTTTAAAGATGTAATTGACGTGGTAACAATATTGAGGACTAACACGTCGAAAATTATTCTGAAGTAAAAAATTACCATTCAAATTGGTGTTGTTGTTTAACCAAGGCTTTCGTGATGGCCTTACATAAATAAAGTAGGGAAATTGTTTACTTAACCCATACGTTAACTAACAGATGAAAAAAACCGTTTAAATGCTACATTAAAGAAATCTGTCCAGTCACACATCACGAAAACAAATATTGCTGTGAACGTCCAGTTCGACTTTAAACAATTTGATAAATCATGCTCAAAATTAGGAACGTTTTTCATAATGAAAATTGCATTTCTTTTCTTCATTGACGTAGGTCATTTTTTGAATAATTTAGGTAAGATTACACAACAAAATACTTTGTTAACTAATCTATTTAAGTATGAGTTTTGAGCATGGCATCTAATAGTTTACCGTCTAGCAGGACCTTAATAATGCTTTGCGTTACAATCATATACTTCAAAAACCCTACCCAAACTACTCGTTGCTATGGAAACCAATACACAATCAGATTCCATTATTATCTTTTGTTTTTTGCTTCTATGACAACAAAATTGCAACAGTTAAAAACTACTTTGAACAAAGAGACACTAGAACAGCACTTGAAACATTTGAAAAACAGGGATTATTTTGGAAATGGGATTGAAGTCATGTTGCAGAATAATAATATAAAACATTGCTTGCACTATGGAATAGTTGAAAGTGATTGCAACTCCTCTATCACCTTTGACCAGACTTACTAAATTCACTCTTGCCGGTATAATGTTTTGTAAACACAAAGAAAGGAAACTGATAGAAGCGTAACATTCAAAAACTCGGTTCCTTTCCTTACTTTAGATTGAAACAAATTTTTTAAGTTTTAGATTTTCTCCTATAATTCGTGTCACCAAAAAGAATTCTATTTCCACTACCTTAAGGTAAGAAATTTTCATGGGAAGAAAATTTTACAAATTTCCAATGAAAAGTCAAATTGCAATTCTCCAAATTTGAAAGAAATCCTTTTTGCCTCCCTGTCTGTCAACGTATATATCCATGGTAATATTTGATTATAAAAATTATGAAGTAAAACCATTTGCGAAATTAAATTCCTGCGAAAAATTGATTTTTACACACTGGTGAAATTAAATTTCCACGAAAATTTCTTACCTTAGGTATAAAGAAAAACAAATCAAAAATAGGTGAAAAATAAAGACCAACACGATTTTAAAGTATAAAGGTCATAAACTAAAGAGTTATTGTGAAGAAAACATATACAAGAACACAAGATGGTGCTCTGCCAAAAATGAAGAATAAAATAAGAAGCAAATAGGTTAATATTAGTTTCATCATCACCTTTCATGCATAATCAGGCTGATAATATTGCTTATATTAGAAACTATCGTCCCGACTCTTCCAAGAGTACACATCAGTATTAAAGTAACTGTCATAAATTTTTTCTGGTGTGTCTTACAGTTGAATTACAATCACCATTCTGGATGCTAGTATCAATATTACACCAACTCAAGCAGCCTCTTCTGCCTATCAACTGACGGGATTACGAGGGTTGGAATGGTCGAAAACTGCTTCGCCTACTTCCACTTGATTTAATTTCTGCAGTTGCTGCTTTTCAACGAAAGCTCTTTCACGCTCCTGTGCATCTTCTTCTTCTTGTTCCTGTACAAAAAATATTGTTCAATGAAGTTCTTGCTGTATATAATTGTTTTGAAAAGACGCAAAAAAGTTGGCACAACTGATGATCAATCAGAAAGATTCAATAAGGACAATGCTGGTCCATTCGATCTCCACATCATCATTAGCTCTATTATGGATTCATCGACATTGCCATGGAAAATGTCATTGTAGAAAAATGTCTTAACCCAGTTGGCAAAATCTTCAAAAATCTCTGTGGAGGAGTGTTTTTTATTGAAACAGCAGGTCATATTGTGTGCCATTCCTATAGAAAACACTCCTCCTCATAGACATTTCGAAGATTTTGCCCACTGCGAAGGAACTCCAGTATATCAATAGAAACTGAAGTGCATTGAATTCAGAACATAGACTAGCTAATTTACAAACAATGCCTTTTACTACTTACTTCCTGTCTTAGCCTGTGATATTCATTGATTGCATATTCATATTTTGGTGCGGTAATACCAAATAGGTCCGCTAATTTCTCACCACAGTATTCTGCCGCTGAAATTAAACCAAAGTACAGTGGTTAAGAACAAAAAAACCCTAATTTCATTGATGATTTAATAAGACTATTACTGTTAAAAAGAATTAATTTCTGTGATGTCCTATTATATTGATGAAAAAAATCACCAACGTTACATTTTATTGACATACAGTGAAACCCCTCTATAGCAAACCACCTTGTTATAGAAGCCACTTTGTGCAAGTTTTTTTATCCTAATTGGTGGCGTCCTGTAGGGGTTTCACATATATCCTGTACATACCATGAAAAGCCCCAACAGATACAAATACAAGATAATACCATAGCCACATTGTCCATGTTAAGTTGGCCTGAAAAGAAATTTTAAGTTTTTAGAGACTTGTCAACATGGTTGAAATGAAAATTCATAAAAAACATTTTAATACATTTGTTTTTGTTTTTTCTATACATTGAAATAAATATGGCTGCACATTTTAACTCTTTTTTATTTGAAAATTCATAGCATCATTAAAAATAAAAAAGGAGATCATTTTTTAGCTAATGTTTTCAAAATTTTAAGAGCACTTGTGAACTGAAATATATATCAAAGGAAAACATTCATGTAAACAGAAAATGTTAAAGACTTTATCTTTTCAAAAAACAATAGACTAACTGGATTCATGTCTTGTATACCAAAAGCAGTTTTCTGATTTATACCATTCTTCAGAAAATCATCATCTGATGAACTTTCATCATTCACAAAGTCACTACGAAAATGTATCTTTTTCTTCTTTTTCTTTTTCTTTCGTCGTCTGCCCTCACTATTTTGGTCAAGCTGATCGTCGTCAATATCGGCTGTACTACCATCAGTAATGGAATCGTCCTCCAATTTGATGTTACCAAAAGTCAGCTCTGCTTCATTGGAAATTTTATTTTCCATTTTGATTATATATTTGCCACACTCATAATATTATAGAATTATTACACATTAGCCTTCTATAAAAATTCAAATGTTGCATTGTTAATAATTGTGAGTGAGTGCTTGTGTGTAAAATCAAACATATCACCATGTGCATATATAGGGGAAATACAGGGTTGGTGTAATTTACAATTGTGATCCTACGATTCACGATCTGGCGATTCAGGTAAAGAGCTGAAGGTTACTACCGGTCTTGAAGTGGGAAAAAATTGTGGGAAAAAAAGGCAGGGAAAATTTTAGTCACTAGTAAAAGTATATATTAGTCACAAGTTATCAGACTAAAATTATTATTATTTTCCTCCCGATAAGGTTTATCTCCTTCGAGGTATAACCTGCGATGAAATACATAGAAAAAAACAGGTTGTTGGTACATGCGAAAGCCCGGAGCTCCAATATGGATCTTAAGGCTTTTCGTCTCTTGATATTTATTTACTTTTATCTATAACAATCTACGATAAGGAGATCTCCTTGGGCAACTAAATTTAAGGATAGATGAAAGAAAAAATCATATTTTGACACAACTGGAATATATATTGGACAATGGGTACTGTAAATCCTCTCCTTCTAACACCCAAAAATGCACGAAATTTGGTATTTCAGTTCCATTAAGTGGTAGGAACATGTAGTATCAAGTTTCAGTTTTTCAAATAAAGTGGTGTCCAAAATATCAGACATTGAAAATTTGCTGATTTCTACAATTTTCTCCTTTCTGATGATTTGATATGAAATGGTCATTTAATGAATGCCTGCCTGTAAAATGTGAATATAAAATGTAAAACACAGCTTGATATTGCCATAGAATATTGCAAAAAACAACATCCTGTTTAAGATCCATAAAGCCTGAGATAGACTTTGCTGTGTTAGAAACATCTTAAGGAAAACCTTAGTAGGGAAAATCATTAAATCGGGGAAAACAGAATATATATGGGGAATTTTTTCAATCCAGATCATTCTGTTGCTCGCGCTTCCCATAGGATTGTGAAAAGGTCTGAAGCCACATACTGCAAATCAATTATGAAGCCCAGACTTAAATTTCAGAGATTAAACATGGGGAGAAATGATGTAAAAACAGGAGAAGGACTCGAACCTTCTACTTAGAACTGGATCGTGTATCCTTGGAATCATGATCTTAAATTACACAAACCCGGAAATACATGCAGAGTGGCCACTGAATTTTAAAGGATGAAGTCCAGGACTTTAAAAGGTAGTGATACACACAATAATTAAATAACTGAAAAAAAATAATAGATGAATCTCATATTTAAATGACAAAAACAAGTTCATTCTGTTTTGAAAGTTGGATTCAACAATGTTTTGTAAAAAGTTGCTTGAAAACAGATGGGCAAACAAATGTGATGATGTTGATGTCATTAAAGTTGCTAAAGCAACATGCGGCAATGTTACATTCCTTTGACCTAAGGCTTAATTAGGCTTAAGGAAGACATACCAGTTTACCGTCACACAGCAACTTTCCTACCCCATGAATAAAAACTTGTTATTTTGGGAAACATTCCAACTGCATGAAAAAACTCATTTTGGAAAATTTCATTAGTTTCAACATGGTGCCCCCGAGGAAGATGTGGGTGGAGGGACAATTTTGGAGGTGATAGGGGATCAAAATATATACAACATTGAGTTTATAGGGGTAGTCTATATGATGAGAGCTTAACAGATAATATTAAGGTGTGGTGTGGGGACTCTTCTTGTCTAATTTTTTAATGACGTGATGTTAAAACTGAGAATTGAATTGAGAACAGAATTGAGAAGAATCTATTTGTAGTAGAGAACTTTAAAATATTATGGAAACATCCAGCAATTATCGAGAACAGAACACGGGCTGCTTTTAAATAAGGCTTAGTTGCAGTTCCATCCTGTAACCTTGACCTGATAATGGTTTCAAAGAACGATTCATTATGTTCTGACTCATTCTTTGCAGGACAATGTAATAATTGTTACCGGAGTAGACTGCAACAAATTCTTCTTTAAAAACAGCTGTGTTCTGTTCTCAATAATTGCTGGATGTTTCAACATTTGATTAAGTCAATTTTCTTCCAAACATACACTCACATTTGTGCAACTTTTCTGTTTATTTCATTCTACACTAGCCCTTGTATAATGCATTTGGTTTGAACTGTAGCTAGCTATATACTTTTACACAATAGGGGCTTGCTGTAAAATACCACCTTGATAAAAACATTAAAAAGCTGTTTATTAGCTACACTTCTTGTGCAAATAGTAATGACATTACAACTCCCATGTTTATCATCAATTTTACTTTTATTACCAAACGAATGACTTTTGGAGGACACTATAATGCTTTCTGCTGCAAAAACAGTTGACAAGATTGTGAATATGATTTGATTTTTGCAATATAAGCACTTTGGTTTTCGTTACCATCCAAATGAAGAGTTTGGGTAATCAAGATCACTACAGTCGGCGCCCACAAGTGCTTGTCGTGTAAGGACATTCTAGATTCATTTTCGGTTTGCACTAAGGAACCTCTACTGAAGGGATATCTACTTTAACGTAATGTGCTTTTCTACCGCTTACTTCGAATAAATGCCATTCAATCTTTTTTCCTTAAGATGGCGCTCAGGCATTTGTAAAAGAGGTGGAGTTAACTTCAAAGAGGCGGTCAAACCATAGGTCAAACTTAGGTGGGAGGTGGAGGGGCGATGACTGAATCTTCTCATTTTTTATTAGGGTTAAGCGTTTAGGGGAGTTCAAAAGAAGGGAGCCTAGAAGTACAGTACGTTCAATTCGAAATCAAACTTGGGAGTGTTGCAGCAATCGGAAAATACAAAACAAAGAGTCACATCAGGAAGATTTTCTTTCCAAATAAAAGTTCTCATTATATCTTCTTCCTCAACAAAAACATGCAAGTAAACAATGTCAAAAGTGATAGTGTTAATTGAATTATTGAGACATGTCCAAACGAGGCTTTTTTCGAGTTGACCAGAAAATATGATGGTCACTCCAGACATTCTCTTGGCGTTTTCGTTTTTGACCACGTCGTGCAACATCTTCACATATATCTTCAAGCTCAAAACGACACGTTTTGCTGGATGGTAACGGATCAGTTTCGATATCATCTGACCGTTTTCGTTTTTTTTGAATACCAACTCCACCATTCAACGCGTAATCTCTACGACAACGAAGAACGACTTCGGCACGTAAGAAGACTTTGTTTCGTTGAAGTTTAAGAACTCTAAATTGTAACAGGAATTAGATCATTAAAATCACATTGGTGCAACTGATGTAAAGAATTGGTCCTGTATTTCTAATGGAACTGATGATCATTTTGGTATAACTTATGGAAACAATAGGCAAAACCAAATACTCAAAATCTCCACTTAAAGTTTCATGAGTGAATATCCTAATTCAAACCCGTTCTTCAATAAAACATCATGAACTTACTTGGTTCCCTTTGGTGGAGATGCTTCCTGAAGATTGACTTTAGGGAATGTCAATTCAGTAGATCTTATTTCAGTAACTTTCGACAGAGGTTTATTGCAATTCAACCAAGGAGGCGAGAATGCAAATAATACCATAATAAACTTTCACAGAAACAACAAGTAATTCGAAGCTAAAACAAGAATTACACATACTTCTTTCAAATATGCATAGACTACCCAATGCATTAACTTCTAGAAAATCGCTGAAAGATCCGTGAGAAAGTTATTGTTCAGTGAAGAAACGAAAAACTATTTCAAGTATGTGTTTGATACCAGTCACAAGCCTACCTGATTCACTTGTAGCCATAAATTGACAAAGATGTTTATATGACGTCAAATTTTCTTTCTATGAATATTTTATGTCACCACTAGGAACCGTGTCTTTTATTCAGCATGGTACCTTAAACGCGTTTGTGTAACTGGTCATTAAAGCCTGTGAATGTTTTGGCTGGGGAATTTTTGTAACTATGGCATATAGTTCTATTGTTCTTCCAGGAAACACTACGCACTCTATACGTACGACCTGCGATCATCCTTTTCTTAAGAGATTTTTACAAAAATGTGTGACCACCACATGTGTTTCCTTACTTTGTTTGCTGACAGAGACTGCAGCTGATGATAATAGTTTATATTGCATCCATTTATATACAATATAGAAAACACATTGTTGGAAGAAATTTGTATTTTTGTGGAATGAGTCGTGTATATATATTTTTCAGTTATAAACCATGTTATTCTTTAAAAAAGGTTGGAGCTACGTGACAAAACTATACGTATAACGAATCCCTAACCATCTTTTAGAAATCGATTAAAACTCCGAAATAAATATGTGCATCGATCAAATAATATGCCTTATGTACCGTTCAGTCAGGATTAGCTAAATCAGTGAAAAAGTGCTGTAACTATTCGGGGAAAAAAATATATCGCCGAAATTTATAAATTACATAGTTTTCTAGGAACATTTATTCAATGGAATAAGGGAAGAAATTCGTGTGAGAAGAATCAAGGTCCTGGAAATAGCGAATTTCCCGGAATTTATTTTCGCGATTTAAGGGATGGGGTGAATTTCGTGAACTTTACTCATCATCTGTCAGAGAGGAAGGTTTCTAAGGAAATCGATGATAGTATAATTATTTTAAACTGAAAAAATTCAAAAATGCATTTCCAGGATATGATTGTTATCAAGAAGAACGCACAAAGCACACTTCGATGAAACACTGCTGTGGCTGCTGTTATGACGGCCCTCCTCTCGTATCAGTTGCAGAACAACATTATATGTTTCTTAGTTTTTCGAGATCATAGATTATGTGATTATCGTCAGGCTGCAAATGAGCAAAAAATAAGCATATCTCCAGCATCACCATGAGGCTTAGTTTATTTTAGCAAGCATCATAATGAGGCTCAAAATGTTTGGATTTCCTGCAAATTTCACAAAGGATCAAGAGATTTTGTAAAGGCATAGGCGCCAAGTGTTTTTTGACCGACTTGTGGCCTTTTGGTAGAGTGAGGTCAGGGTTCAAATCCTAGCCGAGTCATGCCAGCGACTATAAAAGTGTGAATCGAATCACTCAGCTTGGCATTCAGCCTGAGAGCGGGATTGATATCTAAGGGGTTTGAAAGGTTCGAATGTATTATATGATTTAGAATAACCATTTTACATTTTAAAAAAAGCTTACTTAACACATAGTCACAAGTAACTATGCTTAAATAAAATAATTGACTTGTAGAAGCAGCACTTTAAAAGCATCATTTTGAGCCTGAAATTGGTAAAAAGTTATGCATCACTGAGGTTCAACCAAATTTTACTGCTGCTTATAAAAAAAGCTGGGTATACCAAATATACAAAATTCACATTTTCTATACATTCATGCCAGTGGGAAAAATCTTCAAAACCCTACGAGGAGGAGTGTTTTCCATAGGAATGGCAAGCAATATCGCCTGCTGTTTCAATAAAGAAACACTCCTCCGCAGAGACTATTTGAAGATTTTGCCCACTGTTCGTTCTGCAACCGCGGACTGTAGTTTTTGTTTTTGTTCTGTAATATATTCTGTTCGGTAAATTATATGATTACTACACTGTGAATTCTACTAACTCCTTTTACCATCGATAAGAATTATGCACTTATTGTAGGCTTGGCATTCCAATCAACGTTTCTTCTTTTCTTTGCAACAAGATAGTAGGGACATTTTCAAATCTTTCGTCACGAACTGTAAAAGATCAAGTTTTATACCTTTCCGTACTTCAGCAAATCGTTCTGTTTTTAAAAATGACAAAGCTGTGTTCAGGTCGGTAGTGTGAAGCCCTGTCAGGGAACGGTCCATTCTTTTTACTAATTTTTGCCGCTTACTCGCGTCAAGATCGTTTAGTACATCGCCTAACTTGCAACTATATTCGTCGCTTTCAATACTAATTGACGAAAAGTCGTTATTATTTCCCCCGCTTTTCTCCACTTTGTTCATCGGTATCCGAGATAGATAAATTTTTCCTGCAGCTTCGATTTCGTCCCTTGGTATGTCGTCCTCTTCCGTATACGTTTTCATTGGGGCGCCCTTTTTATCACAGAGAATCGCAACGGCTACAACATCGCGGCCCTTTAGTCCTGGTATATTTTCTGCTGGCGGTTTGTTTTGATAGTATTGCATCCGAGACAAGCTTGAGTCGACACTAAACTTTCTCTCACTGTGTTTAATTCTTGGCGATTCTGCGTTTTGGACATCATCGACACTCGGTATACCATTTACTAAACTCAATTTGCGTGCTATGTTTGATTGTGACTGTGGAAGAGTCGGCCTCGATGAATCGGTATTGTTTCGCCCAAAAATGCTACGTTTTCGTGCAGGTTTCACAGTGATTCGATCCGATTGTGAGATTTCAACGCAAATACGAACAATATCTTCCGGCGAAAAATCTTTGCATGGCATTTTTATAGCAGATATTTTTCTTTCACCGCTGCCTTTTAGTAACCTTAAACAAGAAGGATTTAAAAAAATAATAGAAGTAACTTAAAAACTAAATTGGGAAATGAAAACGTCTTTTACGTTGTAACTTATTGCTAAGAGGCCGTTTACTTTGAGATTTCAAACCGCTTTGAAAAATTGAGCTGTTTACATGAAACATTCCAATTGACTGCATACGGATCTTTTTTGCTGAATCAGCGGATTGTTTCTAATAAAGTTTGAACATAATGGCAGAAAATCCTTTCAGAGTAGGACATCTCACAAACTAAACAGGAGTTGCGCATGTGCCGTATAGAAAAACCAGACGTCTATATCAATAAACAGACTTTCACTTCGGGGAGCAATGTTTACATTGAAATTTCAAACTGGTTTGAGATTTCACTTCCGTCAAATTGACCGAAGTGAAACTACACCCGAAGTGAGTTTCACTTCGCCTGAAGTCATGTAAGCAGTAATAAGAATTGCAACATGCCTCGAAGTGAAGTTTTTCATTTTAAACCGGTTTGAGTTCACTTCGGGTCTCGTGTAAACGGCCTCTAAGACGAAACTAATTAACGCTAATCTGCCTGAGGACTCAAAAATCTGTAGGGATTAATTAATTTTATTTTGAAACTTTTAGTAGCTCTCGGTTTTAAAGCTTCTCGTTTTCCATTTTATTCTTTCAGCAGACACACCACACCTCTCGAATGTTATATCCCGGTGGGCAAAACAGCAGGGGATATTGCTTGCCATTCCTATAGAAAACACTCCTCCACAGATAGTTTTCGAAGATTTTACTCACTGGGATGGACGTCGCTTTTCAACCTCTGCATGTAATGCATGCGTTAAACAGCTGTATTTCAAACGACTTTTTTTTATCAGGTTAATTACATAAGCTTATATACCCTGTGTAAACTTAAAATCAAACAAAATTTATGGAAATACTGATAAAATGCTAATGTCTATGGAAAAATAATCTAGGGGTCGGTTGGTTACACGTACCCGAAGTGAAACTCACGCCGACGTGAAGTTTCACGTGAAAAATATTTGTGTATCCCACACGTTGTTTTTAGTGAATTTCACTCCGGAATAAAATTTCAATTCGGTCTTTTTGACAGAATTAAAATCACACCGAAGGGGAATTTCACATCACCATTAACATGTTACCAGTTATAAAAGTTTTGACAGGAGTGAGTACACACCGGAGTGAAACTTTATGTGTAGTGTCCCCCTAATTATATTTCCATTTGTGATCTCTCCGAAGAGCATTTAAATTACCAACCAAGATGAGTGCACATTTTGCTAGGCAAAGATCTTAACATTACTATGTTGAAACATTCAGTAATTATCGAGCAAAGAACACAAATACTTAGAAACAGTATACGCCATTTGGAAAATCATCTATTCATGCATCTTCTTGCTCGTATAAACAAAAACATGAAACTCCCAAAATGTTTTTATTGAATCCTGGTTATTTCTCGCTTCTCCGAAAAAGTTGATATTGAGTAGTGAGCTATTTAAAGTAACCATTCATTCATTCATTCATTCATTGCATTATCTCTTATTTATAATAAATAAAAAATTCCAATTTGTTTCAACCGACCACGAAATTTAAATAATAATATTAATTGTTTTCTTCCGAAAAAAAAAATTGATGAGTGAATTTTAAATTCATGTAACAGCAGAGAGAGAATATTTCTTCTAAAAATCAGCTTTCATCATCATATCCATCGTAATCATTTTGTAAACAACATAGCTTCCTCAAAATATTCATAAAAAAAAATGTGAAGAAATTTATGGTGAAAACTGAAAAGAAAACCTATTGAGTTTGTGTGAAATTTTAATTTTAACATATATTCATTTATCAATGAGGTTAGTGTCCAGATCCTTTAAAGTCACGTTATTACATTAAAAAGATGGGAGAGCGAAAGTGAGAAAAATAAAAAAATGATTTCATTAAAACGTTAAAGCCTGACATTCACTGGTTTTCACCAAAGACTCAATGATTTTAAGCCTCGGGACCAACCTCGTCCCCAGTACTTCTTAAGGCAAGAAACCCTGGGGACGAGATTGCCCGAGGAGACCTATCATTCGAACTGGTTAGGAAATAGCAAAAACAACCAAAGAAAAACGTGTAGATGTTTACGTGACCGTCATTAACTATTGTCTTTCAATCATGAAATCATTATATTCTTTCGGGAATAATTAAGATGGCTTTTGTTTCATCAGCTGATAAAATATAACAAGTTTCAAAAGAATCAGCTGATGGTGTGCTCCGAAATGTGAACCAAAACATCAACAGCAGATTCAAAATAATATGGTTAAAATCGGGTTAAAATCGGGATAAAAAAAAGTCGGGGAAAATAAGAATGTGTTTCATGCTATATCTCAACTATATATATATATACAGTAGATAAACATTTCAATCTTCCAGAATTCCATCAACTCCATTATTAAAGTAGTCGATTCTAAGGAAATGTTCTGATCTATTCGGAAACATTGGTTTACCAAAAAGTTGCCTATTTGGTATTTTCAGCGGACACATCTTTTTGAGTCCCGACGGTGTCCGCTTTAGAGAAGTTTGACTCTTCGTTGCAAAGGTTTCTTAAGATCCCATCTAAAGGGCCCAGTGCTAAGTTTCTTATAAAGTGGTTTCTTCTATATAAAAAGAAAAAAGAAATTCACTTGGAATATTAATTTTCAAGTGTCGATCCTATGTGCAACCATGGACGTATAACAAGAGAAGGACTTCCATTGATCTATTCAAAAAAAATTGATATCAAGATCATGTTATATTAAGATCATGAGATAGTTTGTCGAAATTTGCGTGATAACATGAGATAATTTAGTTTCCACTATGAGATAACATGTTATAACTATGGTTGCTCATTTGGAGCAAAATTCAACAAATGATATTTATATTCAACGAATGATATTTACATTCAACGAATGACTTTTATGTATTCAACGAATGACTTTTGTGTATTCAACGATTGACTTATATACAACGAAAGGTTTCGTAACGGGACCATGAAATAATCTGGAAAATATAAATAGCAAAGTGTATATTGATTTTCACCCAATTTATTTATTTGAAGATTTTACTCTATTGGCGTCTAGAAAAGCTTACTTTCGAGTCCGGATATCGTGAGAATTACAAATTCTCGCTGGTGGAAACGAAAAATAATTCTCACAAATTCTCAACTTCGGTGAGAATTTCAGTAAGAAAAATATCATACCGTTTTGGTGGAACCCAAGCTTTAGTGTTGAAGATTTCACCCGATAGTTTTCTCCAGAGAAAATTTCCTTCATTAAAGTAACTTAAATATCTTAACACGATCAAATTTTTCTGACCAGGCGATAAAAAGCGTTCTAGCATTATGTACATAAGACATAACCTGAAAAAGTTTCTTCCTCGTGTTCATTCTCTTTCATGCGTGGAGGCAGTTTTAAGCGCCAAATTCATAAATATAAAGCCCATTGCTGCTTTCAAAATATTATACAGACCAGATTTGAAAATGTTGAACATAAAAATGAATCATAGAACATAAAAAAGAAATATTGAACATAAAAATGAAACATTGCATAAAAACGATTAATTAACATAGGACATTCCATTTGCTGCATATAAAAATCATTCTTCAAGTATAAATATGTGTATGTTAATTTCACAGTGGAAACTACTATTGACTGAAACGGATGAATTCACAAAATAACGTTGTTATTGCAGCTGGAAAGTGGAAAGAAAAATACAGTCAAAATAAATTGAAAATTGAAACTTGTTTTATGAACCGATGGTGAGTAAAAACAAACAAGAGAAAAGAAAAATATTTCACTTCCAATTTCTATTTTAATACCGTCGAGACTGTTATCATCATTACTCAGGAGACAATTTCCAGGAAGTCTATTTTAATAAGTTATTGTCAATTTTTTTTTTTTTTTGCACACTTTTTGATCATAAACATGACTCAATTGCGTTTTAGTGCGTTTTTAGTGCGTTTTAGTGCGTTTTTAGTGCGTTTTTAGTGCGTTTTAGTGCGTTTGTACAAAAATTGTACCAACAAAACTACGCCGATAAGCATCTGTAAGTCCTTTCCATGTATTATGGATACATGACTCATTTCCACTATCTCACCTTTGTCAAATATAACTTAGATAGTGAGTCATGTTGATTAACCTTAGGCAAATGGCTATGGCTAAGACTCTTTACTAGTCCATTTGGACTGACTCGTACAAAATGGAAAGCTATAGAGCTTCGAAATTGACTACGAATTTGGCGTTATGGCCTAGTCAACACTCCCATTTGGTGGAGAGATGTTTTGCTCTTTTGAAATTGATCTATATAGAGTTTTTACCGTGAAATGTTTCAAATTTAGTTAGTTAGTTTATTTGTTTCAACTTCAAGTTCGAATAATAAACAAAATGTCATTATGAGAATTCAGAAAGTTCTAGTGTATTCAAAACTGTTTACTGTGCAGGAGACCAATCAACATCTCAGTCTGTTATTGTCATCTCAGTGACAATAACAGACCGGAGAATGTTCTCCAGAGTGGTTTGTTTAAGTTAAAGGGATCTTTATCAGTTCAGAATATCAATAACTCAAAAAGGGGAAATACTGCGTGCTTGATAACAGAGTAGAGATCCGCAAAGGTTTATCCTGCGAAAAATAAAAATGGTAATTTATGTATATAAACATCAAACTTGAGAACTTACCAGAATACTTTATTTTGATGTCTTAATGAAATTAAAATTCCTTGTTTATGTTCTCTCGCTCTTCTCTCTCGCTCTTTTTATTTTGACTAAAAATTCTATTGAAATCAAAAAAGGAGGAAAGCCGGATTTAAACACGTTATAATAACGGACATTCCATCTTTTAAATGAAAACATATTCTTTTTTTAACTGAACGAAACAGGACTCTTATTATGCTTATGAAATTGACAGATGCCATTCTATTGTTGCTTGTTCACGTGATCGTCATTTTCCAGCGTGAATCACGAAATTGATTACAGATTTATTTAATTTCACCTTAGCAACTTTTAGAAAATATGAAACTTACGAGTGACTTAAAGGCAATAAAAGAGTATATTAGCAGGGACTGCCAGTACTCTGCCGACTCAGCAACTACTGACAGGGATCGCGAATGGTTACATTTTTTCTTATTTGGGCAGCTAACATTTACAACGGTCACGTTTTCTTCTCATATGGGCAGCTAGTTGTCGAATCATTTTTTGAGATTCTACTTATATTCGTTTACTTACTTTAACGTTTAGCAAAGTATTGTTTATATTTTTTTGAATTCTAAAAACGATGCGAAATTTTATAGCCTAGTAACACAGGTTTGGTTATGATATGCGAATCTCCGCAGCTAGAGCCGGCCGGCCGGGTTTCCATACGAAATATTGAAAGAGTACTAAAAGAACTCGTTTTTACAAATTTTATCTTTAACATTGTTAACAAAATTTCACTAAATCTCAAAATTTAATTTTGTTACTCAAAACTAAATATAAACTCATAAAGGAAGCGATCTTTCGATCTCTCGGGTCTCTTGAAAATAGGCTGGAACAGTAGGCGGAAATTAATTTATCGGAATAGAAAAAGTGTCATTGTTTTAATAAATTTTAACACATCAACGAGGCCTATTAGGAAAACAATACTATGGTACAGTAGAGGTGGGCAATGGCTTCAGGTTAACTAGTTTAAAGAAAAGTTAGAAAACTCCCCAAAACCTGGTCTTTTTAATGGAAGCAGTTACCAGTGGCGCAATAGTACAAAGACCATGAGCAGATATGATATTTATGAAATAATAGTCAAAATAAAATTTGCGAAAGGAAAGTTTCATATTTTATCAAAGAACTTTTTCATCATGTATCCTAAAATAACACTGCAAGATCATCAGTTGTCACCATAAAATCTATAAAACAAAAAAAAGGCATCGATTCACGTACCGTGCATCAGCACAAACGCTTCCAAGGACTTCCATGAGAGATTCAAAAAATAATTACAGAATCAACACAAGTTTTTTTGAGCCAAGTTAGAACAAATAGCCTGTAATGATCATGACAGTTCATAGCGTTTGTAAATAGATATGTTTTTGATAACAGTTAAAAATATATACATTGTACACAAAAGTACTGTTCGATTTGTTTCCATTTTCTGATGCTAAGGATAACAGAACTTATAACTTCAAGGTGTAAAAATCCATACTGAACTGTGTGGATTTTATCATTCAGTTCAAACCGACTTCTTTTCTTTCAATTTCAATTTCAATTCCAATTTCAAGAATCATGGTTTAGTAAATAATTGATGTCCAAAATAACGATACATAGAACAAAAGTGCACCGGTAACATATATGTATCTTTTCAAACCTCTTTTTTCACATATTTTTCTGTTAAACAAGAGTCAAAAATAAGCCATCAACTAATTTAAACTTATCTGCTTCCTGTGAATAAACTTTCCTTGTATCTGTCCTATAAATCTGTTTTCGCCTTTTGCTTACAATCGTTCCATTCATTGAATTATGGAAGAGTTAACGATCTCGAAGAATGATACCATTAGGTAAAGTATCTCTTTTATCAAGAAGGGGATTCATTGATGGTTGCAGCATTATCAATTTCAGTTGAACTGGCACCCACTCACTATCCACATCATTCCGTTCAAATTCTAATATACCTAACGCCAATGCTTTTGTCCCTTCAAGTATGCACTCAGCTTTCCAAGTATTTTTAAAGGAATCATCCTTTAAATGCTCTTTAATCCCATGCTCAGCTAAATGCTGAAAACTTTTGATCATTGTATTAATTTTTGATGCTGCTCTGAAACCACATAAGTGCACTGGTTCACCAAGAACGTTCACAATTTCATCTTGATTCTGAATCCATTTCACCACATGCAAAAATGCTTCTTGTTTATTGCTGGTTGAGGTGTGAATATCTTGAACGAAACTCAGGTGTTTGTCTTTAGAGATTATCCTTGCAAGGTCATTTTTACTTTGACCAACATCATAGAATGCTAATAGTCGAACTTCATCCTCAAAGTCATGAATATGATTCAACTCTGTTTCTTTAACATCAACAAACAGTGAAACACATAATGCACCAACCCATACAATACCACCTGTAATCAGAAATAAATTCTGAAGAAATTTTTTAAGAAAACTTTTCCAATCTTTATGTTGACTCTGTGCATTATCGCTGGCAAATGAGATCTGTGTCTTCGGCCGAAATGAATCCGTTTCCGGATCATATTCATATTGGGATTTACTTTGTGTCAGAGAGCAACCAGTATGTAAAAATCGTGGAGATATCTTTAACTTTTTAGGGAGAAAAACAGTTCGGTGAAAACCACTGCTGTTGCATGTCAATTTGATGAAAGTGATGATATTTGTTTGTGAGATTTTTCGTATGAGCCGCATTTCAGCAAATGGGCATTATCTATCTGTGCTATAAAGGAAAATCATATCACCATATGAAAAACTGATCTACATCAAAAATAGGGCAAGGGTAGATGCAAATAAAATAAATTTTGCAAATTGTGGAGAAATTTCTACAAACAATTTGGTGTACATAATCAAAACATTCAACCAATTTGATTGGGAAGTTCAGGTAAGGCTTCCACAAGTATATAATTTTCTGTGTAGCCCTATACAGCTTGGAATGTTTACCACAGAGAAATACTGTAGACTCATGTGTATAAGCCCTTGGCTTATCTGATTTCAAAGGCCTATTAGGGGTGAACGAAAACAGTGGTGGGTTAATACATGTGAAGGTTGGTTTACACAGGCGCAGAAAAACGTCATTAAAGTTCACTAAAAGAAAACAAATCAAAGAATAAAAGTTATTGAACACATTCAATGGACGATGTCGAAGTGGAAGGTTTCTTCAAGTGGAACAAAAAATTGATGTACACTAGAAAGAATATGGGTTCCAGGTGTGGGATTTGAGATTACCTGCATTTATTTCTTAAATGGGGCAAAGATTCATAAACTTAACTGTACAAGAGAAAATTAACAAATTAATTTAGAAATAGGTGGACGGTAAATTAGTGTTAGTGAGGGGGTGGGCTATTTCTCATCAAATCTTCCCAAAATGACCTTTTGAAATAGTTTAGAATTCTGAAACTTTAATTAGTGAATGCATGTATCTCCTCTAGCCTTAAAAAATAGTGATGTGCAAGTCATTTTTGTTGCTATTTTCTGTGATATGCAGCGGCAGATCTAGGGTTAGTCAAAAATCTTACCTCAATGATATTAATTTCGCCTAGGTTCTAGATCCGCCTCCGATATGATCATCAAAAGGGTTGAAAATTGTTCCATACCTTACCTTTTTTTTGCAGGCATGATAGTTATATGAGGTTATATGAAAATAAGGTATAATATTATACTAGAAATCATATTCAAGTATCAAATAAATAATTAATTCCGATGCAGTCAACACGGTGCTGTGTTTTACAACATTATAAGTCGCTGGTCGAGGTTTTTGTTTCCCATACATTATATACGTGATGTTTTCAATGCCTCTGTTAGACAACTAGCATTTGTGTCATGCAGGAAATTTATTTGCTTAAACTCATTATGAAATCCTGTTATGTTAGAATTTTAAGCAGCCGACAAAAGTTCCTCATCATTGCTTTATGGATATTCGAAATTGACAAACAAAAATGTTTCATATGTTACACTGTAAATATTTATATATCAAAACACGTATTGTTTGGTTTATCATTACATGTTTTGTTTCCAAACCTTTTGATCTAATACTAGAAAGATTCATACACTGTAAGACTTGTTTTTATGTGCAAAGGATAGAATGAAATAGCCGAAGTTGATAAATTTCTCATACGTTACTAACGCCCCAGGTAGTTAGATAGTTTGTAAGGTTGTTTGGGTGTTTAAAAGGTGGTAATATAAGTAGTATTCCAAGATCTGTGACTCTCCCTGGTTAAAGAATTCCTATCTTTTCCAGTGAATCTGGAGGTGCTAAAAAACAAGAGAAATTGAGAGTAGAACTAACAGAAAAAAAAAAATATGAAACAATTACCTTAGTTAAAGTTTGTACTTTCATTTTCATATTTTAATATCAGTGTTCCTTTGGGAAAAGGATAAAAGGATATCCCTGACCTCTTATAAAAAGTTTTAAATTCTCTGACATGTGCCAGAGCAGTCGAAATCCCTGTGTCCCTGGCATCTTTGACCAGTAGCCACAGTAACCAAAACACAAAAATAGTCTAGATCATATCCTGACGAAAATGATAATGAAAACGTATTAGACCGTGTTTCGGTGAAGCCTTGACTGGCAATATTCCACTCTTAAGTTTGGATTGTTTACAAATCACACATTTTGTCGAATTTTCACACAAGGGAGATTGAGAGATTTCGACTAGATTGTATTTATGGGAAATATTTTCCTCCTTGATTTCAAGACTGAAATTATCAACCGTTGTCTAAATCTATTATGAGATTAAAAACATCATTTCATTGAAATCCAAGCTCACAAACTAGTAAATACTGGGTGATTCTTTTAACACCCTTGGAAGTCTCATTAAAGGATTTTTTTACTGAAAAAAGGGGGAAATGTATGAATAAGTATATGACACAGACTTCAAAGTATTACAATTGTATGACATTTGGGTAAGTGGTTTAGGGGTGGTTAGCAGCAGGGTTTAGTACTACCCTTTAAACAACAACAAAAAAAAAAAACAGCCTACCTAAATTCCGAACGCATAGTCTGTAAAATACAAACCGCATCAATAATAAGGTAGTTTCATATATGCTCGACACAACAACTTAAGTATCAAATAAATGAAAAAGGAAACCTAAATATTTACATTCAAAAGGATGTAAGATATGATATACAATATCAAAACAACATTAGAAATAAAAATATAAAAACATTTCTTTCCTTTAAAGATTAGATAAACAGAGGAAAAAGGAACAGGAGGACACGTTCATGTTCACCCATATTATTATTTTTTTGTCATACAAAATTTTCAAAACAATTTAGAGATAAAACACAGAACGTGGAATAACAAAGTACATACTACAAAAACCATGTGCCGTAATAGTCTCAAAGGAAACACTAGAGACGATATTTCTTTTCTTTATCACTAAATACCCTTAAAGCTGCTTGTAACATTTTCATAACTATAACATCACAATGTAAACAAACTCTGGTAATCAGCTGGTTATTAAGCAGGGCAAGAACATAACAATCACACCGAGGAAGGGAAAACCCCTCTATAAGATAATCTGCTTCCAGAACGGGGGTTTAAAAGTCATGATTTGATGGCCAATCTTTCCGTTCTAGCAGTTAACAAGATGTGGTGATAACAGCATGCGTGAATATCAACAACTTCATTTCGGTCGTGTTTTTGGTGTTTGGATTCGTTTAAAGAGGTTTCAGACTCATCTTGAATCTACACCCAATTATTAAGCAATATTTCAAATTTAAACTATTGGATCAAAAGTACTTACTGTAAGCTTCCATTTTAAATGTTTTTACATGTTTTTCATTTATTTTCGTTGATTAATCGCTTCAATATCAACGTTTGTCGAGAATAGAAGCATGACAAACATATATGAAACTACCTTATATAATAATGCATACTGTGTTGTCAATCAAACTAAATCCAATGGATGTATATTTTGTTAAAGATAATGAACTGTTATAAGTAGAAATGAGGGTTGCAGTATGCTGATGTCAGCAGTTGGAATCCCTCATTTGAACAATAAGAAAAGGGTCTGGAAGGAGCAGCTGACCAAGATAGAGCAAGTTGAAATCCTGCTTTGCCTGACAGTAGTACAGGAAAAATTGATTAAAATGTTCCGTTTTTTCTGCAAAAGTCCCGACCAAGTGGAAAAAGCACACATCCAGGGGAAATATGCCCTACTTAGATTATCAAAAACATCAAAATCGTGTATCAGGAAGGCTCTTCAGAATTAGGCATATTGACGGTACATTGTTCTTTCAAACACCCGATAAAAATGAAGCTTAAAGACCAATTTTAAAAAAATCATGGAGAGACACACCCTTTATAGCTACAGTAGCTAAAAGAGAACTTACTTGTGAACGAGTTCTCCGAAAGGCATCATGATTTTTAAAGAACTTTTGGGAAAATTATAGTTTCTTACACATCACATCAAATTTGATCTAATTTTTATAGCTAGCAAGCACAGTTTTTTTATGTTTCATTTTCAAAACAACCAGTGTTCTTTAGTTTTTTCCCATTGAAAACATAAATTGTGCTCAAAAAGCTCTTAAATATCTTTTTTTCTCTACCTGGCCCTCCAATTTCATTTACGTGTCACGGTGTCGGTGCCCAGATTGTATATTCAAAATTCCATCTACCATTTTGTGCATATGAAAACAAAACGTGCTATCTGGCATAACTCATTTCAACACCCGAGAAGGAGTTCATGTAAGGTAAGCAGAAGAGGGATACCCGTAGAGGAATACCCGTAGAGGAATACCCGTAATTTGAACCCTCGATAACTCGAACTTTCAGTAACTCGAACTCTTTTAACATTCGCCTTCTTGAACAAATACTTTCTAAAAGTTCGGTATCCCGAACAATGTTAATAATGGTCTCGTGGTCATCATCTTGTTTCCTCAGATTACTTTTGCTTGAATTACTTTTGTATTTCATTGCTATTAAGAAGGAGAAAACTTTTGTTTCTTATTTACTGGCGTTAGCAGTCGCGTTTTTTGCGCGCTTTTTGAATGTAAGTCAGCCTTTAATCTGTGAATTAGGCGACGTAGTAAAAATAAGCTTAAATCTGACCGCAAGACCGGCTAGCTCATATTCATAGAAAAACATTTAACACAACCTCTTTTGTCGAAAAACGACTTGAAAAATAGCTATTTTAGGTCATATAGAGAGCTGTTCTAACGAAAATATTTATATTTTTCTGCGCCCTTCACTTTAAATTTTTCGGTGCGGGCCCTGCATAAAGTCATATAAGAGAGAAAATTGTTGAACCTCGTTTAACAATGATCACGGCTTTTAAATGAACACACCTCCAATCTTCTTTTTGGGCGAATTGTAGCAAATGTCGCAAATTCTCGATCTATAAAAGATATTGAGAAGTAGGCTTTAAAAAATTCAGTAGTTTCTTTCGTCTAAGGATTGAGCAACCTTGTCCCTAGGACTTCTTGCCTTTTCGTTATACAGTGTCGAGATTAGACTTTATTGAAAGACAGTTGGGTATAAATAAAACACAGCATTTTGATGAATAAACGATTTTTCTCTACTAACAAGGTTTTCTAAATAATCCCCGGTAAATAATCCCCGGTAAATAATCCCCGGTAAATAATCCCCGGTGTAAATAATAATAATTTGTTGAAATATAAACTTCCTATCATTCGCTACAACTTAATTAATATGTGGAAGGCTCTTGTGAAAACAGGGTGGAGCATCTTGGTGAAAACTACTATTTAAAAAAACGTTTAATAAAACGTTTCTTTTAAATTCCCGAGTGTTTCGTTTTGTAGTTTCATCTTGCACTACGATAATACATTTAGTTGGTTAACATACCAAATTGGGATCATCACTGCCTCTCTCTTCCAAACGAAAATTAATTTCAGTTATCTCGTGATATCAAATAAGCATCACTATAGCAACGAAGTAGTAAGCTAAAAATGGCAAAGAAAATAAGCAGCAATGAGCCTGGTTGATTTTTACTGGTACTTACACAAAGAGCGTGTACAGCAAGCGTATGTTACTAAGGTCAGTTTCCATTCAGCAGTTTTGCCCGCTCGCTCGGAAAAAACAACGCTACTGACGTCGTGCACATCTAGAATTTTTGATTTCGTTTTTTCCGCCTGTCTATATCAACCAATCAAATTTTAAAAAACTCTGTAATAATTAATTTATTTCTGAACAACAATAACTTCTTTTTGTTTTGACAAGAGAAAAGATTTTTGAAAAGACATTGAGAGATTTTTTAATGCGAACGCTTTTAAAATTGAATGGAAATTAAAATATACGCTCGATTGATGCATGATCTGTGACAAACGGTCGCTCGCTCGGCGATATCGATGAATGGAAACTGACCTTAAGTTACAATTCTACCCGATAGACGATAACAACAATGAAGTAACAAAATTAAATGATCTAACTGATCAGGTCACAAGAGGGTGGATCGAACATGAAATCTAAATGATTTGCATAGAAACCCATAGCAACACTGGTGAGGTGCTGTGAACAGTGACCTAAAAGAAAAGAAAAAGAATTCTGATAGCATATACATGGAACACGATCAGTTTGGAATTTTTTCCAACAATTTCCTTTCTGATAATTATAGCCTATCATTAGATGTTCAATTAACCGTTTATACTTCCTAAGGTTTTACCTATTTCCACGTCCACACGCTTTTCATTTCTGTGCGTAGGCAACTCATCTGAGATGCAGCCTTCGTGTGAGACCCAATTAAGTGCGTTTCTCAAGAGGTCCACGCGTGCACACTCCACAATACCTAAAAAATGAGATTTACATCATTTACTTGGTAAAAAGTTGTGCATTTATATGATCAATCTATTCATGTGAGGCAAAGCAAACATCACACATGCTTCAATCATACAGTCAAGCTTGATTTGAGCATAAAACGAATTTAAGCATACTTACACTAACATAAAAAACAGTTTTTTAATCGGGGAAGTTATCGGGGAATCGGGGAATAAGATGAATTCAGTTATGTTGTATAATGTCTGATTTTTACCCACTTGTTCTCTGTGAACATTATATACACTCTATACAATTCACATGTTTTCTTTAAAAAAGAAATGGGGCCATCATCAGAGACGGACCGAGAGCTTAGGTAAAATTTATGAAAGAGATTAAAGTTTCTTAGAGTAGAAAAGAAAAACGTGCAAGTAACCTAATGAACACTTAAAGATTGAAAAGAAATTTCATGATACTGTACCGCTATCTTTTTGCCTAACCCCTAGATCCGCCCCTGGTCATTGTGGAAACAACAAAAAAGATGCGCTTACCTAGGCTAATGCATATCATGCCTTGCTCACCAACTATATCCCAGTTCGGCTTGACAAGACTTTTCGATAACATCTGTGCATAAATGTTGCTACCAAAGACGTCGTATAAGTGTTCTAAGTTGCGTCTTCCCCCAATCTGACGTCTTAATTCGGGTCGACATCCTTGCATAAAAAGTTACCTTTATATTGATTTATTGGGTCGTCATTGGGTCATGTGGCATGGGACATAACAAATATGCTAATAAAAAGTTTGACAAAAGAAATATGTTGAGATTTCGTAGAGGATTAAGAGAAGTGTGTTTGTCTAACAAGATGCGATCACAAAAAGGTTTGGTTGAAAGTCTCCTATTTTCGTTTAAAAGAACGAGGCAATTCTCAAAAATGTTCTCGTTAACCGAGACAGAAATAGTTTTGACAGCAAATAAATGATGCTCGTATGTTGTTAAGCAACCCAAGCACCAATTAAGGTGTAAGGTCTCTTTACCGTGTGTTTCGCCAGCGATGAAATATAAAGCTTGATGAGTCAAGTAATAATCTGAAGCTCTTTTAACTGTTTCCTCTTTTAGACATTTATCTGTGATGTAGCATCGACCATGGGTTTTATCAACGCCAAGTAGTTGTTGAATGCAATGATCACTCTCCCCTTCATTCATCTCTTTTGCTTTATAAAAAAAAAGATGCTTATGTGTAACCGTGCACCCTAACAGTACGCCCTATAAAACGGACACCTCTTTTACGCACCAGTGGTGTTTGCTTTATAGAGATGCCACTGCATAGTTTAAAAATATAGGTGTTTCAAAACATCATAGTAACAAAGTCATGAAAACCTAGAAACGATTTGAATTTACACAGAGGAGCGGGTCACAAAATGAGGTTGTTCTCTAGGCACAGAATCGTCTTTCGCGACAATAGACCTTTGAATGTTGCGATGTAATGTAATGTATGAAATGGGTCTATTGGCATGTGTTGTCGAGGTAACACCATCATGGTGTCACTAGACAGTATCCTCAGTTTTGTCAAAATAAAATGATGTAGGGATTTGATATCAAAAACTTCTTACGAGTCAGGGTTTTCCATATCAACTCCTTGTTTTGGTTTCTCCAAGGCCTTTTGAAACGAAATGGTCTGTCGACAATCTTCAAGAACGATTGCGAGTACGTGTCTTTCCTATTCTTTATAAAATCGTACGTTTTCTTGCAGACTTCGTGAAGACGATGGTACACATGGGAGACTTTTGGGTAAAGGTGATACGACTTGGACATTTTGTCTACCACTCGCTTCAAACTCCCTTCAGCTGATCTCATTCCAAAGAGCCCATCGATAATTATTGATTTGTAGTTCTTATTCCAAAAACTTGTCATCAGACTTAAAGTATCGAGCAGTTTATCGGCGTCATCAGAATTATATCTGAACATCGGCAATCGTTTACATTTTTCGCCGTTTGACGGTTGTTTGTTAGGTTTCCGGCGAAATTCGTCGAGTTTGTTTAGCATTAAAAGCAAGTACGGTGAAATGTTATCATTTTCTTCTTGTTGTTGTCGAGAAATGCTCTCGTCTAATACCTTCCTGACAACATAGTCTTTGAATTTGTCATATTTGGAAGTCGCCTGTTCGATAATTTCATCTTCCAGCCCTTGTAAGACATCACTAGACGCTGTCGTTGATAAAAATAATATCAAGCATATTGCAACTAAACGATAACCCAAGAGAAAATGTATCCAAAACATAACTATTCTTTTAACATTATATTTTTATTTTGTCAATGTTTGCTTGAATTGTCTTCCGCTGCAACTTTCGAAATCATAATGTTTTTAACACTGCTGGCAATACTTAATAGAAGGGTACAGTTACACTTAGAAGATGTAGTATTATACAAACAATTATATGAAAATATACGTAGATCTGATGTAAATTGGACAATATCAGAAAAATAAATAAGGTAAACAAATAATTGGAAATAATAATAAAAAAAACTATCAGTTTAAATATATTAATAGGAAATAATAATACTACAATATAATTCGGGCCTTAATATTTTTTTGAAATATAAACAATGGTTCCCATTATACAGTGTGTTTCAAAATGATGACAACGGAAATTTTAAAGTTGTTTTTCTCAGTAAGTATATCGAATTTTGAAATAATTTTTACATCAATGGAAAGCCCTTTTCGAGATCTTTCGCCAAGTATATTTTTGTGAGAAATGAAAAAGTGGTTTTCGAGAAAACAAGGAAAATGTCTTGGAAAAATGTCATTAAATTTTTAATGGTCGATTAACACGTCGTTTAATTACATCGTGCTTATTGTTTCAGAGCTCTAAATCCATAGAAATTTTATTTTTGCGCTGAGACTCCCAAATTGATATTAAAAAATAACATTTTTTGCGAAAATTGCGTAGTTTCTTAGTAAGGCTATGAAGAAACGTGAACATTATTTTGTAACATAAACATAACATGGCACATCTAACTGTTGAGCAACGCACATTTTTAGTGCAACGTTATCTTGAAACAAAGAATTGCAACGTTGTGTTAGCTGAATTTGCTCGTCAGTTTCCAGGACGAAATGTACCGAGAAAGTCAACAATTACAAGAAATGTGCAAAAGTTTCTAAGACATGGCACTACCAAAAATCTTCACAAAGATAAAAGTGGGAGGAGAAGATCAGTGAGAACACCGCAAAATATCCAAGCAGTAAGAGCGGAACTCCAAAACAACAATCAAACAACTTGTCGCCGAAATAATCTGGCTTTGTCTGCTTCAGGTTTCAATCGTATCACACGCCTGGATCTACGTTTTCATCCATTCAAAACGCACAAACGTCACACTCTCTTACAAACAGATTATCCTCGACGTTTCAGATATGCACAATGGTTCTTAAATTCCTGTCAGAATAACCGCTTTTTGGCAAACCTTGTGGTTGGTGACGAGGCGGCTTTTGGCATGGACGGAAAAGTTTCGAGCCAGAATGTTCGTGTGTATGCTGCTAAAGGTCAAGCTCCTCGGGACGCAAATTTCGATGTAAATTTCAGTCGGGCAAAATTGCATGTGCGGGCAGGAATTTGCGGAAACGGAACTTTATTGGGTCCTTATTTCTTCGACAGGAATGTAAACGGCAGAACCTACCTGAATATGCTGAATACAAATGTCTTTCCGCAACTTCAAAGGAATTATAACGTTCCATTGCAACACCAGCAAAATTTGCTATGGTGGATCCAAGATGGAGCAACGGCGCACAGAGTTCGGCAAGTAAGAAATCGCCTAAGGGAAGTATTTGGTCCTAGGGTAATTGCGATGGGACACAATGTTGAGTGGCCAGCAAGATCACCAGATCTCACACCGTGTGATTTTTTTTTATGGGGCTGGCTTAAACAAAAGGTTTTTGTTACGCCTCCGCAAGATCTTGCAACGTTAAGATTAAGAATTGTAAATGAGGCAAGAAGTTTAACTCCTCAATCAATAGTCAATGCAGTCAGGGCCATGGAAACCCGCGCCAGAGAATGTATCGCCAATGGAGGTCGACACGTTGAAGGAAACTAACGTCAGTTTTATTGAATTTCGTCGTTTTGATGACTTTTGAAAATGTTGTATTGCTTTTAGTAAAAGAATGTTCTAACCACTGACAAATGCTTGCATCATTTTTCTTCCATGAAATAAATATTTTCTCGTGAACACACAGCTTTAACTTAAATTACTTTCTAAATCAACGTCATTGTTTGAATAACTTGTTTCTTTTCATTCACGTCTTAATCGACCATTAAAAATTTAATGACATTTTTCCAAGACATTTTCCTTGTTTTCTCGAAAACCTCTTTTTCATTTCTCACAAAAATATACTTGGCGAAAGATCTCGAAAAGGGCTTTCCATTGATGTAAAAATTATTTCAAAATTCGATATACTTACTGAGAAAAACAACTTTAAAATTTCCGTTGCCATCATTTTGAAACACACTGTACATCGAGTAGTGATAATCATCTTTCAAAGATTTACTATTCTTGAGTCTATAACAACATTTCCCAACATCGTCCCCAGGGCTTCTTTTCGATATACTGGATGGCGGCAAAGATCCAGTATATATATAGAGAGCCCTGGGGACGAGGTGCAACATTCCCTCCATGCGCGAGAGATGGACGGCCACACGCGGGGAAAAGGAATTGTAAGTAACCGAATAACTAAACTCGAATAACCTCGATACACGCCCAGGGTAAGACCTTGGTAAAGCCAATAAATGCCTAAATTAACGCCCTCTGTGTGGGTGCTTGAAAATTAATAGACGCTTTATTAAAAACGTACTAATTCATTACGTTCTTATGCATGGTGAAAGTGATCATTAAATATCATGGCGCCCAATGTATTACGCCTTCTTATCATTAAAATGAACGTCGTTATCATTTTGATTTGAAACGAGGGCAGCACAGAACAAAAGTGATGTAATTTATATTACCGAACATTTGTCTGATCTGCACATCCTTCTTCTAACTTCAAATATAGTGATTTAGTGCAACGTAAACCACTCCAAGATCACCCCTGTGCCATCTCAGGCAATTGGCCAGAAAATGCAGTTCTATTTATACTACCTCGCTTAACGAACGCTTGTTGTGAATAAAGGCATCTTAGAAAATTATTTCATAAACTTGCAGCGTCTTTTGAACAGAAAATCTCACGTGTCAGTTTTTTCGACATTCTTGTGGAGGCTTAAGCACGGAACATACCGTGACGACATTTTGGTGAAAATATTGGCGTGGTATGTTGTTACAGTTCGACTTGCTTGTTTGGGAGGAACAAAATGTTCTAAACAACAAATTCATAAATGTTGGCCAACATTTGGATAAAAGAAGCTTGTTGGAACAGTTTGGTATGAAGTTAATTCGAAGCCAAAATCTTATTTATCAAGTCCCCGTGTCGCTTTAGACGTTGACTCATTAAAGGCGTTTTAGAAGTTGGAGTCGCTAGATGATGTCGCTTTTACCATGTAATGGTGTAATTCGAGGCCCTTCGGAAGATTAGCCGTTTTAGATGTTCAGTCGGTTCAGAAGATGAAGCGCTGCAACCTAGTTACTAGTCTTTCTAACTTTGATGCTAGTTCTTACACGAAAAGAGATGTTTGTGTCCCATTTACATAAGTTTACCTCGTGGTGTTTTTAAGTGATTGCAAGAGAGGTGGACGGTAAAGAGAGGAACATCCCTTCTTCTTTAAGTAATACATATTTCATCGTTTGTAAGAAATCGAATTGAAAGATCCTTCATCTTTACATAAAAATATAGACCTCACACTATGCCCTACTCTGTTTAAAGATATAATCCATGTTGTTTATTTAGCCTGATTTCAAGTAAGTGACCCACGAATAATGTGATTCGGAATACACAATTCACGAAATTTTAATAACTAAATGTGAGCGTTGGTAAATTTTGCAGAACAGATCAACACCTAAAACAATTAAACTTTTAAAACGAGTTAACATCTAAAGTCTATTAATGATGTCATGAGTTAACATCTAAAACGACACGACGAAGCAGGAATTTCCTTTCGATTTGTTTACGTACCATACGTTGGCCAGCATTTTCTCACCCATGTCAAGTTGCACATGTAGACAACATGTAGACACAGTCCCGATGTTACAAAAATATCACGTAAATCACTCGTGTAAAAGACTGGAGCAGATTGAGCAGACATTAAGTTTGAGAAAGAACATATTATTTCATGTATACAGATTGTGCCTTGTGATAATGTTTTATCCAAGTGTGAAAACATTCTTTATAAATAAATAAATCAACAAAAAAGGCCTTGTATGTACTCTGCGCGACGTCATATTAAATTTGACGTCAAATAACATGTTTTGTGATCACAAAACCTGCCTATCTATAAAGTTTTTGATCTGACTAGACGTGATTTTTATGCAGTGACAATATGGATTGTTCACCAGAGTATATACTGAATCCTTGTCGAGCTGACATTAAAGAGTTTGATTCCAAGGAAGCAAAAGATGAAATATCAGCGGTTACCCAAGGTTTGGTTGGTCATAGTACCCAAACCAATTCGTTAAAAATGCAGCATTCGCGAACACTGGGAAATATTAACACCATGGATGAAGCCAAAAAGGTTCATCAAATGTTTCAAAAACTTTCGTCGAAACAACGAAAAATGAAGAAAAGAATCCTAAAGGAAAAGAAAAGAAATTGTGAATTGATCATGAACGAATCTTTAAAATTGGGAACAAAAACAAGGAAAGTGGAACGAAAACTAGAACAACAAGTTCCACCAAAATTAAAACAAATCGAAGAATTAAAAGAAAAAATGAAACCTTATCCTCAATACATCGTGAAGAAAGATCATGACATCAGAATTCTGACAGAAGGATTTGAAAAGTACAAGGTAAAACGATGGTTGTTCTTTCTTTCAAAAACGTTTGAAATATTGTTTAAAAATATTGTCATGCAAACCTGTATAAGATTTTACATAATCTTGTTTTGTTTCTGCAGGAAATGGTTAATAAGTTTCTCATTACTGCTGTTCAGAAATTGCTATCATCGATGACAATTCTGAAAGGGGAGAGAAACAACGTACAAAGAAAGCTGGCTCAGAGATGGCGTCTCTTTGGAAAGGCTGACTTACGAGAAGATCTTGCTATTATAGATGGCTCCATTGAAAAATTGCATGCAATCTCCATGAAGATTGCCAATGAAATTCAACATCTGAATGTTGACTTTCAATTTCCTCTTGATTAAACATTTTATAATTATAAACATTTTCAATAACCGGGCAAAACTTTGAGAAAAAACATTTGGAAATGGTTGGTTTCAGCACCATAATATCAATGCAGATTTTTTTCACATCATAATTACTTCAAGAAGTTGTGAATCAGATATAGCAGCAGTTTGTTTGTTGACTTCAACGGTGATTGGTAGCTCAGGCTGGTAGAGCATGACATCAAACAGTGTCAGGTCGTGGGTTCAAATCCCATCCAATCAGAGAAGAAAGCAAAACAGATGAGCAAGCTAAAACACATTGTTATGTTATCTACACAATGAGATTTTTCATCTTCAAGAATGGTTATGTTGTGCGCATGACGCATAGATGTGTTTGGTGACGAAATTTCACCGTTTCTACTTCCGTATAATTTATTTGTTATTTGAATTAAAATGACTACGTATCTGCAATCTTTGTGCATCTTTCTGTGAAATCCCATGGCAACTCCAACATTTGTGAGCTACCAAAAATTCCCCTCTATTGTGATGTAGGTAGCATAGCTTTGGTAAATTTTGGTGATTTATAAAACTATTAGGCTTGTTTTCAATTTAGGGGGAAATGGAACACGATGTCTTTGAACATTATATTCAGTGGCGGATCTAGAGTATGTCGAAATTTGTGGAGGAGAGTGTTAGCCATTAAACAATAAAAGAAAAACGTGCAAGGGATCGGTGATACAGACTGAAAACAGAAATTAGGTTTATGTGCTCCTCCACAATTTTTGACATACCTTGAATCTGCCGCTGATATTAACTGTGTTAGTGACATGGTGAAACTTGTTTCCCAGTGAGCAAAATCTTCAAAAAGTCTCTGTGGATGAGTGTTTTTTTATTGAAACAGCAGGCAATATTGCTTGCCATTCCTATAGAAATCACTCCACCTCATAGACTTTTTGAAGATTTTGCCTACTGGGTTTTACGAACATTTTACTTCAGATGACGCTACGAAAAATACAAAACTCAACGAAGTTTCTAAATACAATTTGAACATCAAATCAAACTTAAACAAGGAAGCATAAACTATAGGACTAAGAAAATTAAAAGGATTAAAAAACAAAAGCCGCTAGACTGCAAGCGGAATATTTCGCTTAGTGGAAAACCAACTTAATGCACTCAACGAAATAAGGCGTATCTATACACAATACAAAACAAACCGACCGGATGGAAGATATCAAAACAACGAGATATAAGTTCCCTTGCTTCCTGTTCGTGAGAAAGAGGACTATATAAATTTACACGTTTTCAAAGAATAAAAATGATTTTTATAGTTAACAAGCTTATGGATATCATTCAAGACAAGACAAGACAAGACTGACTGAATGCAAGACATTCTGCTTTTTATTCAAATTCGTCTTTCCAAATTTAGTCAAAAGGTGTAAATAGAAATTAGAACCCACACGTTCTAAGAGTTTATACACATGTTCAGGGGATTTAACGGGATAATATCGTTATTATCATTATTTTCTTACAACTATACGAACTAATAGCAACTGCCATGATGCACCCTTTGAAAAACATTGCATGGGACAAAACAACACATAGAATTGGATAGTGTTTGATGTTTTAAGCTCCATTTGGGTACAATAAAAAATTCCACCGTCAAACCTTTACAGACAAACATCTAACGCCGGCCCTTTTAACGCCGAATGATGAAAATTAACGTCATCAAAAGGCCGACGTAAAAAGGGTAAGTAAAATTTTGCTGATCGAGAATGTCTGTTGTTGAAAAACTGAGATTTCTCCTGGTTTGAAAACTAATCCGTATGCGTTGCTCCAGAAAGCGCCCTTGAGGCGGTTTCGATTAAAGGCATACCGAACTACCCAGGGTCTAATTAAAATTTAAGCGAGAGAATATACAAACAGAAAGTACTTACCTTTTTTCACCATAAATTTAGTACTTAAGAATAAATTTACTTCTAAAACATGTGTATACTATACGATAAAGGTTGTTAGTAGAAAAATATGATTTTCAAGAGAAACTTCTGGCAAAAGAGTGTCTGTGAGGATTGCTCAAGAAAAGATAGATAGAACCAACAAAAAGTTTTGAAGAATTAAATATAACCATGATAAAACATAACTAGAAATATTGAAGAATACGTTTTTATTATCTTCGTTGCACTAAACTGTGTCTGTCCATCGAATATTGCCAACAAAAGTTGATCGTGATTCTTCTTTTTATCTCCATGTTGTTTTCCTTTGAAAATGATGAAGAATTGTCGGAATAATAAACAGACCAGCTAACTTTCCAGAAATTTGCTAGATATTGCCTCTTATACAGTTAAGATACTAAGGAGGGCTTGCAAAAGTACAACAGAAATGTGAAACTCTAACTAGTGGCTAACTCTAACCCGTACCAACCCAGCATAAAGGTTTATTTATTAATTTATTAATGTTTACCCAGGATAACCTCTTCAGTTCTGATAGAACTGTTATTAATGAGGGTCCTGCGAGGGAGGTCCTGGAGCATTTAAAGACCCCATTTGGGCTACGGAAGCGGCATGTCTACCTCAACCGCTTAACTAGACAACCCCCTTAGACATCAATCCCGCTCTCAAGCGTGTTGAGTAGATTGATTTACACTGTTTTTTATAGTCGCTGGCATGACTCGACAAGGATTTGAACCTCCCGTACCACCAGTCGGTAAACAGTTCTATAAATATGGACTTTTTCTGGCCCCTCGTCAAGGTTATCTTCCTATACTTTTATGAAGGAACTCATCGAGATTTATGGTTTGGTAATATATGCTGGGACAGTACAGTGTAACCCTCGATAATTCGAACTTTTAGTAACTCGAACATTCAGTAAATCGAAGTGTTTGAGTATTCCTCTTCAACTCATACTCTCACTTAAAAGACTCTCGATAACTCGAACATTCGGTAAATTCGAACAATGTTCATCGATCTCTTGGGAGGTTTACTGTGTTTTTATTTAACACACTGTTCTATATGTGCTCACCGGGAATAAATTTTCGGATGATGTATTTATTGAAATTCGGATGGTAAAGTATAGTCGTTTGAGGCGTATTTCTATGTTTGATGTTGGTCGTTTTCGCCGCCATCCATTATATCGAAAAGACAAGAAGTCCTGGGAACGAGGTTGACAGTCGTTTGATCGTTCTTCACAGAGAGCTTCGAAGTTGTCATCTTCAAACAGGAAAAATTTCTCTCCACAACAACATTGCCTATATATCGCTTTGAACAGCAGATAGCTTGACGAATATATCGGACAAGCGAGCTATCTCTCTATTCCTGTCATATAAACACCATAGGCGAGATAACTCGGTGAACCGATATAGTATTTAACCAGGTGAGTATTTTTTTTCATTACTTCCCGCTCCCGTATAAACAGCAAACCGAAATGATATGAAACCATTCCGCCTTCATATAAACACTCAGAACCGATATAATCGTCTAGCCGAGTTATGTCGCCTGATCCGATATATCGGATGAAACATGTATAAAGAAATATCCATGACATCGAATATATTTTAGGATTTTGTTAGGTTTTCGTCGCGAGAAAATCTTTTACATCTTGTCTGTGCGAGTAAAATACAGATAAGAGAGCTAGCTGACTTCAAGGTGGCCAATCAAAAAGTAAATAAATTTAATTATCCAATATCAAGCCACATCGACATAAGACTCGAAGATGGGTCAAACAGGATTGTGCGTAAAAGATACACTTATCACTACACCATCGCCACGTGTCTTTAATAATATTTTCCTGTTGCCAAGAACAGCAAACAGACAGACGCTCCTGGAAAACTACTGTAATTGTGTTTGATTTAGAAAGCGTCTCATAAATCACGCTAATTAGAAATTAGGATATGAGAATAATGAATAAAATATTAATAGTTCTGATGATAGCAACAACCATCGATCAAACGTGTTCGTAAAATGTGTGTCAAAATGTTTCGTTAAATGTGTTGAATAGCAATGTCGTTCACCTTGCCTTTGGTGAACAATGCAAACAAGTTAGAAGCCAGGAACGATAAGGTTTAATATTGGCATGTTTCTATTTGATGTACAAGGGAAGAAAAACAGTTATATTGCCAAAATGTTTCGTTCACCGTTTCATTAGCATACACTCTGTAAACTTAGAACGCGGCCATCAAATAGCTTGGCCATTATGTTTCAATTTTTAAACAATACATCCTCGATCCAGTGTTATTTTTAGATCAGTGGTTAAAACGCAAAAAAGGAGAAGGTATTTCAGGATTATAGCTAGAAACTTCTAACTCATTAAAAGTTTTCAAAAACATACAAATATGGTGTAATCTGTATACATAGGACATTTGGGATCATTCCGGGGAGAGGAGGGGGCAAGGGGGGCTTAGCCTCCCAACAAATATTTTTTCCATTAAAAATTTTTTTTTCTAAAGAAGTTATTGTTATGGTGAACTTTTGGAGAATGTCTAATGGATAAAATTATGAAAGGGAATTCAAAGTTATCACAACATTTTACAAATCAGATTTTGATGCACGTTTGCTATTTCCTCGACTAGCTGTCCTTCCAAGTTCCTTGCGGAGCGAAGGGAAAATGAATATCACAGAAGTTATCAGAAAGTTCCAAAATATGAGCCCAGCAAGGAAAAGCTTTCTTTCAGAAGTGCTAAAAATAATGAAACTGCTTCTTGTGATGCCAGCCACCAATACAATCAGTGAAAGGTCTTTTTCTGCATTGAAACGTGTTAAATCTTATTTGCGTTCAACGGTGAATGACAATAGATTAAATCACTTGATGGTTTTACATGTTCATAAATCCAGAACGGATGATTTAGATATGTTGTTAATTGGTAACATTTTTTTTCTTCAAGAAAGTGATGAAAGGAAAAAGAAGTTTGGAACATTCAGACCAGGAGACATCCAAAAGAAAAATTACCAGAGAGATGTAAATACACTGACAACGTAATTTTATATATTTAAGATATTATTGATATATTTATGGAGTATATATAGTCACTTTCTTATTGTTGCTAAAGAGAATTTAAAAGCACTTTTCTGGTATTTAATTATGGCAATTTACAGCTATCTGAGGAGCCAAATTTTCAAAATCATCCCCCTTGGGCCAAACCATGGTTGGCCCTCGCGGTGACACTGAAGCTCAGCCCCCCCAAAACAAATTTGCTTCCTACGGCACTGTTATGTCCGTCCTTGAGTCAATATTTTGAGGAAGCAATATTTTCCAATCAAAGAACACATTCAAGTCGGGTCATAAATCACTAATTAGATTGTGTAAATCAATTATTACTAGTGATAGATGACGATAAAACTACAGGCGGCCGATAAACACGAAATCTTGTATGGTTTGTAACGAAAAGCTTCGTCCACAAACATCTGGAATTTACATCATGAAATACGGTTTCTTTCAAGATGAAAATGTAAGCTAATGCTTTGATCAGGTTAATTACAAGCCTGTTACCTATTTTGAAAAATCAAACAAATTGCATGAAATCATACAGAAAGTGAAACCGCGAACCCAAGGTCTCTTGCCTTTTAGACATATATACGGAAGTATATGATATATTGTTCAAATTGTTCTTCGAAAAGGAAAGAGACCCTTGGGTTCAAGGTTGACAGAAAATGCTCTACTGTGTTTTGAAAGAAATCTTATTCGTTGTCATTATGACCTCTAGGAGAACCAAATGAAATGTTTTGTAGTTTGTCGTATTTTGTAGTATCACTCACTCCAGAACGCATCTATTTCCTGAAGTGTTTTCCATAGATGTACTGTCATGACATAAATACATTACAGTTTTCGGACTCATCCCCGGTACTTTTCGGACTCTAGAGCTACCCTGACGAATACTTCACCGTTCATATCTGTTATGAGAAAAACCCCAGAACCTTCAGAAATACCTTTGTCCTTTTATTTTCTTAAACATATACATATTCTTTAGTTGACCAAATAGTTTAAATTTAGGATTTTTGGAATTTTTCTCTGTTAAATGATTATCTAAATTATGCAGATCTCAAATATCATTGACGAACGTTGAGCCGCTCTCTTGAAAGTTCTACTTTAAATTTGACGTTATGAAATCGAATATACGCAAGCATGTAACAGAAAGCTTGAATTACACGAAAATTGTTCACTGTCTACGTGTTCATTTTTTATTCATAAGACCTCTAGAATCAAGGAGCAACGAAACAATGTTTCTTTACACACACCAATAACCAACACAACTGAAAAAACAAACCTCACTGTATCTCTGTTGATTTAGCTAGTACATCATGAGAAAGGGTATTATAAACATCAGCTATAGACCAATTTTTTTTAAAGCAATACAGTGAAACCGCTGAGGACCGAACCTTGATTGAAGGCTTTCGTATAAGAGTTTGACTAGGAAAAGGTCAGGTATTTTTGTTTTGACCACCTCTTTACATACGACCGTTTGTAGAGAGACGGCCGATATTAGAGATTCCACTGTAATGAAAATCTGTGACATTGTTGAAAATTGTTTGAGCATATTGCATACTGGGTTAAGTACTAAATTTGTTTATTGAACTATTAGGGTAACTTTGTTGAATGTTTGAATCTTTTGTAACCAAATTGTATTTCGAACTCTTAGTATTTCGGCCTACTTCACAGCTAATCAGCACATTATGTAACTATACCAGATTAAAAAAAAATATCTTTTTACTGGCTAACTGGATTCGAACTTAATAGGGTGGAGTGGTGCAAAACCCGAGAATAATCCGATTTTGAGTCATTTACTATTTTTTTTTTTTTTTTACATAATCTCCTCAAAATCTCATTTTAGAAAAAAAAAATGAATATCCTCTACCAGAACATTCGTCCGTTTATCGATTTCGTTTTTGTAACGATGATGCTATCCATGATTTCATGTAAACAAATTGACATAGTCTTTCATAATGACAAACAAAGAAGTTTGAAATGACAGACATCTTTATAAGGTGACCGTCAGTAATAGAATATAGATGCTACTTTGGTGTCTAGTGGTGTTAACATTGTCGTTGAAAAACTCATTTCGCCTGTTCCTTACAGAGCTTTGGGGAAAGTAAGTATTCTTAAAAACGGTTTTCTTTGCCTTTTGTTCTGTATATTTGTTCTGATATGAAGACATACGTTGAGGCTAAGAAGAAATGTGCTGCTCAGGCTAAATAGCTTGGTTGTACGGCCTCAAAAGTACATCGAGAAAACAAACTTTGTAACTTCTAAGGAACGTATTTTGGACATTACATCTACAAATTCAAATATGCCTATTGAGAGATCACTTAAGCAAAGTAAAAAGAGCAACAAAAAAAAAGAAGCAATCGAGAAAAAGGTGTGCAATAGACCAAATCATCGTCCTCTAGCTTCGGATGACGTAATTTTTTGACGTAATTTTGTTGATTATATTTTTTTTAAGAAAAGTTTCAAAAAATAGAAATAACCGCTATTTCCAAATAAGAAAAGTTACGAGAAAAAATATTATTATTTTCTTGTGTGTTTGTTTGTTTGTTATGGCAGCTATATATTTTGTTACTGCACGTTATGTTATGGCGACTGCAACTATCAACCTATCAACTGTCACGTCGAACAAAGTTGACATACTGACTTAAATTACTCTTCAACAATGGAGGATATGACAGACCGGTTTACAATTGTCAATTAGCTAAATGACAAAGACAAAAAAAACCCGTATTGATGACGTTGATTTGACACAAGACACCGAAGACGCCTGCACGTCTGATCTGCCAGTTCAATGTGTATAGCACATCAATCTTCTAGAAAAGAAAACAAAAACTGAGTGAAATTAAAATTGGATTTTATTTTTCGTTTTGTTCTCATAGTTTTACCATGAAAAAAAACAAAAAAAAAACAAAAAAAAAACAATATTGTTGTGCCAAATGCTATATTTTTTTTGTAGCGAAGCTATACTCAGAAGTTTTTAAATACGAAATGTCATTTTTTTTTGTATTATTTTGAAAGGTGAATCTCTAAAATCTTCAGCTATAAATGAAATTGTCCCACAGTGATTAAGTGTTAGTAACTTTGATATGAAGTGTTAACATGTCTGCAACGATAAATTAACACATCCAATATCCATCCAACACGTCGGTCATATTGTAAACAGGGGGCTAACGACCAAAAAACCCATCTTGTTTCAGCTTAAGCAACCAATTAACGCCGTCTTGTCGGTGTTTAAGTAATGGTTGAACAAATTCGATGACGTATAGCAAATTTCGTCAAACCTGTCTGGTCGAGGCGATAGATATGTTGAGTGTGGAGAGAGAAAGTAGTTGTTAGCAATTTTTTTTCAAAATTGATGTGTATCTTCAAATTACATCAATAGATCTTTATTCGCCCACAAAACAGAGATGTTTAAGCAACCAGCCTGTAATATTTGGACACTGAGAGAATATCCTTGGGACTGCGTTTAATCATAATTATAATAGCAGTAATAAAAAAACCACGTTCTTGAAGACTTGCTCATGTTGATTTACTTCTAAAGGAAGAAAAGATGTAATTGGATTTGTAAATTTTTTGTTGCTAGTTTCAAAAGCTGCATTTGCTGACTTTAAATGCTATTAGTTATCAGACATGTTTACGTAAAATTACTATGATTATAAAGATACCTTCGTGATACACAGTGCAGACTAATCCCTTCATCGTCTATCCTATGTGAAAAGAAGTGTTTAGTTAAAGTTATCCGTGTGGAGCCAAACCGAACGGATCCACTTTCCAGGAACCGTCACCCAATGATTTCCTAACTACCTTATTTTGAGCCTTTTTCACGCCGGCGTTTAATGGCGTTAATTTTCATGACTTGGCGTTAAAAGGACCAGCGTTAGATGTTTGTCTGTAAGAGTTTGACCGTGAACATTTCAAAAATAACATCATTAAAAACTGGCGTAAAATTTGGGCCGGCCTAAAAAGGGTCAATAACAACGAATAAGCTAAAAAAAACTAAAGTTCCTTCACAATTTCTCTTGCACCAACGTTTTTATGTGTTAGGGTTTAACTGTAAAAGCTATAGTGTTTTACTACGAAAAGACGGAAGAAATATTCTGATGTTTATGTCACCTCTTTTGAACCAATTGTTTGCTTTAAATGTTTTTATATAAATAAAACTGAATACTTTGTTAGCGATTTCTTTCTCTTTTTCGCTCTTTCTTTAATCAAATTGTTCTTAATTAATTGGAATTAAGAAGATAATCTCCTTGTAAAAAAGGTTACATACGAGCCGACTGATAGGTATTAAGCGAAGCAAAAGAGATTGTTTTTAGCTTACGGCTTTTCTTAAAAAGATAAACGGGAATATTGAAAAGAGAGCAGATAAAACAGAGCAGATAGCGGAGAAGACAAACACAACAAAGAACCAACTTAGAGAGAATTCTTTATCGTCCAATATATCTTCTCGATAAAGTTTAAAATATCCACGTATCCCAGAATGCTAAACTAGTTGCCACGGCGGTACGAAAATAGTACACAAAAATACCTAAACTAAATGTGGTCGTGACACTAAAAGTATATCTTTGTGACGAAAAAAACCTTGAAAGTTTTTCCCTTACCACCATATATTCTAATATCGAAGAAGAGCAAATTGATTAAATAAAAAATATTTCTTTTACCTGACTACACCCTCCTTCTTCCTCTTCACCAAATTTCGAGAAGTTGCTGGATTGATACATAACGTGACTCCAAGTATGACAAAAACGCAGTAGGTGATCTATGGACGTGCAAGATATTTGTTTTTAGTATAGTTCCCAACACGATGAAGTTATATTTGTTGATGAAACATCGTGATTAATGAATTTGTTTTGAAGAATGAGGAACCACTTTTGGTATGTTATCGCACTTTGTTCCAAAAAAAGTAACATGGATATTTACAAAATTGTATTTTCAACGAAAAGCACTCATGGCATACCAAAGTTAAAGATATGGTTTCCGTTAGATCATTCAGGCGCCTTTAAACACTTTAATTTGCGTCAGAAGAATATTGAGTAAACTGCAAATCCGGCTCGACTACCACAAATCTCTAAATGGAATTGCAATCAATAGCCTAATTAAATCAATCTTGTTCTATTAAAAGAGGCACGATAATCAGTCGTGATTAAAATGTTTCGTTTGTAATTGTAATCGCTTTTAAAAATAAAACACGTTACCACCTTGGAATTATTAAGTCCCTCTCTGTGATGTCTACACCACACAAGTGAAACAAATCCAGTGGTAGAATTCGATTGACAATTGGAGGAAAAAATTGCAAGTCCCCTTACCAAACTTCTCCCTTCGAATGTCATTGTCTTCGATGATATATGGTCTACTGACCACGAAAGTCTCGACGTTTAGGGATCTACCAAGGTAACACAAATTGGTGAGAGGGTAGGAAGCGATTCCCTTTTTCCTTCAGCTGATACACATGTGTTGTTCTGCAAGAAGCAGATAATTTGAAGAATATGAAATTCAATATCTTGATGATATTGTTTATTCCTTTCGTAAATATGATTTGGTTGAATTTTTGTACAGTTTGGTGAAATTTAAGAACCAGTCTATTTACAACGAGTTTCTTCTCAGTTATTTGATCCATGAAGAAGTATATTTCTTCAACTTTCTCGCTATCCATCCTTCGAGTAATTTCCCCAACTTATCCGAATATTGTTGTTTAAATTCATTATGCACGACGTCATTTTAACCAACATTCAGACGTTGTAACGACGTCCATATAACGTTCAAACGACATTTTGTGTTTGCTGGGAAGTTGTAAATCTGCAGTAAAGCATATATTTGTATTTGCGAAATGACCACATCATCACAACAACCAGCTTTTAATCCTAAGTCCTTTTCCACACGTTTCGAATGTTATTTTGTAAACAACTGTAGTTAAACACTTTAAATTTATCAAACATGAGTGTAGACATCTTCTGTCGGTTTGAGGTCGGAATGCTTTAAGTTCTCAACCATATTAATCTCAAGCAAACAACGTAGTTATGGAATGGAGAATAAAGGTCTATTTCTCAGCTGCTTCGGTTCTGTCGTTTCCAAAGGAGCTTTCGACGTCAGACGGGATTTAAAACACAACACATAAGAGCCAAGCTAACATTACTATGTAACTAAAAGAGAGGAGTTAACGGCGAATCCTGTCGTGGCTTGCCAAACGTCTTCTTCAAAAATATGTGTTCCCTTTTAAGCTACATCTTCGGTGTAATGACGGTATTACATTTGCAGCATATAGGCGAGGGCGTTGAAATCAACCTCGTTCGCAGGTTGCGTTGAGTTTTCATTAACGGGAACAAGGCAGGGTGCGATCTATTAACAATTCGATTTATGTTTTTGTACCGATATCCAGAAGCAATGTAACAGGTGAATCGGGAGTTTAAGTGTTCTGGCTACGGGTTTGTGGTGATAGAGAAAGAAGGAAATAATTAATTACCGGAAAATTCGGATTAATCATTAAGGAAAAACGGGTTGATTGTTGCGGATAAAACGTTGCATGTTAAGTTGGAGGCTAATTTCTGCATCCGCCTGCAAATTGCAGATTGTACTTGAAGACAGAATTTGTCCGTGTAATTAGTCATACTGGAAGTATATATTCACCTTGTCATAGACTGGATGGCTTAAATGTTGGACCTATCAAGTCTACGACACGACAAACATTCGTCCTTAGTGACGTGAAGTACACAGCAAACAAAGTTTTCACATCATTAAATCACTGCTTGAAGAGACAGAACTCTAACATAAGACGTCTGTGACAAACAAGAGAAAACACAAGCGTCAATAAACTTTCCCTTAATAAGAACAAACCGACTCTGAATTTGATTGGCACATGACATAAAGTGTTCAACACAAGAAAACATTCGTAAAGCATACATTTTTATGTTTGGTGTACCGCCAAAAGCAATTCAAAAGGAATTTTGGAAATTATTCTTTGTTTTCTCAGCATTAAAAGAATTTTTTTGATTTTTTTTTTTTGATTTTCATTCAAAACCCTTTTCAGTTAAGCCTCATTATTTTCATCAATTTTTTATTGCTTAAATCATTTTAGGAACTAAATTTTTTATTTATTTTTTTGCAACATGTTATTCCACAAAATGAAGATATGGGAACATTAAAAAATATAATAGTAATAAATGACAGGCACATGGTTCTTTATTGTGATCGCTTTTCATGTAATCGATTATGTTTTTTGTTTTGTTTGTGCGATATATTTATTTATTAATTTATCTATTTTATTTACTAGACATAAAAATAAAGTGAGATTAAAAAACATTAGAAATCTCTTGTGACTCAATCTTCCGAATACACAAGAAAATTATATTATATACGAGGTGATAAACTACATCTTTTCCAATTTCATTTGTGCTTAATCACAGAAAATAAATTTACCGACTGTCGTAATATCAACGAGATGATTGACGGGAGCTGTCATTTACATCATTGAAGTACTGTCTGTTACATTCAGCATTTGGCGACGATCATGTTAATTATACCCCGCCCTCTCTATCACTCTTCATGGTGTAAATTATCACAAGCCAACTCTAATCATTATTATTGACAGACAATTGTTCTATTCTAAGCCAATCAGAAGAGCGCATTGTGAACGAGCCGTGTTCTGATTGGTTATCGGTTTCTAAAAAGTTTGAGTAATTGACAGTTTATGAATTGTGGCGCATCATATTTGTATTCTTTTGTCTGTGCCGGTGTCTTTGATCAATGATTGAAATTAATTCGCGTCGAGCAGTTAGATTTAATTCACTTTCACAATGACGATTGGAGAAGACAGAGGGAGAATATTTTTTCAGCATAAAGAAGTAGACTTTCAAAAATCTAATGAAAAAATGTTAGCTCACCAACAGTTGCCAGTACGTTTAGAATATCTGCAACCACATATTACGGTAGGTTTTCAAAATATACATTTGAATTCTAACTTTTTTTGTTCCTTTGTCGAGAAGAATTATTCATGAAATGGATTAGATAGGTTCTTGAATATAAAACGTTTAGGGCTGTTTCTCTTAAGGCCATTTCCAAACTTCTAATATCTGCCTACACACGTCTTTTTGTTTATGAGAAAGAATTTCTATCGGTTCACATTTGTATATTTTTGGAACTTCTGTTACTTCTTAGAGCTCGGAAATAAAAGCGTCACCTCTTGCTTTACTGGCGGCAACCTGCAGCAGCATCGGAAAAACAGACAACGAAAAGAAGGAGATGAAATCGACACAATCTGTATTGAATAAACTACGTGAAGAGAACGAGGGGAAAAAATCATTCAAACCTTATAAATTTGATATAAAATCGACCATTCTTCGAAGTTCGCCGCCAACGTTAACTTCGAATATAAGCTTGCAGTCAAAATCATCGTCGGTGATAGCGAGTATCTTTGATAGTAGACTGCAAACAACAATGTCGGTTAGCGAATCAAGCAGAGTTCGCTGTATGCCAGATATGTTAAATAGAGATATGAGGGAGCACTATCCTATATCAATAAAATGTCATGAATCACCGTCATTGCCACACTTACCATCAAAACTTCCAATGGCTTCAAGTCACCAACACCATGGTGAATGTGTGAAGTGTAAACCTGTCCGGCCACACACGGATCCCTTGCCGTTACGTCCGTCTGCAAATGGAGCGTCTTGCCTGTGTCCAACTTGCAGTCACACAAGATCTGAATTAAAGTGCCACTATCTACCACCACCTCCGCCACCGGGTAGTTTAACTTCTTTATACTTACCTTATAAAGGCCATCACTCACAACCACCATGTCGAGATCCTACTTGTACTAACTGTTCAAAGGTTACGCTTCCACACTCGAATCTTCAAAACTTTTTACACCCAGCATTAATTCATCAATGTACACACGGTGGTGGTGCACAACGCAAAGGACTTATCCCGCCACCACCTCCAACACCACACCATGTGGGCGGGTTTGATCCTTACGCTAGAGTAGCAACGCCAGCTACGAAACCTTACGTATGCAACTGGGTTTCGGACGGTAAACATTGTGGCAACAGTTTCTCAACATCTGAAGATCTTTTCCAACATTTGCGTTCGCATACGAGCTTACAACAGAGCAATTGTGATACATACAAAACAGGTCCTCCACAAACAGTACTTTCGCATCAAATCGCTAGCACGGAGAACTGTGTCATACCTGGATGTCACTGCGGACAACGAAAACCGAGTCCAAGACCTACCATACCTAGCTATTCATACGGCGGTGGCAATAGTACTTTAAGGTTTACTCCGTATAGTCGGGCAACACCGCATAGCTATATGATACCGTCGCCACACCCAAACCATTTTTGAGTATATTTTATGTATATAAATATATATCTATGTATATCTTGGAAGCAAATCAAAATTATTTCTGCAGAAAATCAAATATTTTTTAAATTTTGCTAATCTTAAACAGTGTTATTAGATTATGTTGTCGTGTACCTCGTCAAACGAGAATACGAATTTAATAAGTTATTTGTAATAAAGGCTGTTTACGTCGCTTCAAAAACCTAGTCATCTTTGCCGAAATCCCCCAACGTAATTAAAAGTGAAAATGATCAGTTTCAAATGGAAACGTATGGAGATTCGTCTTAATTTCGAATGTTTTCTTCGCATTGAGTAATAAATAAGGCGGCAATTTCTTTCATCAACTCATTTTTTTAATTTTTTTTGTCTTATATCTCAGATGAGTTCCGAGATTTCGCCTCTTCCTCTCGAAATGCATTCGCCATGCAAATTCACATAATGAAACGTTAGCGAACTTTCTTTCATCAAAAATTGTTCCTGTCATATAGTGAAACTGAAAATTTTTCTTCACCTAACTTAATGGTGAAATTTTTTGTCCGGGTGAGTGAGGCTAGAGAGTCAGGTTATGCTTCGTTCTTTCAAATAATTTTTATAATACTTTTCAACGACAATTTGCAGTGAGGAGAAATTATCAGTAAATTACCTTTCATCAAAAGGAATAAAAGATATAAGAAAAACTCTCCGCTCCAGAAAATTTTGACAAAAAAAAATCCAGTACCACTGTAAGGAAAACATAGTTTTTTTCTCGTTGAAGTATAAAACTCCCAGGCAAAATGACAACGACAATATGAGCGTACGACGAGATAAGAATGTCGTTCATTCAGGAATGTATCACCTTGTGACTCAACTGACTGTTTCAACAAACTCATTTTACAAGCTTGGTATTGGAATAAGAGACCAGTATGTTCATCTTACAATTTCGCTATAAATTTACATAAAATTGTTTGAAAGAACGAAGCATAACCTGACTCTCTAGCCTCACTCACCCGGACAAAATTTATAAGGTTTGCACCATTAACTTTGGTGCAAGAAAAGTTGTCAGTTGAACTAATGTATAATTTGTTATTTATGTATAAAAATAACTGTGCTCCTGCTAGCATCCATACATGTTTAGCTGGCTGATAATAGAGACTTATCTCCAAACAGCGTTATAAATCATAGTTAGAAGTCCTCAGAAGTTTGCCGATTTGTCAGGCTGAAAAAGAATCGTTTGATATCATTCCAACTGAAGATTATAGAAGCTTTAACAAGAAAGACATATATTAGAGCAGCAGGATTGTATAAATAAGTATAGGTTAGGAAAGTAGTCTCTCTTAATTCTGTTTGATTACAGAATGGTATGAATTTGTAAAGATGTCGCCTTCTTTCAAACTTTATGTATGTTTGTTTACGTACGAGTTTTGATCGCCATAGTGCTAGCTTCACATATTCGTGTTGTATAGGCAGATAATATAAGCATTTTGGCAAAGTTTTGGTAGTTGGTGACTGTGTTAAATTCTTATTGAAAGGTTCTTCGTGTCCACAAGAATATCTGATCTGAACCAAGCTTCTATAATTGCTGAAGGGTATGAAATCTCCTGGCACCATGATGAGGTCATTTCTTTTTACATAAAAGTTATCTGGGGACTGTTTAAAAAAACACTTATCTGTACGTTCGAGAGCTGAGATTTATTTCATTTTTACAACAAAATACTTTGTAAATAGCTCTATTCATTCCAGTTTTTTATTTGTTTGTGAGTGACATGTACATAAAACACTAAAAACAATAACAGCTTATTCACATGTCTACGCTCTTGAAATGAAATCCTTAGATGTGATAGCGATCTCTCTATTTCTGTTACATCAATTTTTACCCCGTGTTGTATATAGATTATTAGTCAATTATATAAGGAGGGCCAATCAAGTATTAGCTTTTTTTTTATAAGGGCCAATCAAGTTACAGTATTTGTTAAAAGGATCAATCAAGCAAAGAGCATTTAACCACCCAAATTTACTTTCTCACGTTCGATTGCAACAGATAAGGAAACTCCCTAACATATTTCAAAACTTTTTATTAATCAGAAAAAGCGGTAAACTCTTGATGTAATCACAGACGCCTGTATTTATATGTTGATATTTGCACCTGTCTCCATAGACCGATTTGATCTGATCATTTTAATCTTCCTTGTTACACGAATTCAACCTAAATCTCGTCAAATCTAAGTAGTTGTGGTCAAACGTTCTCAACCACAAATATGAGATAAATTGGTAATAAAGAAAGAAAATCGTTTTTTTTTTTTTGTTTTTTTTTTTTGAAAAAACCCGTTCGCACCTAGAGATACTTAGCGAATTTTGTCAAATTGTGAACACTGTTGACTTATAGACAGTTCATTGTACATTGTGTGGGTCTGTGACGAAGTGAAGGCGAGTGCCCACTGTGTAACATTCCACAAATAACTTGAATCTATATATTGATGATATCTAAACCGTTAAAATTTTAAAACATCGTTCAGCAAGGCATCCGTTAAAATACTGACCCATTGCTTGTTCGCCATTTTTATTTAACTTTACATAATGTAGGCATTCTTCAAAAAAAAACCAAAGTAGACAATTTCCATGTGTGAAAGAATGCAAATTTCGCCTTTATGCGGGGGATGACATCATAAAAATTAATTGTTGAAGATATCGGATGTATATGCGAACATAAAAATCTATCATTAAGTAATGCAAAAACAACACTGTTACGTTACTGGTGCCATGAGGAACTATTAATAAATATAGAACATATGTTAAACGGAAACATTTGATTGACAGATCAAAAGTAGCTGTCAAATCAAAAAAAGAAAAAAAGTTCGAAATAAGAGAGGAAATATGCATTTTCTAAAAAAAGGTTGGTTATCCGAAGTTACATCACTTTTCATGCAAGTATGTTTGGAACGTTTGAACGTGTGCTTCCCACTTCGATTGTAGAAAAGAGAGACAACGAGTGGAAATCCCACGTGATCATTATCTACCAAACCGAAGTTTGACCTCAAGTCCAGCCTTTTTTTTTCGTTTCTCTTTTCCCCTTTCGATCATGAATTGATTGGGAAATAACAATAATAAAACAGAAACGCTCACGTATTTCTTACAAAGTGGCGATGTAAGATGTTAGATGTAAGATAAGTGTCCATTCTTCAAAAGGTCATTAACTTTTCAGAATTAGGTCTCGTCGCGTTGATGTCAAATCAACAAATTCTTTAACGAGAACAATATACGAATTTTCCCACTTTTTTTTTTATTTCCATATGACAGGGTAACATTGGGAGTCATAAGATTGGTGTGGTTCCTAAGAGTGAGGTTTCAAGGCGTACTGTATACTCCTATCAATCCTTAATAGACAGTCACAAATTAATTCTTGTCGAACTATTTTTAAAAATAAAAACAATGCTCTAATAAATCATCGCAGTTGACTTAATTAATCAGTTGATTTAAAAGTTATCTCAATCATTAGAAACCGTTAACAAGATTAATTACAGGCTTATTTATATAAGTTATGTATGTAAACAATTTTTTCAAAAGAAAAAAATGTTCAATATGCAGAGCCTTGAGGTATAAACGGTTCCGAGGCAATATTTACTGCCACAAATACACTTTGGTTTAATTTAATCTTTTGAATTCATGATAATGTTTATGATTGGACTTTACGATAAGAAACATCATGTTTCACCTAATATTCTATATTTCATCTTCATATCACAAACATGCTGTCAGTAGATAACATGCAAGCCTATAATATCGCATTATAGGGGCCTTGACATGTCATCTTACGTCAACACGTCTTGGTTGTCAACAATCCAGTTACAAACATGGGGGGGGGGGAGGCGGCGTCCATTGTCCATTGTCAGAAAATGATTAGTAACTTACAACAGCATTAACAGCTTTTCGTTTCACCGACTTTAAAAGAATTTTTCTATATCACCGTGGTGAAGATAACAGGTTTGACCTGGATGTCCAAGGATTGACACGTTGTGGATGTTTCTCAATATTACTTGGCGAACCCACATATTTCAGCCAATCCAACTCCTTGATGTGACATGGGGAGTGGTCAGCCTAGATAGCAAACGATTTCATATATTCTCTCTTTGAAGATTGGGGAGATAAGGTGTTAATTGATTTCGTTTGTTTGTTTATGTTATATTAGAATTATTTAGTGAGTCGTAAAAGTAAAGTAATTTCGTTTAACGGTACGAAAGAACAGTTGAGTGAACAGTTGACTGATTAGTACTTTTGACAGAACCTGTAATGATATTCATCAATCGCCTTGTGGTAATTACTGCATAGGACGTAGCAAAGATGTTCAAAGTAGTAAATTTATCGGAAATAGCAAAAAAAAAAAAAGAAAGAAAAGAATCGTCAAGGACTCATCGACGATGTTTTAAGTATTTATGGTAAATGAGTGTTTCCGAGACGCTTGGCATGTTGAATCCTGTGAGATTTCTATTACAAAATTTGTGGTTCTTGAGTGGGAAGATAGTTACAGCAAACAACAAAGAGATAATAACAAAGCTATCACAGAAATGTTTGAAGAAGGAGGATGTGGTTTTTTTATCCTCGCAGCTATGCAAACTAAATATGCGAACATTGACGAATGCACACGCTATTTTATTAATAAGTAACACCAAATTTTGGCTTAATGGTCAATGTTGCTTCAGTTGATGTCTTTTACAGGCTTACTTTGTTGTTTGTTGTTGTTTATCTAACGTGAGAACCAGCGCTTTTATATTCTCATCAGAAAGCCAAAAAAAATATGTCCCTTTTTGCTCTTTTTATTTTAGTATTAGGATTCGTTCTCGGTGTGTTTGGTTTTTCTTTGTTCGACAAATCCAGTTGAGCCTGGGCCGTTGCTTTGCAATTGCTATGTGTAATTGACAGATTTGAACCTCGTTTTGCTTATAAAATATGCGTGTATAGAATAGATTATGCGTGTTTAGATAGATTATTATTCGCATATGCGTGTTTAGATAGATTATTATTTGTGCCTTTGTATGAATTCATATGCATATGAATTTGATAGAATTTTCATCCAGCTGATTTGATTTGAATTGAACACTTGAGGCGCAGAGTCCTCATATGTTCCGCCCATTCTTTGTTCTTCAGCATACGTGACTTCATGTCTCAAGTGTGGTTACAACAATGGTGGAGGGTTGAGAAAAATCAACAAGACGAATATTTTCTTCCACAACAACAAAAATAATAACAACAACAATAACAATAACAACAGAGCAGCTATAAATCATCACTTCAAACTTATCAAAAATGCTTGTCATTTAAAAATGTCATATATCATGTTATTTTCGTACGTTTCAACACATCAAGTGGAATGGCTAAATATAGATGGAGTCAATCCTAATCTGTTGCGGACGTCAAAAACCACAAACATGAAAACAATAGTCATGAATTCACTTACTATGAATCATCATGCAAAGAGTATGCATGACAGACCACAAATGAACGAGAACACATTTCGAGAAATGATTTGGTAGTCTCTCAATATTTATGAAACAACTATATATAAAAAATGTTTTGGACGATAAATTACAAAATTTTATTTCTATCTCTGTCGTTGTTCGGTTCAGGAACAGGATTGTTTTTGTTTTCTATTGTTTTGTTATTTTTAAAGCTGAATCTAAAAACACACAACAATAAATGTCTCAAAGAAGACAAACGGGACTCAAGATTTCCCATCACCATCGCTTGTTCCAGTCTCTTTTATAACGATTTATTTTATTGTGACATCAAAGTTCAAGGTAAAATCTAGTATCAGTTACGTTTATGGCGTAAACCTTGTAGAATTTGTTTGAGTGATTGAGTTTATAAACAACTTTTGCGTCGTTCTTAAACACTTTTATAAGAGTTTTCACGGAAAAGTTTGCGATACGAGATTTTGCCTCGAACACCCTCTAACGTAGTCGATACAGATGGACGTCAGGGAAAGACGTTCTTTGGTTGGTTGGGGTTATGTCGTTATCTTGAGTTGGTGTGGTTACTTCTGTCTAATAAAATCTCGAATGATAAATTTCACGATAAAAGCTTAAGATAAAGATAAAGTCTTTCCGCTGCCTAATTGTAGAGGTTAGGGGTTGGTGTGTGAAGGGTTGCCGAATAGTAAGGGTAAGGATGGGTGGGTGGTGATTGGTTATGAATGAGAGAGATAGCTTTGAATTACCGAAAATGGGAGGGACGGCGGCAATAAGGTTTCAAAATTGGTAGAATGAACTGTTTCCCGTTGACTAGCATCTCACTGCTGTGGTGATTACCTTTTCCTATTACACACCGCGGTCTATAATTGCATCTGCACTCCTGCACTCGTCTTATTATTCAATCCCAACCAACCTACCCCTTTGTACTAATGAATTATCTTTTCCGTTTATTCGTTTTCCGTTGCTTTTTGACGCCCTCACTTCTTCTCGCCATCACGTGGTTAACGTGGAGAATTTCAACTCTCAGAGGAGGTGACAAATTCTTCGAACAACAAATGTTTGAATTTTCAAAATTTTTTTAGAAGGGTCGGGTAATGTCTAAGGGAAAAACTGAAAGAACACATTTATTTCCAAGGCTTAACATAGAATCTACAAACACCAATATAAACGATGGGGAAGAGCCACAACTGCATCACCACAAATGTAATTTTAGATAGTGCTCTCTCCACCAGAATTTCTTCAGAAGTTCTAAACTCGCCTATTAGCGCTAAGTCTCTCTAATGATAGGTTCAATCAATCTCTTTCAGCAATGGATGTTAGATGCTCATCAATTTCATCTTCAGTCAATACCCTACACAAAGCAGTGAAAAATTTTAAGAAAACACAAAATTTTTAGAGAGCTGAGAACGAATTCGAAGCTGAAATACATTTTTCATCATTTCTCCGTGACACATTCCCAATGAAAGTTAAAAATGAAAACATAGATGTTTCAGCAGGTAATATTTTCCAAATATTGCAAGAATTTCATGAATGTCAATGGAGTTGTTTGAAGAATTACTAAAGCTTATCGAAAAATAAACAATAATGCTTCATCAACCGATTCCAGCAAATATCTTACAGGTTGTACCCCTACAAATGTTTGTCTTCTGGAATGAATTATTAAGAATTACAATACTTTTTCAAAGACATATTTTAATCTCAATTCATGACGAAGTTTGCGAATTTTATTCTGTCATTTTATATAGCAACATTCCAAGAAAAACTTTTTTAGTCAAAACAAAACACTTTCTTTGTCGCGTCAATAAAGGATCTCGTGGTCAGTTTAAAGAATCTCCAGTTGTTTGTTTTCGATATTGTCCAGAATAAGTTTTAGTTATTCTTCAAACAACTCCATTGACATTCGCGAAATTCTTGCAATATTTGGAAAAATATTAACATTACCTAAAGTTTTAGTTTCCCACTTTCGTGTTGTTTTAGCTGTTTTAGTATAGAAACTACTGGTGGCACAGCATCTATGTTTCCATATATAAACCCACAGATATCATTTTTAGTCAGCGACCTTCGGAAAACGACCCGGGCCGTCGATGGTCGAGGTTTCTAAGAGATGTCGGGCCGTTCTTTAAAATAGTGATCGTTGCCCGGCCTTCAGGCGACTGACTAGTCAACCTATTCCTAGGTTTAACACACTCGATTAAATTTTGCTTGCAAACTTTTAGTAGTATTCTAGCACGTATGACTTTATTACGCGACTGTGTTGTTAAGGAAATGCATTGTTTAAAGAAACAAACTTTGAATTGAATAAAAAGGGACGTAGGATCAAAATTTTAGTTTATCCAGTCTCCTTTGCACCGAGCGTGATTTGGCGTGGTTTGACCATATTTTACGAGTTTCCTGCTGGAGAAATATCATAAATACACATTTTATGGAGCCTTCAGAATAATGTTTGAATCTTTTGACGGTCATTTTTCAGATTTTGTAAATACACCAAATATCCACATTATACATGAGCATCCCGGCTTAAAACTTTTTACCGGTCCTTTCCTTTTCAACTTATAAAGTCAAACCTCTCTGTAGCGGACATCATCGGGACCAAAACAATTTGCAATGTATCCGCTATAACAAGATGTCCGTTAAGTAGAGGTTTGGACTTCAAGGAGAAAAAGCATCCATCCCTGGGAAAAGTAGGGAGTTTACGCAAATACGACGACGAGGACGGCGACACGAGTGAAACAAAGGATTCGTTTTCCTTGTGGATTTCATTTAGAAAGAAATTCTGTTTCTTTTCAAACCATTGGGAGAATATTGTCAGTAAATTACATTATTAGCACATTCTTTCACATTTTCTGCAACGTTGAAGTCGAACTTGTTAAAACGCTTTGTGATTCGTTAATTTCGGAATATTCGTGGATCACTTTCACGTTGCCGTCCTCGGTGCAGTCGCAGTTAAGTAAACTCCTTTGTCGTGTCCGCTATATGGGATGTTGCTTTTAGTGGATTAATATTTCACTTATATGTTTACCAAATTCTTTATTTTTATTTTTCTTCTTCTTCTTCTAACAGAATACCTCAGCTACTTATAAACCACTTGTTTGCGTGTTTTACGGCATTCATTTCTACTGTTACTTGCCGCTGACTTCACGGACGTTAAGGTTGGTTTATTAACATTCATTGGGAATACGTCATTGAAAAAATGAACAATAAAAAAAATGACAGTGTATTTCAACCTTTAAGACAATGTGTTGTCATGAATATAGCAAAATCTGACATCATAATGATCTCAGCACATGAGCATGAACAATAACCACAGGTGAGAGACAAGAAAAGGAATTGATGTATTGTTTGATCTTCATAAAAGTAGCACGTGAATTATCGTTGGTCATAAATATAAGCTACTATTTTTGTTGCTTTTAATGATGATTTTCATAGAAGTAACTGAAAGGTCTGCATGAAACTGCCAGATTGATTAGTTTATATGAGTTTCATTGGAAATTCCTACAATATTCAATCAGCTAAGACTATAATAACCCTTCGAAAAGAATATCAAAAATGACAATTACCTAAACCTTGGATTATCACGAGTTGTGATGGCGACTTCTATTTCATTAGGCTTGAAATCAACAGCTAACACTGACATCAAACAACTGATCGCAGTCTAGAGATCAAGTGGAGAATAACGATAATGAACAGTGATGAAATTTTATAGTCGCCAATGAAGTTTCAGATACCATGAACACAAACTGAATAATCAAGGAAAAATACCTATAGATGGAAGAACTGGTTATAAAAACAATTTTGGAATAATGTAAAAAATTAAAACGTACCTAATTTGGACATCTTTTTTCCGTAAAAAATGCGATTTCAGTTTGAAATTTGGTCGATATATATTTTTTTTGCCATTCGTAAACTTATTTCAAAATTTCCGCTTTTTTCGGCCATTCGCGAAATTTCATTTATTGTATGCAATTTCGAATTAAAAGCTTATAAATAGCCATTGTTAATAGAAAAATGTTAGTGCTTGTTCAGCAACTGAATTTGCCACCCATTCAAAATCGTTTGGATTAGAAGTCATTTTTAGACTGGTGAAATTAAGCAAAACTGCGTTACAGTCGAATTTGACGGGTTCGTCACTTAGCCAAGGAAACATTATGCAATTTGTGATTTGAATGTATATTTTGTGTTTTCTTATAATATGAAATAAATAAATTCTTCTGTTAAGTAACATTTTCTGTTCGGCAAATTGCTGTTGTTGTTATTATTATTATTATTTTTAAAAAGGTTTGCCCAGGAGGAATTTTTCCTGGATCCACCCTTGAATATCTCGATAAGTAATGGCAATAACTCGAGGCAATAATTTGAGGTCCAAACTGGCCTAGAAGCATTTTGGAGCTGTCACATCGTCATGACTTCAGTAAAATCCCGTCCGTCATAAACATACAATCCCATACATTTTTTTGATCAGCTTTTCTCGATCATAGCATCACTTTCAGTATAACCCACTGGTGATTCATTCAGTGATACAGTTCCGTTTCATCTTCATTCTTTCTCCTGCTTCTCTAGGCTTTCAATATACTTAGCAACTAGCTCTTGCTAACACAAACCTTAATATAGTGATACAATTAGTACGCTTAAAATATTACCTAACATATAAATAACTGTAGGTTAATGTAACAAGATGCTATCATCACTAGTTTGCGGTGAAAACCTTGTTATTTCTGTCTGGGTTAAACGAGGTAATGGTTATGTAATGCCTCGTTCTTTCAAACGAAAAAGAGAGACTTTCAACCAAAAATTTTAATGATCGCATCTTGTTAGATTAACACATTCATAAATGACTCTTTTAAATTTTTTACATTCTTAAACTTGTAACCAACAGACCAAAAATACAATTACTACAGGATAATTACTACAGGATAATTACCTCCACACTTTCCTGGTACGTAAAAACTTGTTTTTTCTTCAATTTCTTTTCTAAATAATTGTTGGCCTCGTTTTGTTTAACGCCAGCACTGGTAGCTTTAAAACCACAGAAGTATCCTGCGGGATCAGTTTTGTATAGTTGTGGCTGACCCTCTTCGTCGACCCCTATCAATATCATACCTACGTAGAAAAAAATAAGCATCCCGTATCACAGAATTCTTCAATCACATCAACATGGCTTGAAAGTAAAGGTCCGAAAAGATCATACTTTTTATGGAAAGGAACCTTCTTGCCAAGTTCAAAATAACTTGGCACTTTTTACAAACAAACACTATGACACTGTGAGCATACCACTCGGAAAAAAAGCATTGCGTGGGGTAGGTATAGTTTTGGGCATTTGATACAAGAAATTGAGATCTTGACATTAGGTAAATCTGTACATCAGACTGCACTTGTTCATTTGAAGGGATAAATTTGTCCTAAAACTTTAATGACAAATTGTCATAAATGTTACTATTCCTAGAATGAATTGTATTCCTTAGAGAAAAGCTTAGTTTTCAGCCTAGAAATCCATTTCCACAATATAACCCAAACATTTTAATTAGGTTTATAAAAAAAAATCCTTACAGCAACCGAGTGGTCTCATTTCAGCGTTCTGTGTATACACTTGTGAGATGTCAGCTATCTTCCGGCATAACATATCAGTCGATATTTCATACCCCAGCTTGTACTTCCACTTAGCAGCAATCATTCTTGCCCTTTGTACCTGGTATCTGCAGTCACCTGCATATACAAAATGAATTCCTCATAAGCCAAATGTATTCCTCAAAAGCATTTCAAGAAGTATTTAGTTCTGAGTAGATTAGCTGAGGTGTAAACATTATATCTTCCAGACTTAATTAACAACTTAGAATATCATATAGCGTTGAGTCAGCAACTTCTTTTTCAGGTCAAGTGATTAAATTAAGAAACAGAAGCCACAACACAAAGATACGAAATAAAATAACACCCTACCCATCATGCCAGTCATAACACACCCAACCCTTTCACTTAGCTTAAACATGTGAGTCATTGTACTGGCATCTACTAGTTTGTCCTGTAAAAATAAGAATAATTATATAGGAGGGGGGGGAGGGGGAGAGCAGTGAGTTACAAAATGAAATGAAGTTACGAAATTCAAATCTAACAGCCGTTATGCTTTAGAGTGCATACATGAAGTGGAAATGAATAAACTCACTGGAATCTTCTTTTGTGTAACTACAACAGCACAGTCAGTTCCTCGTATACCAACGGAGGTGGTGGCACCTTGACTGATTGCCTTGAATGCATATTCTACACAATAAAAAAAGATCCACATTTTGCAATTCTAATTGCCAAAAACTCAGATGTTTGTTTGAATAATACACATTCAGTATGTTCTACTGTAATGTTTGATAGATGTGCTTAGAGTAAAAACACAAACTCTTTGACAACACTGGTCGTGTTTGTGTTTTGGATACAATATAGTTAACAGTAACGTGTCTTCATTAAAGAAAGTTTCAGAAATTCCCAGTACAATCCCCATAGCAACACATTTTTGCACCATCGCTTGAGATGAGAGATGCAACACAAAACAAACACAAACAACAGTCTTGACAAAAACTGTTGAGAAAAGGTTCCTGAGAAAATCAATGCGAGGCTTTCTGCAACAACATTGTATCAGGGGAAGGGTTTTGTTTAGTTTTTCATTCTTCATTGAACAATGTTTGCCGATTTTTTCGTAATAACAGGAATGTCTTAAGTTGTTTTACTAGGATTGTAGCCAAGCAACATTGTTTTAAATAAGAAGACATAGTCCACCATGAATTTGTCTTACATACATTACATGCATTAAATTCATACTTTGAAATCTTTTCATATATGAATTTAATTCAATTCGGAATAAATTCAACGTAAGAATTAGGCCTGAATAAAATGTTTTCCCTACACATGTTTATGGCATTTAGCCAAATTGTTCTTGGTAATACCACATAGCGAGATCAGAAGTACCCATCCTCTGATTGAACTGATACAATCACATGCTTTTATTATGTCCATATATAAGGGTAGACAAAGAACGAAATAGACTGGGAACATTCCAAAAAAAAAATCAAATTTCAAAATTTAGCCTGATAGCTGGAAGTAGTATAATACTTTTCATCTCAAATTCACTAATTCACACAGGGTGGCCACTTGAAATCGAAGTTTGAATTCCAGTATATTGTTCCGGTACAATTTCAAGTACCTCTTAAGTTCTCAAGTATTTCACAACCTTGGAACTATTCCAGTACAGAAACAACACAACTAAATACCCTCTTCCAGATAAAATCCAGTATTTTTAAGTATAGTTCTGTTTTTGGTCGCTGTTAGTTAACAGTTTATTCATCCTCAGACGAACGCAAACCTTAATAATAACCCATGGAAGTTTATAATCAACACTTTTTCGAAAATAATCAAAAAAGTATTAATTTTACCAGTTAATTATAACAACACTTATTTTTTGACAAACATGTTTAAGCAAGATTAAGCATACTAAAAATTGGAAGTTGGTAAATAAGTTGTTCTTTCTTGAAAAAACAAGAAAAAAATAAAGCGCACGCAGCACCATAATCTTATTATATTAATATGCAATTGTAACTCGTTGTGCCTACGTACTAAATAAAAAAATCAAGAAAAAAACAGGTAATTCACAGAGCTTTTCTTCTGAGGATGTTCTTCTAATATATAATTAGAGTTTATCATGTCATAGACCGGTTGTTTTTGTTTGCGACGTTTCGACAGTTACTACTGTCATCATCGGGCGTTTGTAAATGAATGATGTAAAGTTTATATATGTTTTCAGTAGGATCGAAATTAGGATCGAAATTATTTCGGACCTGGAAGGAAGCAATGTCAATATTTCGGACCTGGAAGGAAGCAATGTCAATAATTTGTTTTGCGTAGAGCTGGAAACCATATCGCAGGAACATTATACGATGTACTATTAATACTGGAATTGTTTTTGACACTGTATATAGTCTCTTTGACTTTTCGAGCAGTCCATCCTTTTTCCTTGTCAAGGATCTTTCTATTCTCCCAATCAAACTTGTGGTCATTAGTCCAACAGTGGTCAGCAATTTCGTTTTTGGTTACATCGCCATTCCGTACGGCTCGCATATGTTCTTTGATGCGTTGCTCAAATGTTCTTTTTGTTTCTCCTATATAAACTGATTCACAATCACTACATGGAATTTGGTATATCACGTTATTTGTGTCGTTCATTGAGATCTTGTCTTTCGGATGAGATAATATGTTACGAAGAGTTTCCGTTGATCGAAATCTGCATTTGATGTTGTGTGCACGGAATATTCTTTGTAAAGCATTACTGATACCAGATACATAAGGAATACTAATAGTGGTCACCGGTTCTTGTTCTGTTGATTCTTCGGTGTTTGAAGTTCGAGTATTGTTTATTCTATTTTCAACTCTTCTAACAATCGTCCTGTCATATCCATTTGCTTGGAGAACCGATTTGATATGTTTCATTTCTTCAACACGATCATCGTCATTACTAACAATATCTTTCGCCCGATTTAAGACAAGATCTCAATGAAAGACAAGATCTCAATGAACGACACAAATAACGTGATATACCAAATTCCATGTAGTGATTGTGAATCAGTTTATATAGGAGAAACAAAAAGAACATTTGAGCAACGCATCAAAGAACATATGCGAGCCGTACGGAATGGCGATGTAACCAAAAACGAAATTGCTGACCACTGTTGGACTAATGACCACAAGTTTGATTGGGAGAATAGAAAGATCCTTGACAAGGAAAAAGGATGGACTGCTCGAAAAGTCAAAGAGACTATATACAGTGTCAAAAACAATTCCAGTATTAATAGTACATCGTATAATGTTCCTGCGATATGGTTTCCAGCTCTACGCAAAACAAATTATTGACATTGCTTCCTTCCAGGTCCGAAATATTGACATTGCTTCCTTCCAGGTCCGAAATAATTTCGATCCTAATTTCGATCCTACTGAAAACATATATAAACTTTACATCATTCATTTACAAACGCCCGATGATGACAGTAGTAACTGTCGAAACGTCGCAAACAAAAACAACCGGTCTATGACATGATAAACTCTAATTATATATTATGAATACTAGACTGACAAACAATATAAATATATTCAATTTGATGTTCTTCTAAGTTCACACAAAAGATTTTAGGTGACATCAATTGGAAGCCATTACATCGCGTCCCCAAAATTACCTAAATTCAAAGGCAAATATATCAATAACAAATGCAGAAAACCAACATAATTTGGGGTTCCTCATTTTGGCCACGGGTCCTAATATGTGGCTAAAAAATTGGAGACTGGGAACGTCATCACTAAAATCTTTGAACGACAATAACTTAGTAATGGTTCATTGCCAACATGCGATCTCATACATTTTTCTGATCATTTTTCTGAGCTCTATAACTTAGTGATACTTTATGTGTGCAATTCTGTGATTTTATTTTTTGTCACCCTTTACAGGACAGTAAGCACAGGTGGAGGTTGGGTGGTAACTCATGGGGAAAAAATTGAAAAAATTTGTACACGCTATAGTAGTATTTCCTAAATATTTGAGGATGAATGAACTATTGACCAACCTTAACCTGAAACAAAGGCCTCCCACTCACATTTTTAGTTAGTATTTCATTTCATGAAAAAATCTTTAAACTGCCATAATCCTGGTTTCTGTCCTATCACTATATAGCCAGAAAATGAAATCCAAATGACCTCTTGCCAATTCTTACTCAAGATTGCGGATGACCCAAAGGCTCATATGTGCAGGTGGATATTCTTCTCAAGATTGGCTTCACGAAAAGGTAAAACTGACATAAACTTAAAGAAATTGAACAATCATAACATGTACACTTAACATATATGAATTTCAAAATGGAGGGTTTATTTCTTCTAAAAGATCTTCTTCAGAAGGGGGACTATATATAATATGCAAGTTCAACTTGATAGATGCCTATTTTTCAGTTTGATTACATCCAGAAGACCAAAGGTTCCTCTGTTTCAAATGGAAAGGGAATATTTACCACTTATAGGTATTGGTAGGTAATGCAGGTATTGATACAGACACCTCACTGATACAGACACCTCACTCCCCTAATTATATCTTACAGATAATAACACTAAAATTCTGCAGGTCATTTTAGTTTCAGTTTAGATACATAGCAAAAAGACAGAAAACAGGATTATGTTGTTGACCTCAATTTTATTTATACAATCTCAATTGCACTGCACTGCACTGCACTGCAATGTTTAGTTGTGACCTTATACACTCAAAAATTCAAAATTTTCCAACCCAGTTCAATAATCACGCCTTTTATAATATATTTTCTTTCGTGACAAGTGCTTGCTTTCATGACAGTCCCATAAAACGTCTTATGAAGGACATGTTTATGTTGTGGTTCCACCATTTTCTTGAATTAAGGTAAAATATTACAAAAGATGTTAATTTTACCGAATTACGAAAACAGATAAATTTTCTGTCTTTAGCCACCCACTACTGAAAACGTCAAGCATGACAAGTTTAATAAGTATTAAATGTAAACATTGAATGTTTCCCAGTTCAGAAATGAGTCTTTCGAATCTCAGTCCACCATATTTGTTAGGTTATGGCTTCGCATATTACCTCATGGTTTCGAAAAAACAAAATTTATTTGTTGTAACAATGACCTACATCGTTATACATATAAACCATAAAATCCTGGTTATAGTCCCACCCCGGTTATTACCCCAACCCCAACCCCCTCCCCCTCAGATATAAGCCCATATAACTTTTAAAATAAATTGATTATGATGAACTGGATTATAATTGTAGTGCAGAAGCAGAGAACTCTTCTAATAATGAAAGCAGTGAAAACATTGCAAGGAACTTACATAATAATGAAAAACAAGTTTTTTCAAGTGAATGTAAATGTTATTACAACATTAAATTTTTAAGAAAGAAATAAAATTTCTAGTAGCAAATCAAGTAAACTCAAGTGTCTTCCCATTCCATCTCTGCGTCTGCTCTGTTGAATTTACACTTTCTATGGGGAGTAGCAATCACAAAGAAGTAATCACTAAAGCTGTTCTTGACCATGAAGTTAAAGATAATAAGTTTTTTGGTGGCTGCAATCCACCAAAACAGAGCGATCCCTTTGTCCCTGTGCAACACCACACTTCTCACTTTGATTTGCAAAAAGTATTCTTTGTTTCTTCGTTCTGTATAACTTCCCTGCTGAAGAGTCAACTTCGAAAAAAAAAATATGGCAAATGCGTTCATTAATATTATCGTCAAACTCTCTTCTTTACTCCAACAACAAACACAGATAAAAATCTTTTAAATTATTTTTATTTCAAGAAATACATGTTCCTGGAAGTTATTTTGATGTTTGGAATGGATTACAGTGAAAAAATTAGGGGGGTGCAAAAAGGAAATATCGCCGAAAATTCTTTATGTATAACATATTTTGATAAGAAAAACGGTTCATCTATGTTCAACAAAACAACTTTAGAATCCAATAAATGAAAAAGGAAACCTAATTTACGTTCAAAAGGATGTAAGATATGAAATACAATATCCAAACAAAATTAGTAATAAAAAGATAAAGACATTTCTTTACTTTGAAGATAGATAGATAAACAGAGGAGAAAAGGAACAGGAGGATACATCTGTGTTCAATCATATATTCTTTTATAGACAAAACAATTTTTAAAACAATTTTTTGATAAAACACGGAACAGTGGAATAACAAAGTAGATATCGCAAAAACCATAATAATCCCAAAGGAAACACTAGAGGTAATATTTCTTTTCTTTACCGCTAATTACCCTTGAAGCTACTCGTAACCTTTTCATAACTATTACATCGCGATGCAAACAAACTCTGATAATCAGCTGGTTATTAAGCAGGTCGAAAACAAAATATTGCACCGGGGAAGGAAACCCCCACCCCCTATATGCTTCCAAAACGGGGATTTAAAAGCCATGATTTGAAGTCCCATGGCCAATCTTCCCGTTCCAGTAGTAAACAAGATGTGGCGATAACAGCACGCGTGAATATCAACAACTTCATTTTGGTCGTGTTTTTTGTGTTTGGATTTGTTTTAAGAGGTTTCAGACTCATCTTGAATTTACCCCTAATTATTAAACGATATTTCAAATTTAAACTATTGGGTCAAAAGTAATTACTGTAAACTTCCTTTTTAAATGTTTTTCTTTTTTTTTTTCGTTGATTAATCGCTTCAATATTAACGTTTGTCGAAAATAGAAGCATGTCGCACATAGATGAAACTACCTTATGTACTTACTTCTTTTCTCTGACCCAAAAATCCTTTCGGTTATAAGCCCCTCTCGCGGATATAAGCCACCCCCACCCCCATTTAAGCCCCACAAAAAGAGGCTTTGAAATAATATAAGCCCAGGGCTTATAGCTATCCGGGATTTTACGCTATTATTATACGTTGTGTCTGGCAGTTTCTTTTGTTTTCTTAGCCTTAAATGGCCAGCAGTTGACTTGCTTACCCTTTTATTCTTACTCTAAAGAACGACAAATATGTTTGAATGGTACACTGTAGGCTACAAAAAACTGCCGGCGGCCATGCAGCAGCAGACACTTTGATTATTATATACATTATGAACATCCACCAGTGCAATTGATAATCAACACTTGTCTGCACTATAAACAAACCGGGTAATTTCGACTAGGCTGATTGCCAGTGTGCGTGGCTACGATGGTCAAACGGACAAGCTTCTTGTAGCTACACATTTTGTGTTTGTGTTGATTCTGTTTGATTATATGTGTATGCAAAAAAACATGTTATGAATCGATGTTAAGATTCCTCTGAAGTTATAATTAATTAAATGAGGTGTTGATGAAGTGGCTTACCGACTTGATAAAGACGTCCTTCAGGTGAAAAAACAGTAATGTATCTGTCATAACCAGCACTCGTACCGCGCGACATTTTGGTGTTATGATAATTTTTGCTGATCTCACATCTAGTAAATGCTGGATTTAGCCCAGGGGCGCTTATTTAAAAAATCTACTTTCGAAGCTAAATCGAGAGTAATGAGGGCCCTTTATGAAAAATCCGCCCTTTATGAAAATCTGTAGTCTGTTATGCATGCCTTAACATGAAAAAATAGAAAGGTAAAACAAACAAAAATATGTTTTTCCGTTCCAATAAAAGGTATCGAGTAAAGCCGACGGCGTTTAATCAAGGGAGGGCGCTTGTTGGAGAGGAGGCTCTAAGTCTAGCACTTATGGTTGTAGGTTCAAGATCGTTGATCAGAATATGAAACCAAGAACAAACGAACAAAGAACGCAAAAGAATTTCACCAGGGCCCATGACAAGCAATAGTGAGTAAAGGAGAAGAATGTTTGTCATCGTGGGTAATGATGAAAAGATGAATTTTAGGTCCTGTTGTTAAAGAAGGCTTTCTGATGCATAATTAAGACAACTAATGTTAGCATCTGTCGTTTGAATACTCAATCTATAGCATCATCCTTTGCCGAATTGAGATTACGCTCAACAATATAATTTCGATATCATTACTCTTTCGGAGACGTGGTTAAAAGATAACCGATCCCTTCTACAACACATGACCATTCCAGGATACAAGTTCCAATTCAACAATATGAAACAAAAACGCGGCGGTGGTGTTGGTCTTGTACGTACGAGAAGAATACTCATATAAACTGACGCCCGATATAACTAAAAAGGACAATGCTATCGAACACATGTGGTTAGAAATCCACCACATTCGTCTATCGACAAGGCAAGAGACCCTGGGTTCGAGGTTGGTTAGAAATCAAGGGTAAGAGCAACTTCTTCTTGTTCGCTGTCTTCTACCAACCATCCCATATCAACAGATAAACAAATCTGGACACAGAAATTTGATTTACTGTTGTCATACGTTTACACTATATGAACAGGTCCCATCATCATCACCCGGGACACAAATATCAATCTCTTAAATAAAGAAACGAATGTTGTAAAACAATATCAAGAAACTCTAGATCATCTGAGTTTAAAACAACACATCACCAAACTAATTGACCATATCACGAACATAGAAAAGATCCATCACGCAGACGTACTGTCATACGATGAAATTAGCGACCATGATGCATTATATATATTATTTAACATCAAAAAGCCGCAGTTCGAAACACGCTATAAGTACGTCTGCGCAGAAAAATACTTTGACACTCGTTCCTTCAAATTAGACTTTGAAAAACTTCCACTGAATCTAGTTTATGCTCTGGACACACCTGAAGACAAACTGGACATATTTAACAACCTGTTCATTTCTTGCCTAAATCAAGATGCTCCCCTCATCAAACAAAAAAATCACAAGACCTCCAGCACCGTAGCTTAAAGAGTTAAGCATTAAAGAAAAGCAGCGTGAAAGAGACCATCTTCGAAAACAAGCTCAGGTTACACAACAAGAATCAGACTGGGAAAAGTTCCGCAATATAAGAAACGAAACCAAGAGGCTCATAAAAACTGCCAAATCCAGATTCTACAAGCGAGCATTGTCATCCAAACGTCCGAAAGAGGTGTGGAATACAATTCACCGTATTTTACATCCCAGTTCTCAACGAATTGATGCAGATCCTAACGTACTCAATGAACATTTTAATACCACCGCAGAAGGACTTTTAAATTTGAAACCTAAGCCTGAAAACATGTTACAAAATCTGATCCACGATAATGCATTTCATATTGCTGAGGTCACCTATACTGATTTCAAAAAAAGCAATTTTCGGACTTCGCAATGACCGCTCAACAGGTCCTGATCATATTCCGTCTAAATATCTCAAATTAAGCGTGGATGAAATAATCAGTCCATTATGTCACATCATTAACTCGTCAATAAATAATCGAACATTTCGAAATACAGTAAACAGAAATATGAGGACAAAAAGAAAGCTTTATTTATTTATTTATTTCTAAAGTGAGTTTGATGATGTTTTAGAGTTTCAATTGATTTCAAGGAGCTGAATAGGAATTCATTCCGCGCCTCTTTATTTAATTGCATAAGAATTCATTTTGAGATTTTTTTGAGAGATTTTTGGAAGAAGAAAGTTATTTTCAGAGTATCTTTTTATGTTGGATTTTATAAACTTGTTTTGAAAAAATTTTAAGTGGAAGTTTGTTATTGGATTTAAACATTAGAACTTGGGGCATATTTGCTTGATATATATTCAAAATACCAATTCGATGAAACAAGGTTTTTGTTTTGGTGTATCCACACCATATATTATGCGATACGCATGTTCTTGCTTACTGTACAGTGTCGTAGCTACGGATTTTAAATCTGGGGTGCATTATAATTAGGGTTACCCTGTGTTCCACCATGGTTCAGGGGCCGAAGCTGCAAATTCAATGTGGGGGAACAAAAGTAGTGGAAAACATTTCCCCCAGAAAATTTTCAATTTTAAACCTCCCTAAACGCCCTACAACAGACGTTTTTTGTGACAAACTCAAGCCTTTTTAGATTTTAGCCGTATAAAAAGGGTAGCAATGAATAAAATACGTTTACTTGGGCCAAAAGTGGTAGTGGTGGTGGTGGTGGGGACATGGCATGCCCCCTGGCCCCCACCCCCGTTGCCGCAACCCCTGTGGTTGTCCCTCCTTAGGGAAGGACAATTTTGTGATTTTTAAAGACTCTTTTTAAGAAAAAGTATACAAAAGACAAACGGACAGGATCTTTGTTTCATAGATAACTATATTTTTACAAGACAAGAAAATTTTAAAAAATACTACTTGAATAACTCAGTTGCTACACGGTTTCTTGTGTTTTTATAAACTCGTTCGTTCGTTAGGTACATTTTTGGGATCCATAGCATCTAGCTCCTCTTGGAAAATATCTGATGTTAACAAATGGTTCAATCTATTATCGGTCATCAAGTTTCTGAAATAGATCTTGATACGTTTTAAGGTTTATTGAAGTTAACGTTGATTGATATAAGGGAGGTAGTTGGGGGAGGGACGGGGGTGCTTTAATTTGTGTTCATAAGATATTTTATGCAATTTAGGATAACCCATAATTGGCAAAGGATATAAGAACATAAGGCTTCAATTGTCTAAAAGTTAAGATCATGCTTAGAACATTCGGGGCTTAGGAAGGTTTGTTCTTAAGAAAGTAATTTTACATTTCACAAGAAAACGTCTTATAATCGTCAAACACAAAGAATGTCATCATCATCTTGCTTACGTGTATAAAAACAGTGTCAATTCAACTCCATTAAAAATGGGAAATGTCGACAAAATTTGTTGAATTTCGAATAATTTGTATAAACCAAGAACATATTAAGAACATTTTTAGGTTTCAAAGTTGAAGAAGTTAAGAAGTTAAGTCTTCATCAGAGTTGAGTGTTCTTATAAAAAACAGTGTAGTTCTACACCACTGCGTTTATTTCATTTATAATTTTGCTTCCATTAAATAAATAGTTCTTATGCATATAAATAATATCAACATAACAACATATAAGAACTAATAAATATATAATTTATGAGTTAACTCATCGCAAAACACAAAAATGAGTTAATGCAGTTAAATTAGACAAGGCTTCTTAAACTTTATAATGAAACTCTCTCGAGTTTCTCTTTAAACGGAGTATTGAAACAATAAATTTCATAAAGACGTGGAAACAAAAGGCTGAATGTACTGACTAAGGTCAAAACACGGTGTTTACTTCGAGAAAGGTGTTTTGTCGTGTGATTTTATATAACTCCAAAATGAGTCCACAGAACGGGTGGCCTAAATCTCTTCGCTTTGCCACTTTCTTGTCCATTTCATTGCTTTATCAATTTTATCCCTCCAACGATGTAGATGATCGCTCCAGTTACAATTTACGTATTGAAAATGAGGTTAAACTTAGGAAACACCTCCAAAATGTGTGACCTTCCAGAGAGAGTCTATTATCTGGTCCCCATTCTTAGTTCCTCAGTAAAGTTTTCTGCAGGTATTACATGTAAAATCACCGAGTTGTTCAGTGAACTGAACACCCAAGTAAGAAGGATCTAGTGTATCTAATCATTGTTATTGCTCAGGTCGTCTAATGAAATACACAGGACACGTAACACTAGGTGGAAGACACATACCAGTGGAGGAGGAGTTGTTTTCTAGCAGGTTTGTTTAAGAGAATGGATTCCTTAATCTAATGACACATTCGGCGTATTATTTATTTTATCGCTAAATCTGTTTATCAAAATATTTTGTTTCTTTGTTTACATCTGGGTTTTTTTTTAATTAATTATAATATTGGCGATCCCAACTTCCTCTTCCAATTTTTATTCATCAACAGTCTCCTATTCTCCTTTATCAATTGGCACATCAATAAACGAACATATGTAGTGAATAAGGGAGGTGAGTTAACATAATTGACAATCCTCACTGCCTTCTTGAAGGAGGCCTTCGATTTGATAATATCAAGGTCTAATAAAACACACACGAAATAATAAAAACATAGCTCTCTTTGCACAGAAAATGCCAGAAAAGGTACTTCCAACGACTAGTGTATTTTCCCGATTGACCCCATCCCCAGCAGTGCTTCCATTGTGAATAGAAAAACTACTCAACACACGGCCTAACCACACCACCCCATCCAACCCTTAATAAGATAATGAAGTTGAAATGTGTTTGATTATATTTCATTATCATACGAGAATAACGGCGAAAAAGAAACGAATTTTTACGCCACGCTCATTATAAGTTTACGTGGCACCTCAAGTATATTACCTCGTCTATAGAGCATTGTTCTTTCTCGAAAGTGTAAAAAAGAAAAGTGGACATGAGTTGATGTGACTTTCTCCACACCTTTCACTGTATTTTCAAGTTTCGCCTCGTTTCTATGCATTTTATTGTTTTACTGATTTCATAACTTTATTTCTTAGTAATAGTCACTTATTATTCCGATTTCCCGACGGAGATAGTTAAAAGCAATTATGATGATAAAAACGAGGCGAAACTTGTTGACTGGGCCATAACGCAGCGTTTAAACCAAAATTCAGGAAAGATCTATGGACACACGCTCAAGGTATGAAGGAATTAAGACCCGCCACAACCCACAGCCACAACAACCGCTGACAAACCCCCAAAAGTATGGAAACGTTTTGTTGACGATGTTTACGCTATAGTGACACGAGATTCATTGAATAATTTTCATCAACATCTAAATGGATTGCACCCGAAAATAAAATTTACAATCGAGCAGGAATCGAACAATTGCATCCCATTCTTGGATACTCTTGTAAAAAGAAATCAAGACGGAAGCATTTCAGTGAACGTATATCGTAAACCAACACATACAGACCAATATCTAAACTGTAACTCAAACCATCAACAAAGTTGCAAAGAAAGTGTTGTTGCATCGTTAATAAATCGGGCGAAAGATATTGTTAGTAATGACGATGATCGTGTTGAAGAAATGAAACATATCAAATCGGTTCTCCAAGCAAATGGATATGACAGGACGATTGTTAGAAGAGTTGAAAATAGAATAAACAATACTCGAACTTCAAACACCGAAGAATCAACAGAACAAGAACCGGTGACCACTATTAGTATTCCTTATGTATCCGGTATCAGTAATGCTTTACAAAGAATATTCCGTACACACAACATCAAATGCAGATTTCGATCAACGGAAACTCTTCGTAACATATTATCTCATCCGAAAGACAAGATCTCAATGAACGACACAAATAACGTGATATACCAAATTCCATGTAGTGATTGTGAATCAGTTTATATAGGAGAAACAAAAAGAACATTTGAGCAACGCATCAAAGAACATATGCGAGCCGTACGGAATGGCGATGTAACCAAAAACGAAATTGCTGACCACTGTTGGACTAATGACCACAAGTTTGATTGGGAGAATAGAAAGATCCTTGACAAGGAAAAAGGATGGACTGCTCGAAAAGTCAAAGAGACTATATACAGTGTCAAAAACAGTTCCAGTATTAATAGTACATCGTATAATGTTCCTGCGATATGGTTTCCAGCTCTACGCAAAACAAATTATTGACATTGCTTCCTTCCAGGTCCGAAATATTGACATTGCTTCCTTCCAGGTCCGAAATAATTTCGATCCTAATTTCGATCCTACTGAAAACATATATAAACTTTACATCATTCATTTACAAACGCCCGATGATGACAGTAGTAACTGTCGAAACGTCGCAAACAAAAACAACCGGTCTATGACATGATAAACTCTAATTATATATTATGAATACTAGACTGACAAACAATATAAATATATTCAACACGCAGGAAGGATCGTCATAAACGTACTCCAATTGAAATCAAACGTACTTTAATTTCATTCACTTCAGCAAAAACATTGTATTTGAAACAAATGATAAACGAATAAAAAGGAACATTATAAAAATATAACATTATAAAACAATATGAAAATCGAATACTCTTTTCGAATATTTTTTTTTGTGTGTATTGGGGCCTAAATAATTTTAACTAATTTAAGATTAGACAACGTCTTTGTCGAAACAACAAAAGAAGTGTTTAAACCCATCAACCAATGACAAATTCTGTCTCCTCCTGATTCATCCTGATTCATCCTCCTAAATACGAAGGAGACATGAAGAAACACGGAATTACAAATGTTTCTGAATAGCTATAGAACTGTATATAAGGGTAGGACGTGAACATCTGTGTTTCTAGCAATGAGACAATTGTTGATATGAGATAACAGGGGTGCTTTCCTTGAACATACGGAGAGGTTGATTAAACAAATGTATTAGTTTGTTTTTCTGAGAAGAATTCATTTGGAAGTCATTCGCCCCACCCACGTCAGAATACCAAAAAACCGTCGTCTGCGCACGCACGGACGTGATGTAGGCGGAGATTAATTATATATTAGCGAATTGTAATTTCTATCATCTGTTCCCTAATTTTTATCTGTTGTTCTCCTTATTACAAACTCATAATGAAACATTTATCTTTTCATAACAACATTTTACTTATCAGCTCTTTCATTGACAAGCTCTTTTTTTTTTATTGATAAAGTTATCACTCATTTTTCTAGGTAGAAAATCAAATAAATGAAGAATGCGAATGAAAGTTTCTCATTCTTGTTGGTCGAGATTTGTAACAGGTTGTGAAGAAAAAAGAGAAGCTCACAATGTATGTTGGGGTCATCATCGCCATTTTGTCGTCGACAGTAAATTGTCGATATATCATAAACGGTAAGTGTTTGGATGTCGCGCCATTTTTCTCTTCCTCTCGATGACGGATTAAACTTTATTTAACTTATGTTTACCCAGGGCAGCTTCTTCAGTTCTGGTAGAACTGTTTTTAATGAGGGTCCCGTGTAGGAGGTTTTAGAACATTTAAACCGCCTATTTAGGCTATGGAAGCCACATATTTGCTTCAATTGGCTTAGCTAGACAACCTTCTTAGACAACTCTCAAGTGTAATGAAATGACTTGGCCAGTATTTGAACACGGATCTCCTGCGCTGGAGATGAGCGCTCTACCACTAGGCCGTCTGAAGTTGGATTTATCTTCTCCCTTAGCTGCGCTAACCTTTTATTTCAATGTCTGAACTTTAGAACAACCTGGTCTACACAAAGTGGAAACAAAAGATTATTTTGATTCTCGATTCTCGCTTGGTTTACATAAAAGACAGTTAGATGACCAACCTGGTTTGCATAAAATAAATCCCATAGTTGTCCAAGATGATTTTATGAGGACTGATTTTCTCAGTAACGTCCCACATGGTTTACATAAAAAACAATTCAGCGATCAAATTGGTTTGAATGAAAACGATCTTTTCTTAAATGACCAACCTGCCTTACACAAAAGGGAATTTTATGATCAACCTGGCTTGCATGGAAGGGAGTTATTTGACCAACCTGGTTTGCATAGAAGGGAGCTTTTTGACCAACCTGGTTTGCATAAATGGGAACTTAATGACCAACCTGGTTTGCACAGAGGAAAATTTTATGATCCACCTGGTTTGCATTAATGAATTCCAGTAAAATAGTTACAGTTCAGCAGTCAACTTGGTTTGCATTGGATACCATAAATATTTTGAATTAACGTTTTCTGACATGTAATTCTGTTTAGACAAACATATGTTTCAGATAAAAAATTTTGTATTCTTTTCTGATTCAATATAGAAATAAACGCCTGCAAACGAGATGTTTTCAAGGAAATCCAAGCGGATCACAACCTTTAGTACCTGGCAGTGTAGAGTCTTCTCGCAATAGCTCATTGTGATTGGTTAATTGACAACACGTGGCCGGTCGCTATATGTAAACAAAGTAAGAAAATGATGAGGAAGACTCTACATTGCAAGCACAGAAAATAATAGAAAACGGAAGGAAAAAAATATGTTATTCTTTTAAATGTTAGAACAAAAAAGTTTTAGCAGGGTTATAATTCTTCTCTTAATTATGTTGTCAGGTACTAAAATGTTTTATTAACCTTATTAGCCTGTCAATGCTTGGTAAAATATTGAACCCCGGCGCTCGGTCCATGACGTCACAACCTCGGTCAATATTTTCCCGTATTGATAAGATAGGATAAGATAAGATAAGGATTTATTTCCAGTATTTCCAAATAAATATATTGACCGGCTAAACGGTTAATAAGCTATTAATAGTATCCATGTTGAATGTGCGCGCTCATGTACCAACTCATATACAAGCAAATTTCCTCATGAGAATTTGCAATAAATATTCTGCATCTATCTCACGCAATGTTATTGAAAATCAGGGCCGAAACAAGGTAATTATACCTAAAATTGTTGCCCCGATGGTTGAGCGATTCATAATAGACCTTTCCCGAATTTCTGTTTAAACACCGTATTATTACCGATTTATCAAGCTCCGCCTCGTTTCTATGCATTTTATGTTTTACTGATTTCATAACTTTATTACTCAGTAATGGTCACTTATTATTACGATTTCCCGAGAAAACGTAAACGAGGCGAAACCTGATAACTCGGTCATAACACAGCGTATCACATCTCTCGTTTCAGATAGTGGTTAAACCATGAAAAATTTGTTTGGTTTATTGAGGTATCTATAAGACTTTTGACTGGAGAAGTTAGCTGGATAGAAACTGGTATATAAATACTTCCAAATGTGTTAAGAAATAAATTATAAGTTAATTATTCGATGAAACCATATGAAACTGACTGTGATTGGCTAATGTGAACAATATACACAACATTTTTTAACCTCAGGGAATTTCCTAAAAGGAAATTAATTTCAAACGCAGTCATAGCATTGCCACACGCGGTGTGTTTTTTAGAAAACCAAAACACTAGTCCCTGACACTATACAGAAGCCTAACGAAGGCTTTTCTTAAAAAACAAATAGAAACTATAGGTTCGATCATCACTAAGTTTGCAGGGGAAACCATGCTATTTATGTCTGCTTAAACGAGACAATGGCAATATAATGCCTCATTCTTTCAAACAAGTAAGGTAAATATATATTTCAAGATTTGAATTTAAAAGTCTACAATTAATATTGACCCGGCTCACTTCACGAGAGCAAGGGTTATAAAATAAAATTGAAAATACTGTAAAAATTATCTGCAAATATGCTTAGCTACACGAAGGAATCACGAATCAGATTGGAGTTATGAAGCAGGGAAATTGCATACCGTTAACGTTGGATTGTCGACTCAAACCGAGTTAAAAAAAATGAAGTTAAACCTTAAAAAAAATAAGAAAGCTAATTTGAAAGAAATAAAATATATATACATATATACAGTAGATTTAGGGTTTAAAATTTAAAAAGGTTTTTACACTTCATAAAATTGATTTTTGTTGTATAAATTTAACAATTTTAAAAATTTGATCTTTTTCTAATCCCAGCATTTGAATGTTATAATTCAATTCTTTTGGGACCGCACCCAATGCCCCAACAACGATTGGCACAAACGAAAATGTATAGTCGCCATACATAAGATGTAATGCCCTTAGCAAAGGAGTGTAGTTGTCTTCTTTTTTCTTTATCTTAATGTTAATAAAAACGTCATTCGGACAACTCAGTTACAACAAAGTAAGTAAGTAAGTTAGTGCTTCCATCCGTATTGGTTGGTTCTACCGCCCGCCGACTTGCAACTGGGAAGTTGACTTACCCCCAGAGATAAATATAGCATTGCACTAACTTGCACGAACGCCAGTGTGCAGTCATGATTGAGACTCGAACATGGGTTTCAGCGGTCGCACTCGAAGGTACTGTCCACTACACCATTGAGAGACTTTCAATCAAAAAGTTTAATGATCGGATCTTATTAGCTAACAACACTTGAACAATATGTGAATGAAACAAGAAGCCTTCGACTTAAAGATTTCCGCAAAGATGTGGAATGTTTATCGCATGAGAGAGGACAAAGTAGTTATTAAAACTTTACGCAAATTTTATCTTAATTCGCCAAATTCCAAATAAAGGTGATTGTCGTAATGACTTGAGTATAGAGCCCGGGCGGGCGGGCGGACGGACGGGCGTAAGGCTTCCTCCAAGAAAGCTTATTTATAACCAAACTGCAATAGAATAAGGAAAAGCTTCTTCTTGATGTTCTGCTCTTAGTAGTGTCCAAGGTACATTGTACAAACATATAATTAATGAATTGCCCTTTTTTGCCTAAAAAATATGAAAAACGGCTCATAAATTTCAAACCAGCAGTATTGAATTGTTCTACATGCAAATTTTCATGAAGATTGAAGCTTTTTCGAAATCTCCTTAGATTAAAAACTGCAGTCATCAAACTTCGAAAACTGAAAGTTTTACCTTCAAACATCGTTCATCGAAAATAAGTTCCTCACGAAGGTAAACTACGGAAGGGTATTAGTTTCGTCACTTAGTTCACTTCAACTAAGTGCTGAAACAGGGTCAATCATAACTATCATCACCACTTAAGTGAAGTCGTCGTGAACAAGTAGTTCTCGGTATCACCACTTAGATTTTCGTAAGTGGTGAATGCAGATGTGTGGTGGGTTCACTTCAGCTAAGTAATGCAACAGGGAAACTTAATAAGTTACTTTGGTGGTAAGTTGTAACAATAGGTCTGATTAACCCTGTTTCACTACCTTAGTTGAACTGTGCTGATGCAATTGATGACACTAATACCCTTCCGTAGAAAACCAATTAGGACGACATTGTTATTCCTCCAATAATTTGATAAGTACCGATTTTTTTCTGATTTTTTATAAAAAAAAATAACAACATTTTTAAAGACTCTTTTCGTTTCTAACATGAATCATCAATGATCAGAAGTTAAGATAATCAATTGCTGTGTTGTTTCTTTATAAGTTCATAGTAGGATTTAGTTCATAGCTACATCGAAAGTTCCTGAAAAGAACTTAATAGAACAGGAAAGCATAGAAAAGTAACACACAGAAATACATTCACGGCATCACTAATGGAAAAGGAAAACAAGACAAAACAGAACTCCTTGGATATTTTTCTTTCTGTATTTCCTCTTTTTTTATACTAAAAGAATAAAAAAATATTCTATCTAAATTCTGAACTATAAACGTATTGTTTTTATACACGAGATGTTCTTACGTGTCTATGTTTTTTTCGTGGAAAGTGACAGGGATCAAGACGTGAATTTTGTCTGTGAAGTTACCTTTCTGTGGAAGTTCTGTGTAATCAAAAAAATGAAGGCAAGTCTATTCAATTTTATGTGTTTTTTATGCTTGAAACTCCAACTTGTCTTCCTCTGTAAAAAATATCCATCCTACTTTTGTCAGCAACATCTATAATTCAGCTAAAAACGAGACCTATGTTACGCCTTCGTTTGGTTTTATCACGCACTAGACTAGTAGTCCGAGAGTCCCCGTTTTCAAATATGGGTTCCTCGTTTTTATTGGTACTACGGACGTGTCCGGGTCGGGTTAGTAAATAAAGAGTTCAAAGTACAGATAAAAAATGTATGGCGTGTGTCCAGCGAACACTAGCTAGTATATACTTAATTTTAAAATTTACGGACGTCCTTTTTGCCATATATGGGGTGGCCAATGTACCCTAAGCAACGCCAGTTATCCTCATTGGTTATCTAAATATTCGCCCTGAAACGTCACGTGTTCTTTTGATACGGTATGGGTAACTAGACCAATAGAAAAGATAATAATTTCATCTCGCACTGATTTCATGGCAACAAATCGACTGGATGCACAGATGACGTCACAGCGTTGTTGAGAATCAAGTCTCGACATGCAGTCATTTTTTCAAGAAGAGTTAAATGCTCTACTTGAAAATCCGACGAATGAACCGCTGGAACCGTGTGTGTAGCCGCTCAAACATTGGGAAAAACATGGATTGGGAAAACATTATAGAATTTCCTGCATTTTTGAGAAATAAACTGGGCAAGTAAAGGATTACTAGAAAATTCCTTTTGTGGTTAGTGATTACAATTTGAGTTATGTTTTCCACATCTTTTTTACAGTTTTACGTTTTGATAACTCGTATTGGTTTGTTGTATGGCATAATCTTGATGATGTGGATATGTACAATGACGACATGGCTTCCACAAACTCAAGATTGTCCTACGAACGGCATTGACCAAAAAGATCATTTGACATTTGAAGTACCAGACGACAATGAGGTAACCTCGATTTCAAGTAAAGAATGCTTTAGTGACAGTCAAGTATACGGTGAAGTTGAATTGACAGTTCGGCTTACGATCAGCAACAAACATCTCCTGGATCAGTTCTTGTGCAGTCTAGTACATTCTGCAGCCGTCTTCTGGAATCCAAAGTTTGGACCTTGGCATGTTGTGTTAGATGAAAGTGACAAACACAATATAACGTTTCTTACAAGGTTATCTGAAACAGGTTTACCTTATACATTTCGTGTGACTTTTGAAGAAGATGTTGACTTTGTAGAGCTGTATAAACCTGGCAAACCTCCACCTGTAAGAATCGGTTATCTGAAACAACTTTATTCCAGTTTCTTCATGGATTTGCATACAAACGCATGCGTGATAGCGTGGTGTGACACTGATGTTGTTTTCTCGCAACCTGTTCTCAATGAAACGATTATACGAAATGGAAAGTTGGTCGTAAAGGGTTTCAGTGATTTCAACTCCGCTCTTCGAAAGACGTGGAACAAAGGTACTAAGATGGCGTTAGGTTTGCCGACAGTCAGTGACTTTATGTCTTACTTCCCGGTCTACTTATTTCCTGATACGGTTAAAAATTGTCGCAAATACATCATGAATTTACATAACGTGACGGATTTCGATAAAGCTTTCGTGAAATTTACAAAGGATCCCATAAGCCCTGTCAATATTATCATAAATTATGCATATTATTTCGAAAGAGAGCGTTATGATTGGCATATAGATATTGGTAATTATGACATCAATGAATACAATGAAATATATTTACCGAACCCTCCCATGTTAATTTCAGACACACTACCCGAAATGCATTACTCGATCCATGCAGCACATTACGGGTTCCCGAACGGCAAGATTTTGTTTTTGGCCGTATGCTTTCTAGTCGAGGAACAGTATGGTTCCACACCGAAAAGATGTTCAAAACATATTTCGGGAAAGGACAACACTTTCCCGTTTGACTTTGAAACTGGCATCCACCATTGGGATACGTGGTGTAAAGAAGAGAAAAGACATTTATGTAGCAAACTCGTAACAGATTATCACAAGAAAATTAAACGTTTACAGTCAATAGATAGTGAGCTGGTTTCGATAAAGCGATTAGAAACAGTAGAAAACATACTTGAAAGTGACTTTCACAAAAAGTGCGGGAATTTTGCTTCCTTGTTTTTGTCAACAACGAACTAAAAACACAGATAGCAAACTTTTATACAACCATATCTGTGCATATTAGTTACTTAATTTTTAAGACCAATTTTGCAGCAAAAGAGATTACAAAAAGATGTCTTCTTTACAAACCTTGTCAAGCCCCTACAGAAAGCCGAGTGAGGCGGCAACAAGAGGGCGCTAATAAACAAATGTTTTCCCTGTTTTGTTAATTATAACTTTTATGCTTATTCATCATGTTCAAACAACCTCGAACTCAGGGTCTCTCGCCATTCCAATAAAAAGACCCTGGATTAGAAGTCACATGTTCAAACCCTTTTTTTAGATTTTCTTTAAGAACATAAAATTCTTATAAAGAAGAGTAAGAAAATTTGCAGCCAGTGAACGAAAAGGTCGATAAATGCGTGCGCAGAATGCCTTTAGGAAGTCACCTAGCCTGTGTGCTGTCAATGAATTGCTCTTTCCCGATTCTTTAAAGTTCAAAGCACAAGGATCTTTTTTGGGGAAGGTACTATAAATCGGTAATAATTTTACTTAAGCAAAGCGCTAACAATCAAACTCAACGAAGACAATAAATTTTCGGAAAAACAGATTCCTTTGTTAGAAAACTAAATTATTATCGTAGAAAAAATGTTCGTAAAATGACGATTTTACAAAAAAATTGATTTTGATTAATTCGATCCTTGTAAGAGAAAGAGAGTACAAACCTTGGTGCTCCGAATGATGGGCGTGACAGAAACGCCTTTGACGTCTTTTAAAGTATAACTTGCGAAACATAACTAATACTATGATTTACTTCCTCTAAGACCCATAAACTCAAAACGTACTTCTGCGTGATCTGTAGATTAACCTCGCGGAAAATTGACGAAATTCTGGCTAAGAAAGGAAACATTTCCTCCATAAAAGTGAGTAATACATGATTAATCACACAATGAGAGATAGTGAACGTGCTATGACAACAAAATATAAAAAGATTTGGTGGATTAATCTTCGCGCGGATTTAATTTCGCGGACGAGTAATTTTCAAAATTTCGCGCACATTAAGTTTCGTAAACGAGCGTTCTTAAGGTATTTCCTTCCGATTAAATTTCGCGGAAAATACCAAAATCCGCGAAAATTAATCCATTTAAGGTAATTTATTTCAGCATTCAAGGCATCCGCTACAGGTGTTTCAGGTGGTTTGTTGCCGTTTCATTATTCAAAAAAAATTAACAACCTCCTACAAATTTACTTGACCGCTAGAAAAATATTTGCAAATTATAATGAATTGCTCATGAAATGAATATCTAACAGAATTTTTATTATATTGCTATGATCTATCCAAAGTTTCCAAGAAAAGTCGAATAAAAAAAGCATGGTATTTAAGTTAACTACTGTGTAAAAAGTTTATTTCTAAAAGATATTATTGAAATTTTGTTCCTGTAACGGGACAAATGTGTTTGTCATGACAACAGTGGGCGTGGACTAACACACCATTAGGATAGCGCACACTTACAGCTTCACTAAACGATTTCTTACATAAATCGCACAGTTTTTCTTCTGTCATATTGACCACGGCCTTTCTCAACGTAATAGATGCAAATTTGGTAACGAGATAGTGTTGGCGTGTCGTGGAAGTTTCGATTCTTGTTTGTCTAATACAATGTAAGTTGTTTCGGACAGAGCCGATCAAGAATGGTTTGATTAGGTCAATTGACCAGTCCTCTGGTAACATCTGCAAAACCAATTGAAAGTCAAATTCCTTCTTTCTCGTGTTCAGTAACCTAACAGCTGGCATGACTAAATGTTCGGGGCGAACCTTCCCATCGTCATCATCAGAAGAGTTTAAGTAGATATTAAGCAAAGTATGAAAGACCTTTTGTTTGAACCGACACTCTTTATCGGAAGAGACAACGTCACAATACCGTTCCGCAGCTGCAAAATCCTGTCCCTTGTAAACTAAAATCTTTAAGGCTTTCTCGTGTTGTTCCATCTTCCCGTACAGAATAGCGATCTCGTGATACAGCGGGAATTCTGCAATCTTTTGTAGCAGCGTTGATATTCTATAAAGTGATGACGTTTCAAGCATAGTTCGCAGTTTACTTCGTGCCGCGTCAAACTCTTCGTGTATCGGGATTTTATCCTTCATCAATTTTAGGACACGGTCGACATAAATTACAGCTAAGTAAGTATGGTATTTCTCTTTTTCCAACTGCTTCGCAAACACTAAATATTCCAAATAGATTTGTAAAGCAACTGCGAATTTTTGAAGGAACGAACACACGCTGTCTGGATTCAAAATGTCATCCGTACGATCGGTGAAAATTTTCACAGCCAGTTCCTGATTCAGGTCAAGTAACCATGGCGACGAATCCCAAATTAGTTTTTCGTCAGTAATAGCACTTAGATATTTCACAACATAGTTCACACCAGGGAAGCTGTTATCGACCAAACCACCTTTGATTAATTTACGCCAAATTTCTAACGACTTTTTGGGTTGATTCACGTAACAATAGTACAAGGCCAAGCAGTGAAATCGCTTGAATTGAGTCAACCACGAAACAGTTTCGTCAAAATAACACGCATTCTGTGTCGAGAGTAATTCAGACAACATTGGGTGATTACATTCGGCATAGAGTTTCATTAGAACCGTGTCCACCTCCGTATTGCAATCAGGAAATTTGTTCCTGCAGATTTCCAAATACTTGAGCAGAAACTTTTTAGCTGCTGCAAAGACTGTCTTGCTCCCTTTTACAACGACAGTTAAATCTTTGATATTATGTAACAATGGGCGAGATGGTGTAAATGTCTTGTTAGCAGGCATCATGAGTGGATACAAAATTATAACTTCTCTAGGATCGATAGAACTTTCAACAAACAACTCTGAAGCTCGAGCAAAATCAGCGTTGGCAAAATGAATGAAACCTGCTTGCATCTGGATTTGTTGAATATATTTTTCATTGTATTCTTTCGGTTTCAACTTACTTGCAACTAACAGTAAATCAAATGCTTCATCGACACGCTTATCAATAAGTAACATTTGAATTTGTTTACTGTATGGAACTGGGGCGAAAGACATCACAGATTTTTCCAATGCGACCAAAACGAGATCACCAAAATCATTCAAAAGAACGCCACCAGTAAAAGACATAGCTTGTTTTTGTTTCTGATCAAGTATACTATGAACTGTTACAGTACTGTTCCCAAGTACTAACATGTACGGATAGCAGTAAGCAACTGACCGAAAACCGTCGGGCCATGTCAGTGGCTGATGCGTAGACAATCCCTTTGAATTAACAATCATTCCCATTGCATCTGTAGGTCCATTTAGTAAAAACTCTTCATACCCAACCCTTTTAATTTTCGGCAAAACGTTATGTCTTTCGTACATAAATAGCTCTTGGACAACTGAAGTAACATAATTGATAATGAAGTATTGATTACCTAACGTAGTACATATACATTCACCATCAATAGCCAATACACTGGGAGGGTCAGTTAGATTGATTTCTTTAAGAAGCATATTACTAGAGTGTGTTAAGGTGTACACTTGGACTGATTTTCGCTTCGTACCAACGCATATTTGAACTTCATCATGACTGAAAATAGGAGGCGTATTATTACGAGCAATCACAGTTACACCACGGAATAAATCTTTCGTAGGACCTTCACGAAGCTCTAGTCCATACATAGAGACAGCGTAAACGCTCCCTTCACATAATACAAGTAGCTGACCAATAGCTGCACAAGTGACAAGTTGTGATATAGGCTTTCGGAGTCCTAGATGCTTATGTCTTTGGAGTTTATTCATAAAAGTTGATTTACCTGCAGGTGACACTCCCTGTTCAATAGCAAAGTGAACAACAAAACTGTCAGAAGTTCCAAGATATAAATCATCTTGAGCCAGCTCCATACATGTTATGCTGCTTTTGACTTTGTCACCACCAAGATTAACATTGTCCACAACAGAAATCAATTCAAACGCCTTCAAACTCATGCTGATCAATATCAAATAGCTACATTCTAAAACAAATAGAACATGAACTCAAAATGATTGGAACAATCAGATATTTTATGCAACCCAGGTTCCTGACATCTCCTCTTCACATTGTGGAAAAAATTGAAAAAATCAAGAGGAGAACCTCAGGTACAGCCTGTGCTCATTTACATCCAGAATATGGATTCATGAAGCTGATTCTCTGCTTTTCTATGAATAACATCACTTTGGGTGTAGCAAATTTAAATGATTATAATGTTTATGTTATATCTAATCATTATGATCATTATTTTATTTTTCATCATAACAGCGATCATGAAATTTAATGGCATCCAAGGTAAAATGTTGTTTTATGATGCATAAATATGATGCAAATGGCTAAATTTAAAAGTGAAAATAAATTGCGGGTTTAACTTTCAATAAGTAGTTAAAGATAATGAACTATTATACGTAGAACTGAGGGTTGCAGTGTCTGGAAGGAGCAGCTGACCCATTTCTTATTGTTCAAATGAGGGATTTTAATTGCTGACATCAGCATACTGCAACACTCAGTTCTACTTATATCAGTTCATTATCTTTAAGAGAAGTTAATGAAACACCTCGGTCTCGAAGAGAAAAGGATAACTGGATTTGACAATCAACAAATGCAAAATCACATAACGCCAGCCATTACAATAACAGAATTAATAATCCAACCAACAGACAAGAACACTAACCTAATCCAGTAAACAATGATTAACTCAATATAATTAGATATAACATCAAAATTATGTCTGTACTGGAAGTTAATGCAAACAAGGAAGAACACCCTTCATATATCGCTTCACACATGTGAGCACTAATGAGCCGATAATTGAATATCCAATATGTTAGCGAGACTGCATGACCCGTTGACAGTTAACTTTAGTTGCCATAAAACGATTTTTCATTAAATTCGTTCTGTTACGGTTTGTTGTTAGGTGGGTATCATAAATAAGTGGTGTTAGAGCCTTTCCCATAAGCTATGGAGTGCAGTAAATTTATTCAAAACCTGTTGTTTTCTACATTATATACATCATCAACTTTCACTCTCACTCTGAACATGACCTAACTTATTAACAAAAATAAATTACACAAAATAACACAAAAATTTAAGTTTCATTATGATGGGGACGTGCACATGCACCAATATTGATAGTTACGTAAAGAGAGAAGTGTAAATACAGATCTGATTCTTCACAGAAATCGAAAGATATTCCTAAATCACTTAAAAATTTCTCAAAATGAGGAGATTTTGCCAGAGTTGGAATCTTTGAATATTTAAATTTTTATCTGCAATTTTTTTTTAATGATTTATTATGCGTTTCCTTAATTGCTGAAAACACTTTTTTCAATTTGGAGCAAATTTAATATTTGCTTAAGGAAGGAACTTCGTTGCTAATTGTTTAAAATAACGAATGAATTTTGGAGAAGATTCCTTACATATTTTGATTGACAGATTTAGAACAGGATGAGAAATTAATTCATTTTTTTTAAATTAGTATGTATATATATATATATAAAATCAGTTTATCAGTTAATAACATTTGTACAAGAAATTTGATTATGAAAAACTATAAGTGAATATTATTTTGTATAAAAAATATTCACAACTTTCTCAAATAATGAATGAACCAAATGTATTTTATGATTTGAAATTTTGCATGGTAAGCCAACCTTAAGTATAAATGGAATCTATTTAGGAAATAGAAAAATGACCTTTAAGACACAACATAGAAAACAAGTTGAAAAAGTTGAGGTAGAATGATATTTTCACATCATCAACTTCCTCACAACAATGATGTAAAAGGACTGTTCCATCTCTTAAGAAAATAAATAACACAGTATATACAGCCCAAAATAAACTTTATGTGTCTGTGCGTACATAAGATAATTTAGCTTTCACGAAACAGTAGTAATAGTCTTTGGCCAATATATGCATGTGAAGTAAACCAATTGGTTTTCATGTTCAGTTCAATCGGGTCTTAAGTCAGGTAGCTGTGATGCAAAAAAGTGTAAAACTATGCAAATCGAGGTGAAAATATGATTTCGTTAAAAACAGCTTCCAAATACTATAAATATTGAAAAAATCTTTACGGAGTTGGTAATTTTATTTATTCAACCCTCCAAGAGCATTTTAAATCGTCCCAGCTCAAGTCGCCATGTTTTGATGTAATAATGTCCTTTCAGCTCCGATTTTCGAATGTCTACATCTTTATCGTAATGTCAAACCGGGGGTTTTCAAGTATTAGCAAATCTATTATTTTGAAACAAATTTCACAGAGACTTTTAACACAGTTTATGCTATACGTTTTTGTAAATCTATACTATAATTCTTATTCACCGGTAACAGTATAAAATTTGAAAAGTAACTGAACATAGAGTTTTTATTATAACATTGTCATTATAACAAGTTTATTGATATGAGCGTTTCGCTTCAGAATATGCGTTTAAGATGTTAATTTTCTGAACCCATAGCTCAATCCGAAAAGATCAGCCAATTTCAAATACCTTGTCTGTAATTGTCGAAGTAAAGGACGCGTATTTTTATTTTCATCAAAAATACTTTGATCACTATACACATTCGAAAACGTTACGAACGATCTCGAAGAAATACGAAGAAACGAAAACAGCTACTCCTGAACGTGGCGTTGCCGATCCAAACAGAAGACTTTCCTTCCGAAAAAGAGATCGTTATGGTGAGATAATTCCAAAGCTTTAGAATAATATCAGGACAATGTTAACATCAATACTAACGGATGTAATGGAAGATACCCTTGGAAACTATTGTTTGTTCTCATATCATTTTATTTCACTCTCATACGTCAATATTTGTTGATTCAGGTAAAATCATCGCCGATAAAGACTGTTGCATCTGTCACGAAAAAACATGTCAAAAAGGAGGTGGTTACGAATCTTTGACCAAATGTGTTACAGAAACAGCAGCTTTAAAGCTTCAATCTATCGCTGAATCTAAAAATGATAATCCTGGTCTTAATGCGTACGTAGCAGGAGTGGATTGGGGAAATATTGTGGCTTTGGAGCTATGCTACCCCATCTCGGGATAAAAACTGTACACGAAATCCTCTAAAGATCTTGCACAACTTCCTATCGATGATAGCATGAATGCATTGAGGGTTCACGTCCGTGAACGGGTCATTGACAAAAGGGATGTGATTGAAACTGACTATCTATTAGATCTTTACAAAGAATTAGGACCACGTCACATTCCGGATAAGCGAACTTTGGTGGATCAGATTTTGAAGATTTTTGAAGATTCTGTCGGCATATGGACACCAAAATCTGATTGTTCCTTTTTATATAGTGAACTTTTGGAAAAAGGTGAGAACATGCAGAGGTTTCGGAAGGAAATCGCCAACTCAAAAGAAAAGGCAAAGTCAATGGATGACCAAATTACAGAGGTTGGACTTTATATCCGAAACAACATCAAAAGTATGTCACCCACATTTGGTGATTGGCAGGTTGACGAAGACTCCCTGTTAGAAAATACAACAAAAGTACCAGAGTCTTTGGATAAATTGATATCATCTATTGTCCCAAATCCAAGATCTAACCTTTTTCACAAGAAAAAGGCTAAAATTCAATCTTTGGCGCAAGATATTATCTATGTAACATCCAATGGAAAGCAGCGAACATCTTAACATGTCCTGTTGAGTTTGTGCGTGAAAAGAACAACCGGGTCAAAGGATGTTATTACATGGTTGAATCGCTTTGGTCATGGAATCTCGTATGGTAAGGTTATAAGTTTTACTTAGTTTTAAGAAACCACTTCCGCTACACACATTTACTTAATGGATACAAAGCTATATTACCTCTGTATCCTTTTAATCCAAACTAAATATTCATAAGTTAGGTTTAATTATTTAGGTGAATGCTATTAAAACATTTTTGGCAGAATGTGCGATAAGAAATCAAACTTCAAAATCCTTTTGAAATAATCCGTTTTTCTGTATTGATTTGTATACAGTGCTTCTGATTCCTTTTTATATCATTCCTATTTTTAAGGCGAATCAATGCATTGTACCAATGGAAAATGCATTACCTAAAAACGCGAGCCTCCAAAAGACGATTATTCCCTGTTACAAGTTCAAACAAATATTGAATCCGACTTTGCACGGTCATGTTTGTTGGATTTCATTTGGATAGTTATGAGGAGCATCGACGACCAAATTCCCAATTGGACAGGATTCAACTATCTGATTGACCAAAAATCATTAGAAATGGCCCATCAAGTTTCCTACCTAGCAATCAATGCTTCACCAACAATACTTGATACTGTCCTTGAAATTCTTCTTCAATCGAAAGCCAAAGCACAACGCTTGCGCCTCGAAGAAACGGACGTTGTTATGGACCAAGAAATTTACGCTAAGGCTGTAGAAGTACTTTCAATTCCATCGCACAAGAATCTGAAAATTTTTATTGTTTTGCGAATGGACGCCTTCCACAAGACGTGCATATTTTTAGCAATTATTGGGAAACGTTTTGGGGATGCCAGACTTCGAGATTTAATTGTTGAAGCGGACTTACTTGGTAAGTACATATGCATTATAATTATCTATGTTGTATTCAAGTCATACTCCAATTTATAAGATGCAGAAAAGTTTATTAAGCTATAAAGTTTACAAAAACTGGAAATTGGCAACTTCACTTAATGGCGATTAGAATAATGTTACCTTTTTATTTGCGTATGATAGACCAAACTATTCGCGTTACCTTCCCTTGTATTTGGTGGACATGATGAGGCTCCCGGAGACCCACCCTAGAATAAATGAGGACTTTGAGTAAGACATTATCATTATTATTTTGGTTGAGTTGAGCAGAACGAACGTGACGTAATTGATGAACGGTCTTAAGATTATCTGATGGTTTATTTGTAGCAAAATTGCTGTCACTTGAATACTAGTAGCAGTCAACTGACATAATTTCCCTATTTAACCAACAATTTTCAATCTCTTAGAACATCGGTGAGAAAATAATTCTCTTTCAGAAGTATTTTAATGGAATTTAGGAATGGAAATTTTGCTGTTCTTCGATCGATGGGATCATTTAATAAAGTTCCTTCTGACCAGTGCATTAACAGACCATCAACCGCGAGCAAAAATGTCATGGTGGTATTAAAGGCTTTAGTACATGTGAAGGCACTCTCCAGAGATGGGTATTGACAAGCCATACGTTGGCGGGTTGTTTGTCCAAGCTGGAGCATTCAATAAACCTCCATAAGAAAAGTGTGCTTAGCATTAAAGATCTGGGAAAGTCTAGACACATCCTTAATTGTAAATCAGTCGACCGGACTTCCTAAGTTCTAGAAAATTGGGGAAATCCCTACCACCCACCCGAATCGCTCATTGTTTATCGTCTGGTGTGGTTGCTACCGAAGAAATCACTAACGATGTATTTTTAGCATTGCAAATATTTGTAACGGTGGGGGATCACTTTAGATTCGATGCGCAATTATTCCCTGATATTGAAGCTATTGTCTGTCTACTTTACGGGTTGAAATGCCACAATACCGATGAAGGTCGTTACCTTAAATTTGTTGGTAGCAAGAAGACCCCGGAGTCCTAAAATTTACCAGAGATGCGCTGCTATGTCATTACAAACGGGTGTCGTATGTGACTGCAGTCATAAAACGCTCCCTTCAGCAATGGCACAATATCCCATCTCTATGTGTATGGTTGGATTTAGGACAGGAATGGCTTAAAAATTCAATGGATGATACGGGACCAGCTCTAGAGGCAGTTTTACAATCAATTTCCTGTAGCTGTAGAAAGTCTTAGAAAGTCGAATTCACTGTGGAAAAGGTTTGTCATTTTTTAAGTTCTGCTCATTGTGTACTTTCTTTACTTTCCCGATATTTTGTCTGGTTTCCTTTATTCATGTGATTTTTATTGAAAGCTATTACTTTTTGAATAAATGTTTAGTGGTGGGAAATCCGTCATGGACTGGACCAACCGCCTCTGCCCAACCGATCCCAGTCTGTAAGTACATTATGAAAACTAATCTGCTGTTTACAAGTTTTGCTGTTCTTACTAGTTAAAGAACTTTTACTTATTAACTCATTCTGCGCCACGTCAAAACTCGAAAAATATTGTACCTATAGACACAAATTCATTGACTGAAACTACTAAAACTAAATTATTTAATCATTTCTGCATCCAAATCAACAACATTGGGTCGTTTGAGATGATGGCTTTAAGTAATGACATTGATTGATTTGTTTATGTCTGAAAGCCGATGAGAGCGGCTCGCGGGTTTTTCCGAAGAATTTCGAGCCGCTGTGAGCGGCTCACGGCGCGCAATGAGTTAATCCCTTTTTCTTGCTTAGGTCCATCCAGAAGTTCTGGCGTTTGTCGTGCCAGAGCATCCGGACTGCTTTATATCATGCACTGCAGGCTATCCTACTTGTCAATGTTGTAACCCACGTTTACGTACAAAAATGTGATGTGTTTGTACAAGAAAACAGGTAGGTAATCAAACGTTTGGTAACACTCATCACAAAGTAACCACTCTACAACAACGAAGACAACTCCTGGTCCATTTGATGTCAAATGTAAGTAGAAGCGTCTTTCATGATTTTTCATTGAATTTTTAAATATCCTGCAATTTTCGTTTGTCTTCTCGCACGATTTACTGATCGAATGGATGTTGCAGTTATTGTTTAACTGCTCTGACAAATCCTTTGGTTTCTACCAACATCCAATGAATCCACACAGATACATTGTCTGCTATACTGAATCGGGGGGATGATACATCCAGAACTGTCCAAGTGGCTTGGTGTGGGTTAGATTAACCAAAACCACTGGTTATTGTAATTTTCAGATGTGGTAAAGTTAAAGTTTACCAAAACAAACGCGAAGTCTGCGGAGCGAACGTTAAGTAGCCCATTTCTGTCAACTGTAAAATGAAGTCTTTTTTTAGTTGCTTCTTTTTATAAAGAAATATAAACATTTATTTGTATTACATATGTCATTTCAATCCCCCATCTTCCATTTTAAGAATATTTAATCGTTCATGGTGGCCATCACACAGTCCGTAGTTTGACTACGCGAGACTGGCTCAAACAAAATAACTTTTATTCTTTGTTCAAAGCTCACTTATTGCTCACTTGTAAGAAAAACATCCCTGCTAGCCTGAGAAGTGCTCGTATGAGAAACGAGCTGGCCCGCCCGCCTTGCTGAGACAGTCGGACTTTTCCGTAGGGTTTACTTGAAGGGTAGCGAGATCTTTGCTAAGTGAATCAGCTGGGCCAGCTGCCCTCAATAATATGAACAAATAATATGATTAGGAGAGGGTTTGAGAATTTGTAAACAACCATTACGAATTTTCTTGAAAAGTGGTGTAGAAGGAACTTTTTTAAACTCGAAAAACCTAAATTCAAATGTACGAAGCCTGCACAAAATGAGGTACGCAACGTACGCGATGTTGAAGAATATTATCGAATTAATTTATCTGAAGTGAGTCTTATAATATACAGCACTGCGAATCCCGGTAATAAGTGAGTGGACTTGCATTAATTCAGCTTTGAACATGTGGCGGGATAATAATACAAGTCTACAAGTGTTTGAAACTTAGATTGCTAATTGTTCAATCTAAAATTGAATTTCAAAAAGAAACTAAGAATTTGACTAGAAAATATACAATGAATTTGGACAAAACTGAAAAATTTGCAATTAGAATTAAATTTAGAAAATTGGTTGATATGAAATTTCAATAAAAATTATAAATAAATTCTTACCAACTTACCATATAAAATATTCTATGAAAATATTATCACAGAATAGAATTGATTGAATTGAACCAGTAGAAATTCAAAGCTTAATATCATTATTTGAACACAGTTGAAAATTTAGAAGTTGAAAATCATGAGTCGAAACTCGAGTCAAACTTCACTTCAATCTCATAACACCGCATGCACATTCACTTATAGTCAAACTTCACTTCAATCTCATAACACCGCATGCACATTCACTTATAGTCAAACTTCACTTCAATCTCATAACACCGCATGCACATTCACTTATAGTCAAACTTCACTTCAATCTCATAACACCGCATGCACATTCACTTATAGTCAAACTTCACTTCAATCTCATAACACCGCATGCACATTCACTTATAGTCAAACTTCACTTCAATCTCATAACACCGCATGCACATTCACTTATAGTCAAACTTCACTTCAATCTCATAACACCGCATGCACATTCACTTATAGTCAAACTTCACTTCAATCTCATAACACCGCATGCACATTCACTTATAGTCAAACTTCACTTCAATCTCATAACACCGCATGCACATTCACTTATAGTCAAACTTCACTTCAATCTCATAACACCGCATGCACATTCACTTATAGTCAAACTTCACTTCAATCTCATAACACCGCATGCACATTCACTTATAGTGAGTGAGAAAGGGAGAGCTAAGAAACCGCGACAATTATAAAAAAATAATTTCCCTAGATAGCAATTGAATTGAAACTAATAACATATAAATAATTAATCAAATATTTGAGCAAATGACTCTAGCAAATGACTCTTTCCATTCATATGGAGCCCGTGCGCCTAACAGAACCAAAGAAAGGCTTCTATCGCTAGGTGGAGGGGGAAGTTTGTTTGAAGTTTGAATGTTTAACTGCAAGGATATTTGGCAAAATATCAGAACCTGCAAGAGCTACTGAAATTACAAAGTTCGGTAACTGCTGAGGATTTACCATTACAATACAAACAAGAAGATCTGAGCTTGAACAGTTTCCGCGTTTGTAGTTATGCTATGAAAACACTTGTTTACAGAGGAAAATGCCGCATCCTGAATGAGAATCAAAATGTATATACTCCTGTTCGCATTTTTCACATAAAATTCAACGTTCCCTTAAAATAAAAGGAAAATATGGTATTCAACGACATCCCTGAACCGAACAACCTGCAGCCCAGTGATTGTAAATACATTTACAATTCAATGTGATAATTATAAATCCAGAATTCTGTCCATCACGCTTTAAAGTACAGATGTAACAACTTCAAAAAAGTAAGAAATAACAGCAGGATTCAAAATAACGAACAGTTGAAAATAACTGTAAGAAAAAATAAACAATCAACTCTATAAATCAGTTAAAATGTAGAGTAAAATGTGAGGTGTCCGTTAAGTAGAAGATTGGACTTCACGGAGAATAGTCCGCTATATGGCATTTACGCTACAGAAACGTTTCACAATAATATTAAATAAAATATATAAAAATAAAATACTTAAAAAAGATTTAAAAAGATCCCCTTAGAAGGGAACTGCTTCGTGAATAGCTATCATAGCAAACTGCTTCGTGAATAGCTATCATAGCAAAGATCTGGGCCGCCGTCGCGTTAGTAGCTTTTGGTCAGTTCTTACTCAACACAATAAAACACATGACATCAAAAAGATGTAAACGTAACTTACATAAAAGGCCGCTGACTTCAAGAAATAAGATAAACTGAACAAGAGAGTCATTTTCCTATAAATAATATATATTATACTTGTTGTCTGAAATCTTGTTGTTATGCATCTATGCATATACCCTTACCCATACACACATACCCAAAACACAAACACGCAAACCAAATAAAGACCAATATTCCCACAATATTTTGCAATGAGAATCTTCAGTTCGTATCAACGAAAACTGGAGGTCGGGTATTCTTGCGGATATTTTCGGATATGCTCCATACAGTCGTTGTATTGTCGTTTGATACGAGGCGTCCATTCCTCGTACACGTCACTAAACAAAGCTTCCACCGAAGGCATTCGTGATTTCTCCACCTCTTCCATTGAAAACATGATATCTTTCAGTGCCTGAGTTCGACACTCCTCATTTTGTTGGTCGCACCACCAACCCTGATTTACCAAGTAACTTCTAAACATACATTTCGAAAAGTGTGAATGATCTATACTTCTAGACAGTAGGACAAGAGAGAAAAGAAATCGTTTTGTGATACTAACCTCAATCTATTTATAGGTGAATCCACATCTTTCCAGTATTTGACTTCGTTTACAGATCTATACATGGATGAGTCGTGGCTCGTACTATGATGTCCAACTCTAAATATCAACAAAACATAACTTATCATTTTCCGCGATTTTTTTATTGCATATCAACATATCTGCATATCATTTTCTGCATTTCCGCCATCAACACACGTTACAAAAATTACCTGTACGTCATGGCTTCGATTATCACAGGGCGGTGCTCGTTAATGCAAATTTCACGAGCTTTTCGTGTGGCGTTATGAACAGCCAACAAATCATTGCCATCCACGCGAAGAGCAGGAATCCCATATGCTGCACCACGCCCGGCTAAACATTACACAAACATAACACGTGACGTCAGACAGTTTGATAACGAAAGAATACAGTTGGTGATGAGATTGAGCAAAACGAACAAACCTATTCCATCGCCTCGATACTGTTCTGAGGTGGTTGTGGAGATAGCGTAGCCATTATTTCTACTAAATAAAAGAAAAACTTTAATTTCCTTCAGCAATTTTATTTTCACTAAAACGTTTCAAAATCTCGACTACATCCTTACCAGAAGAATATGACGGGACATTGCAATGTGGCAGCGAAATTAAATGCAGCGTGTGCATCACCTTCGCTAGCAGCACCCTCACCAAAATAACAAATCACACAATTCGATAAGTTTTGCATTTTCAGCGCATAAGCTGCACCAGAAGCTAAATTCAAAAAAAAAAAAAAATCCTCAATAAAATTTCCACAAACGCCTGATTTCATGATTTTCTCTCTCCAAAAAACAACAAAAAACACGGACGGTTTTAAAGGATTTTTATGCTTACGCAGAAATCTGAAAACATGCAAACAAGCCTATTGGTGATACAGGCTGAAAACAGAAATTATGTGCTCCTCCACAATTTTTGACTTACCTTTGCATTTTCCACCACTGACCTTCAATTAACTATCAACAGACGTCTTTAATGAATAGTGAGAAGGCCTCACTAAATATGGCCTTCGCGAATTAGAACTGGAATCAATTTTCGATTTTTTTTATCCCGAAACGTTTCAAAAACTTCACAAATCGTGCGAAATGAATGCAAGGCTTTGAAAAATTTCCACCATCAAAAGTTCAGAAAACATGAATAAATTGACATGCTGTGTGGAATGAAATAGTGAACATGTTTCAACATGTTACAACCAATATTGCCAATACTACGATACTACAATATTGCGTTGGAAAAGTTTGTATGGTGAATGTTTTCAAAATCTCATTTGCGAAGGTGAATTCCAATTGGTGACCATTATCTCTTGTCACGATTTTAACTTAAAAGTGAAATTCCTCAACTTGAATGATCTGTGGTAGTTATAATCAAACCATAAATAAATGACGTCACAGTGGTTCATACTTAAGGAATAAAAAACACTATTTAGCAAAAAAAATGTCCTATCGGCAGTGCTGCCCTGATTCAATATTCAAAAGCAAGATAACAATTTACCTTGAGGCATTTGTGTAGCCACCGTTGATGAAATCGTCACAAAATTATGCTGTTTTGAACCATAATGTATGGGCATTTGTCTTCCTAATCCAAGATCATGTTCGTTACCATAACACTGATGCATGAATTGTATCAATGGAAAGCCTCTCCACATCAGCACACCTAAACATATCATTGTTGGAGATCTCCTCTTACCAACGAAATAATCTGAGTTGAAATCCGAAACAATCATCGGTCTGAATAAGAAATGCTTTATGAAGAAAATTATATACCTGCTTCCCGGTACTGAGCAAAAACTAAATCTCGATCTTCGAGTGCTGAAGCTGATCCAAAATGAGTCGCTTCTTCACCATAACTGGTCATATAGAATGAAATACGACCCTCCACAAGAGAAAATGTCAGGTTGTTGCATAGAGTTTTATACAAAGTTAATCATAATTTTCAAATAAAGGATAAATATATCGCACATTATGATCTTGCATAGAATTGATTTCGACACAAATAGAAGAAATCATGCTACCTGCCGTTGGGACTTGTACAAGATTTCGTCCATGGTGTTTAAGAGGACCATTTGTTTGTAAGCCTTCACTAAAAGTTCTTTGCCAAGCTATGAACAATGAAGAAAACATTCAGTAAAATACTAAGATAACTGGCAGCTTGTTATGAAAATATTGTATAGGAAGATTTTTTCCCTTATTTCCCCCCAAAATGTTATTCAGAAAGCTATCCACACACACAAAAAAAATAATTTATATACAAGCTGGATGTTACCTGTGGATCTTGACTTTTATCAGCAACAACACCTTGAGTGTTGAGGACCTGATAAACTGGAATACCATGATGTAACTCCAGATCAATAACGCTTAACTTGTTTGTGAATGACAAGTCACCATGGCCAGGATATGAACAAGAATATTCAGTACTTTCCAACAACTAAAATTGGGTTAACACAACGTAAATGTCATGCTGGATCTAGTTGAAGTATGTCAAGAATGGAAGTTATTAAAGCATAAAAGTGAAAAAGTCAATTGAAGATATAGACTGAATAATATAAAAATTATGTGAATTGAACTCCTCCACAAATTTAATCATATTTACCTCAAATTTGCCACTGAAATGCAATAACTTTTGAATTCTAATCAGTAAAAACTTTCTAACATCTACCTGTTCTAGTACTACTTACTGAACTACTAATTATTTGCATTTTCAACAACATGAAAATCCAAGTAGCCTCAATTATTCTTAGTCTTCTATCAATTTTCAGCCTCTATTATTCTTAGAATATTCTTATTGAATGCGATGATGAAATCCCGAAAATCTTTTGTCCACAATAAAAAGTTATATGACATTTGATTTTGAAAAAAAATTGAAAAACCTTAGTTTTGAAAAAACGTCAGACTAAGGTGTGCTTTCATTTCTTTCCCATTACCTTTCTTTTTTATTCTTCTTTTTCTTTGATTGACATTGAAAATCAGCCAAAGGGATATTCTTTAGATATTCTTAAAGAATAATCCCTCTTCTAACATTGCTGTGATCTAATCAAACTTAAACTTGACGGACAGATAAAAAAATGAAATCTCTGACAACCCATTGAAAACTGCACAACCTGAAAACAGAAGGAAAATTAGTAGCCCTGAAAAACAAAAGCTTGCACAATGGTAAAAATACCAAATAAGAGATGTGCTGTTCTGCATTTCCTAGCAGTCAAACCCTTAATTTCTTAATTTTTTTTTTTTACCAATAATATAGAAATCACATTTTGATTGGGTTTCCCCCAAAAGACGTTGATTCACACTGACTTTAGCTAACAAAGAATGGTTGTTTCATAGTTTACACAATGCAATAGCATCAACACAGATTAAACACTTAAACAAAAAATCCTGCAACATAGGAAGGTTTTTTGGAATTAGTTAAAAAAAGTGAATTTGTGAAGTTCATGAAAAAAAACCAAACAATTCCAATGTCGCACATCTCTACTTGCGAATGTGTTCCAATTCCTGTTTATATGTATCAACCGTACAGAAATTTCTACTGCATTAGAATTCAAACCTACTTCGTCAGCTCAGAAGTAACTCTCATGTGAACACACTCTAAAGCACATCTTGAATATATATTATACATGATTGAACATCTTGTCAGACAGGTGGCAACAGCAAAATCTAACGTGAATATCTGACCGTGTAGTGACTTTTGTTCAACCGAAAAATTATTCTTTCCAGAACTTAGTATTTGTCATTATTAATTGAAGTCACAGGGGCCACGCCACTTGAGGATGTTGGTTTTGGAAAGCATTTTTCATTCTCTTGACATTTTCTTTTTTCCTGAGCATTTAACCGTGTGAAGTCTGGCTTTGAGGTTCCAATTTTTTTGTGTCTTGAATCTTTCTACAGCGCTGTGTGTCTGTAATTCATTCACCATTTTTAATTCACAAATATGCATTCTCTTTTCATGGTAAGTGATTGCAAATGCACAGTTTGTTTCTCCGTGAATTAACTAGGATGTTGGTTTTGAATAGAAGCTTTTTACTCAAAAAAATAGACTTAAAATTGCACTGAGGCTCCAAAAAAAATAATAAGCTTGATTAAAGATATGTTAAAAAGATTTTAAAAAGGAGAAAGTTACCACTCACATGACAAATTTCATGTTTTAGAACTCGAGAGGTATTTTTCTCATGGCAAGGCCAGTGTTTGAGACATTCTAGTATTTACCCAAAATAATACATTTCATAATTCTTAAAGAATTTTCATTAAGATTGAGTATTGATTGAGTATATGAGACATTCTAGTATTTACCCAAAATAATACATTTCATAATTCTTAAAGAATTTTCATTAAGATTGAGTATATATACATAATATTTTATAAGGAACTGGTTTTATAAGAAACCTTCTGTCTAAAATTTTAAGAAACTTGTACTAAGCTTTAACCATTTACATCCAGAATTATATTCCCAAAGCTGATTAGTTGAAATATTAAATTTTGGCTTTTTCATTAATTACCTCATTTTTATTGCTAGCTTTGATTCAATTCTAATCTTTCTGATCATTTACCTTCTTTCTCATAATAATAATGAATAAAATTTTGCACCCGAGATAATGCGATGTTTTATGATGCTAGAGAAGTTCATTATTATTTGGATTTGAAATGAGGCAAGTGTTGCTAATAAATGACATTAATGAAAACGTTGTTTTTTTAGATAGCTAAAATGTTATTATGGGAGTAACAACTTGCATAATCAAAAACATTTACGTGTTCTTACGTTAAATTACATAATTTTTCTGGAAAATTGAATTTTGTTTTTCTGTCTTCTTTCTTTAACAGTCATAAGGCAGCTTACCGAACTACGACAACAACAAAGACGGTGACATTCCTAAAACAAAAACTTTGTTTTCCTTGTGGGTTTCGTTTAGGAAAGGAACCTATTTCATACTATACCATTGAGAGAATATTGTCAGTTAATTATATCATTAACAGATTTACACGTTCTACATACAACGTGAAAAGTTATGTATTCAAGTCTTACTGACAACGGAGACGCGAAGATAGCAGTAACTTATGTTTCTCTCGTATTAGTTTTATCCTGTTTCAATAGGATTTCTTTCTTTCACAGTTTACCAAGGAAATGAAAAATATCAGCACAAGAAATATCCAGCAGAGGAAAAGAAGAGTTACAGGCCGGGCTATATAACAACCTGGGAAAAAACTCAGAGTAAGCTGAAAATGTACTTTTCTTGCAAATTAAAAACAAAAGTGAAAAAAAAGCCACCACAAACATTGATTTAAGTGATTTTGATTTCTACAACAAATCTAATGTTGTGAATTTAAGAAAAATTGATCAAAATCTGTCTAGTCTATTCCATGTAATAATGATTTAGGCATTTGATTCAATGAATAAAAAAAATGTAAAGGAAGTCATTCTAGTATTAAGAAACTGTATGAGAAAATTTTGGTAGAAAAAGACTGTAATCTGCTCCAAAACTAGTGATTTCTTATATAAAAAGATAAGTGTAGCTTATAATGTTTTATTGAAAAAAATTGATTGCACAGTGTCTAGCTAATTAGCAGTTTCTATTACAGGGTTGCCAGCCAAATTTAGTTTTCAAATTCCAGGGTTCTCAAGGGTTTTCATTGGTATTTTTCTCAATTTTCCAGGGTTTGTGTCATAAAAATTCCAGAGTATTTCTTACAAATTCTTATCATTATCAATTAATCAATCAATCAATTTATTTACCAATAGCATAATATATACATTTAATCAGATCAGAAAAAGTTTCAAAGAAAAAAATAAAATAAAATAAAATATATATATGCTAAAGGAGGGAGATCATTGCTACTAGCGAAAACTAAGATAAAGGCAATGGCCACCCCTTGGGACAAATACAAGTGGACAAGGAACAGGACGCACCAGACGACACAAAATACAGGACAAACAGTAGATCAGCAGTGTGGATAGTGGGAATGGAATTAGTAAGAAGCTAAGAGGCAATTTTTTAGGTTACTTTTAATGTTGTGGAAATTAGTTAGCTTAGTAGGCAGTAGGGACTGGATGTGATTCTAAGAACAAAGTGCATTGTATCTGATCGAATTTTTGCCAAAACTAGTTGTATTGACAAGGGGGAGTTTTAAAAGGCCAGATTCATATGCACAAGTAGTTTTGTCATGTAAGGAGTTATAGGCGAAAGTAGCTTGAATTGCATCAGGCATTTTATTGTGGGATAGATAATGGAGAAGTAGAACATTTTGTAAATGAATTATGTCCGAGAACTTAAGTACTTTAAATTCGGAATAGAGACTGCTTGTAGACTCAGTATGAGGTTTAAAAGCCATGAGTCTCATTGCGTAGTTTTGAAGGACAGAGACTTGTTTGATGAGGACAGAATTAGGTTGCCCCCATATTTGGCAGCAATATTGTAGGCGTGAATGGAAAATGGCATAGTAGATTGACTTCAATACTGCAGGAGGTACAAGATAACGAATTTTTGAAAGAGCTCCATTGGCACATTTGAGTTTAGTTGTAACACTATTAATTTGGGACTTCCAGCTAAGATCATTGTCTAGGAGAACACCAAGGTACTTAATATTTGGACTGGAATGAAGACGTTTCCCATTGATAAATAACCTAAAATCATAGTTTAGAAGCTTTAGAGCATGCTTAAAAATCATATATTCTGTTTTACTAGTATTTAAAGAGATCATGTTAGCGTTTAGCTAATGAGAAAGGAACTTTAAGTCCAAGTTCATTCGTTTTGAGAGTTGTTTCAAAGAGTCACTAACATTAATCAAATTAGTATCATCGGCAAAATGATGGACATTTGCATATTTAATAGCATAAACTAGATCATTAATATATAATAAAAAAAGTAAAGGTCCAAGCACCGAGCCTTGTGGAACCCCATGTTTGATAAACCTATATTCAGAATTCACTCCATTGATAGAGACAAACTGTTTTCAATTTGAGAGGTATGATCTGAATAGAGTAAGAGCAGTTCCACGAATTCCATAGTGAAATAATTTATTAAGAAGAATGTTGTGATCGACAGTGTCAAATGCCTTTTGTAAATCTACAAATACCCCACAAGCATAGTTACCTTTGCCAAGTGCATCCATGATTTTCTGAGAGACGTTTAGCAAGGTTTGGGCAGTGGAGTAATTACTTCGAAATCCAAATTGTTGTTTATACTTGAAATATTTGCTTCAAGAAACCCATATACACGTTTGTACAGGAGTTTCTCAAAATTTTATCTATATTAGATAGTAGAGAAATCGATCTGTAGTTTGTAACCTCCATTTTAGATCCTTTTTTGTGAATAGGAATAACTTTAGCTATTTTTAAGTTATTGGAAATACACCAGTAGAAAAGGAAAGGTTAATAATTTTAGCAAGTGGAACAGATAGTTCAGTCTTTGCAGAAGAGAGGATGTTAGAAGGGATACTAAATGGACCAGTTGATTTCTTAAGATTTAGAGAAGATATACAATCCATAACTTCCATTTGGTTGGTAGGATAAAGAAATATAGAATTAGGCACAGGGTTATTTGGTATTGTAATGTTTAGATGATGGTGGAATATTTTCTCGTATGGTTTTTCTGCTATTGAGGTATAGTAATTGTTAAAAGTGTTAGAGATAACTGTAGGGTCTGTGACAAGGGTATTGTCAATATTGATGCACATAGGTGAGGAAGAAGCAGAAGGACAAAGAGAAATTAAAGATTTAACACCCTCCCAAACCTTGCCAATATGTTTCTGGTTTTCATTGAAGAACTTATTGAAAAAATTAATTTTGCTTAGTTTGCAAAGAGAGACAATCTTATTGCAATATTTTTTAAAACACTTGAGGTAAAAAGATTTAACAAAGGTTCTTTTTCTTTAATGAAGCATTTATGCCACTGGTCTCTTTTAATAATAGATGTAAGAATTCCTTTTGGATTGGATTTTTTCCTCTTTTTGTGGTTTCTTAATATTTTTAGGGGTGCATGTTTCTCCAAAAGGCACCCAACACTGTTGAAGAAAGCGTTAAAAGAAATGCTAGGGTCTTCTTTGTGTAATTCCAAAATGTTATCCCAGCTAATTTCTCTAGTTTCCTCAAGGAACTTGTTAAGGGAGAATTTACTCCAGTCATGGAAAGAGTTATTTATAGTATGTGTTGGCATGGTAGTTTTAGGGGCATTTTGTAGAACCAGGAACTGCGGGAAGTGATCTGAAATACTGTTTATAAAGTTACCCGAAATGGTGTTATATTTAACAGAATTAAAAAATATATTGTCAATAACTGTACTAGGTACAGTGACTCTTGTTGGGAGAATTATAGAGGGAGAAAATGATATGAGTAAAGCATATCTAGAAACTCACCAGAACCATTTTGTGAGTTGGCTTTCAGAAGATTAATGTTAAAATCACCAATAAGCAGAATCAATTTATTTTCAGAAGAGGCTTTGTCTAGAAGTGGACCTAAAAATTTACTAAGAAGTTTACTGTTGAACTCATTCACAGGCATGGTAGGATGCCTGTAAATGCATCCAACAATAACATTTTTATTATTAGGGTGAATAATTCCAATGAATTATTGCAGTAGAAGCTAGCTTGAGCTACACTGGTATAATAATGAACATTACAGCTTATCATTGGTTTAAATGGCTAGTGTAAGTGGGGTGACCCATGGCAATTTTTGAATTTTTTGGTAAAAAAGGTAAAAATGTTAGGCAGACATTTTTCTTTGCACATTATAAATTCCAGGGTTTTCCAGGGTTTCTCCAGGGTCAAAGAAAAATTCCAGTTAACTTGCTAACTACTCTTTTTCTTTGAAATAACAACAAATTTCTAGTAGAAATTAGTAGGCTTCTAATTTCTTCTTTCAGAATGACCAAAAAGGCATTGGTTGTTAGTAGTAAACAACAATACAATTGAAAGCAATATACGCACGTGCCTTTACACTTGTTGTAATAACATTTCTTTTGTGTTGGTGCAGCAGGCATAACCTAGTGAAAGCTCTTGATAGTAAAGTATTCGCCATATTATGTGTTTGAATATTTGTTCATAATAAATCTTCTTATACTAATACTAAATCTTGCTTTTTTCTTACCTAACTTTGAAAGAAAGAACATTAGGAAAAATATCTCGGGAAGTTCGTCAATGGATGTTTATGTTTATGTAAAAACAATTTATGGAGAAAAACTGTAAAATGTTTTTACACGCTACACTAGTTCTAAATAAATGGTGTGCTGATAATCCTTCCTATATATAGTTGTTTGTCTGTCACGCAAAATGGTAGACGCGAATAGTGAAAGACATCGGGGAGTCAGCAACGTAAGATCGCACATAAATTATTTTTTTCTTGTGTGACGTCAATGTGAAACCGTGCATTGCGACCAAATCAAACGCGAGATTTAGGGAAAATTATCTCGAGAACCAATAGGAATAACTGACGTTTTTTAGGATCCGCGACATTGGCGATAGGGTGACAAAAAGATTTGGGCAAAATTTACGGACGAGACCCTGTGACGCCATTAAAATCTTTGATCAAGGATATCTCTGTAACGGTTCGTCATAGAGACATGATCCTATACATTTTCTTGATCAGCATTTCGAGTTCTATAAGCTGGTAGCCTTTTCAAATAGCTTTCCGAAATTTTATTTTTTTCTTATCTGGGAGAACGCACACTGAAAGTTTTCATGGTCGGCGAGCGTTGCCGCCTTGGCGGCTAGTTACCTATAATTACCCTATTCTCTGTTTGTTTGTTTGTTTATTTGTTTGTCTGTCACGCAAAATGGTAGACAAAGTAATGAACAGTGGCTTCATGCACTAAACATAAAAAACGACGGTTCGTCGGGAAACACGTTATATTAACTTGGCGTAATGGTCTGTCCTACACTTGTAACACGGTGTAATGGCCTACAATACGGTGTAATAGCTTGTAATACTGTGTAATGGCCTGTAATACGATGTTATAGCCTGTAATACTGTGTAATGCCCTGTAATACGGTGTAATAGCCTGTAATACAGTGTAATAGTCTTCGTTTTATGAACCAATGGAATGAAATTAACATCTCAACTTTTTATAGCTCACAAAATGCAACTATCAAAAATTCTTATGTCAATTGAAATCCATATATACTACCCATAATGTACGGTGGCACGGTGCATGTTTTATGAACACTTTACAAATTACTGTGACTCTCTTACACAATATGACTAATGATGATGTCATTCTGATGCCAATTGAAAGCAATATATTACCCATAAATACTTGATCAATTTAATAATAACGGGCTGATACTTTTCAACTTAAAACATAAATGTGGTGATTTTATTTTCTTGTTATCATTCTTACTGATAATTTTGTCGCCATATTTAGCGTACCTAAACTTGTTATTCTTTTTACTAACGCAGTTAAACTAAATACTGTATATATTGTAGAGTCAATAAAGTAATCGGTGAGTTGTGAGTCGTGGGTTGGTGAGTCGAGAATGATTTTGTTTAGCCGGCTGCCGAGAGAATCGGGAAACCACGCTATCGTTATGGAAGCCGATCATGGTTGCGCATTTGGTAGCAAAATTCAACAAATCATTTTTACATTCAACGAAACGTAATTCATTCATTCAACGAATCATTTTTGTATGTTCAACGAATGATTTTTTTACATTCAACGAATGATTTTCATATTCAACGAATGAATATTTTTTATTCAACGAATGACATTTTTATGTTCAACGAAGGTATTTCACATGTTCAACGATTTCCATTTGTACGTCAGGGAATTTACAGAAACATTAGGAATGAATTTCTACTTCTGCGACTAAAACTTCATGAAAACTTGGATTCATGGAAAATAATTCGCATCGTTCTAAACCCGCTTCAGTTAATCAGTTACTACCCGGGGCCCCACTTTACACGATTATACAGATTTCAGATAGCTATTGGCCTTGCACTATCGAGTCCATCTAAACTATTGTACGCACGGACGGCAGCTTCTTGAAGGACCGTATTCACTTGATCGCACGCTCGAACAGAGCAAAGCGAAAATATTATTCTGTTCGCCGGAGTAGACTTTCTTCTACCAAGTAAACTAAATTTGTTCGCGCGATCAAGTGGACACAGGCTTTGAGCCGTATCTCCACTAGGCGGGAAATGTAGCGACGGAAATTTTGTAGCAATCTGATTGGCTAATCAAAATCTTGTTACCAGGAATCACGTTTTAACTTTTCGCATTTCTCGTGTAGTCAATCATGAACAAACATTATTTTAGATTTTAATTCACTGGAATAGTCGTTGATTGAAATTTCCTGATTTAAAGGGATTTAAAACGCAGAAATAAACGTCGGACAAGAGTTTTAGCATAAGCTTTAACACAAATAAAACAAGAAAATGCTGTGCATATTTACAAATCGATCGGAGAAGAGAACCAAAAAGGGATTAGAATACCTATCTGGTGTTTATTTATAAATCGGAGGCGAAGAAATAACCTGATACAACAAATCTCTATCGGATAGCTTTTGATTCTTATTAACAAGTCTTACTTTATAAGCCTAATCGAACTTACAGCATTTCCGTTTGAAGGGACACAGAAGGGAGAAATTAGCTTCCTTTTCGATTCAGCAAGTGTACGATAATTTCCTTCATACTAAACATTTAGCATTTAGCAAGATTTTAATGCATCTTCGTTGCGGAAGGGAAAAAACATAAAGAGCAAATGATGGGCATATTCCTCTGGATATTTATTTTTGTTTGGCACATGATAATGCAAAACCGCTTTAACCTTTCTGCATTGTAGGTTTTCTTTAGAAGACATCAAGAGGGATCATTTTGGGATAGCCACAATCTCCATGATTTGATTCCATCAATTCATCATTGAGGACAACAGGCTGAAAATCATTTTCAGTTTCATGAAACATTTTCTTGGTGAGATAGTAATGGGACAAAAATTGGGCAAAACAAATGCGTCCCAGAATTCTAAATTTGCCATTTTGAAAGAATTGATTTGGCCTGTCTATATAACAATCAATCATGTTTCGCTGAAATATTTCTGTGCAGTCAACTCATCTATTTCCTCTTTGGTTCTACATATTCTATAACGTTTTTCAGGTAGATTGTTATTAGCAAAAATTACACCTGGAAAAGTTTTCCTAAGCCATAACTCTGGCATAATTAAGTAAACTAGCCGCCAAGGCGACGTCGCTCGCCGCCCATCAGTATTAGGTTGCACAAGACATTTTGGGCAGCTCTGAATTTATTCGTAAAAATTTATTAAGCTAACATTTTATGTATTAGTCTATTATATTCCTATTTTTGATTCCATTCACACATAAGTACAAAAAAAACAAAGCCAACCAGGTTAAATTTTTTTACTGGTTCCACGTATATAAAAGATCTAAAATTAAAAAACACAACCTAACAATTCTTATGCTATTCCGACTATTAAGTGAAACCGTAAAAATTTTTTTACCCGTGATCACATTAAAAAGCTTAATTCCCTTCTTAAATAAAATTAATCGTAAAAAGAGATCTTACCAACTCAGGACATAAAATAGAAGTTCCACTGATCTGCCAATTATACAACGTACCCCCAACTACTCAGGTTATAAATAGAAGTTCATTCTGTTCATAATTCTCCAATTTCGTATACCATGATATAAAACCATGATTAACACATTCCTTTTCATTGTTATTTTTTATTTACTAAATCCAATTTTCTTATCTAAAAACATGAAAGATATCATATAGAAAAGAAACACGACAACAGCAAAAATGTTCCTGAATGTAAAACAAAATATTGTCTTTTGCCCTGATTTATAGATCGATCGTTAACCAAATTAATTTGGATGTCAAGCAGCACCATGCTATGGATAACTGAAATACTGACAACTCTCTTAAAACTTACTGTTAAATACACACAGCACAGAATACAAAACAGTGCAATGTGTGGCGGTGGGTTTTCGCTTCACAAAATATCTGTCCCTTAACCAACAGAAACATGACAATAATATGTATTCGTAATCACAATAACTCTTCCTGAAAACCTCTAGAAAAAAAACTTTTACAACTATTTCTTCGTCCCGCTGAAAAACAGCATTTCTCCCAAACTTCGCACTCTCTCTGATATTATAATGGTCTAACTTACCTCGAAACATTTCCCAGGTTGATTTTTTAAAAAATGTTTTAGCGTATTAGGCCACCGTACTACCGTATCCACCATTTTGCGTGACAGAGAAACAGGCAAACAAACAAGCAGAGAGTCGGATATTAATATATAGGACTAGTGTAGCGTGTAAAAACATTTTACAGTTTTTCTCCATAAATTGTTTTTACACGCAATACTGCCATGATAAATCTGTGAATATACAAAAATTTTTGTGTTTCTCCATGTTGGAATTATATCATATTTAACACAAATATTTTGGATCGATTATTCAAAGAATGCTATTATCCCTATTTTTCAGTGCTATTTGGCCTATTTAGAGATTTCTAAAGTTGTACAGTTAAACTAAAAGCTAAAAATTCCAATGTTCAGAGATTTAGAAAAGAGACAATACAACGTATACTCCTACCTAACCAATGTATACTCCTACCTAACCACAATAAAACTTCTGACATATAAGAAAATACTTTCAAATTTCCCTATTATCTAATAAAAACAATACCTTCTGAGACGTTTTAATCTTTAAAATCTTTATTCTGCTATGAATTGCGGAAAGTCAAAACCCAAAACTCCACTTGTGCATCATCATACAAAAACCATGTAAATATGTATATAACCATGATTTACACATTCCTTCTTGTATAACATTCATCTATACTATTCAATTTTCTAATCTAAAACAAAAAGATATCAATCAAACACTATCAAAACAATATAATAATGATCTTGATACCTTCGTTTCCCTAAAGGCGAACCTTAATAATACCAAATAAACCGCTAGCTACACATTTCGGCATAGTAGTCAAAACTAACTGATACGAAAAAGCTACATTCAAACACATTAAAAAATACACATCGGTAGAAAATGATGAACTGATAATACGAACACATAACAGGTCTACATCGATTATCTCTCGGATAGAATAGTTACTGACACCGATCAATGTTGTTATTCTTTATTACTACAGTCGAAGCTCTAATTAGCGGACACCATCGGGAATTCGACTTGGTGTCCGCTAATTGGAGTTGTCCGCCTTTTGGAACGTTTGGTAATATAAGCTCTAAATTCGATTGTAAGCCCTTCTATGGTGTCGTAAAAGGTAAATTTCATGTCTACAGTAGGTACTAGCTATAGGAAGACAAAGAAAGACAAATGAAAGGTTATTTTAAACGCAACTATTATTTTTTTACAAGATGAAAGAAAAATCTCAACAATAATATGAACGATTGAATATCAAGATCACAATGCTAACGTAACAACATTCGAAACTTTCATTTAAAAAAATGTCCAATTGTTTTTTGTTTTTTATTGTTTATTCGAATGGTTTCAAGTCTCTCTTTTATTGAGGAAAAAGAAGATCTCTCATCACTATTGAGATCCTTCACATTAATCAACTTTTCAATGATGACCAGAGCCTCATATGGAGTGGTTTCATCGGGCTCAACTTCTTCGACCTCATCCTCACTTTCCTCGTCAGTTACCACTTCTTCGATTTCTTCGGCTCCAGATTCCTTCTGTAAATATCCCGTAACACACTTTTGTAAAGAGCTTACTTTCCAATCTACTTCATCTGAGTTGATCTCGAGAACTGAGGTACACGTTTCGATATCAAAGTCGACGTACTCCTCAGCGGTCATTGAAGAGTCTGATAGTTCATTAAATAGAGCTTTGAACTCATCATCGAGGACTGAATCTTCATCTTCACAGGATTTCTTATCAAATCCACATTTACTAAAACAGTTTCTAATTGTTTTTGTTGTCACCTCGTCCCAAGCTTTGGCTACCCATTCAATGGCTTGTAAAACATCGACTTGCTTTGCAATTTCTGAAGCGAGAAAATCATCGTTAATACGAGCAATGACGAATCGCATCAACTTCTTCCGATAATTACATTTAAAACTTTGAATGATTCCAGCATCAAGCGGTTGCAAACGAGAAGTAGTATTCTTTGGTAGAAATACGATTTTTATGTTGCTGTACTTATCAATCAGTGAAGGAGGGTGGACAGTGGCATTGTCTAGGAACAAAATCACCTTTCTTTTTTGATTGATCATTTGACGGTTGAGGTCTTCCAAAATCTTTTCCATTATCTCAACCTGCATCCAAGATTTTTTGTCATCGAAATACATAACCTTACTCAGTCTGTCCTGTGCAATAGCTTTTTTAAAGCATCTCGGTTTTTTGCTTTTCCAAATAACGATCGGTTTGCCGACTTTTCCACCATCAGCACTGACAAAGAAAGCAACAGTAATTCTTTGCTTTGATTTTTTTCCACCTTTACTTTTCCTTCCTTTTATTGCCAAGCCTTTCGTTGGTAATGATTTAAAAAAGCATCCACTTTCGTCCATGTTCAGTATATCCTTATCCTCGTAGCCTTTACAAAGCTCTTGTACTCGTTCCATCCAAGATTCTACTGTAGTCGCAGAGACATCTAAAGACTCACCAGATATCTGTTTTTCCTTGATACCATAGCTCAGTTTCCACTTTCCAAGCCAACCATCAGAAGCCTTAAAACTATCTAGTTCAGGACGATTCAGCTTTTCCTTGATATTCATTGCTTCTTCCTTGAGCAACGGGCCAATTACATAGATGCCAGACGTTTCACACTTCTTGAACCAGGAGTAAAGGATTTCATTAATCGGTTTGAACTTTTGATGACTTGTTCTGTTGATATATTTAAAGCCCTTTCCTTGAAAGTTTTCGTATTCTGTTCTTAGTGTTTTCTCATTTTTCAAGAGGTTTGCCGCCTGAGTCTTTCCAATGTTGTATGTTTTGGAGATCTCTCTGCAGCTCATTTTCTTTTTTTCGTTGGCATCAAGAATCTTGATTTTTTCGTCTAATGTAAGACAGTGTTTGCTTAGTTTTCCAGCCTCACGTTTCTTCTGCTGCTTTTCATCAACAGGAGCCATGTTTAACTTGTTACTCGGTTTTGTTTGTGATGACTAAAAATTACGAACATCTCTTCTAAATTCCTAGTTATAATTCTAAACAAAACATTCGAATGTTCGCAAAAGATTCGATTGACAAAAAGTTTGAAAACAAAACATTCGAATGTTCACAAAAGATTCGATTGACAAAAACTTTGAAAACAAAATTGAAAAAAAGATCAAACACACAAACACGCTGTGACAGAAATAAGGCGTTTGAACGGACTTATGAAATCCTGACAGGAAAAAATATCATCACAGAGGAAATGTATGAAGTGGAAATACCAATCCTGATTGATCATAGTTGGACTACGTACGAGTATAAGTCTTTCGCAAGAGGGCATCACGTTTACAAGGATGTTTGGTCTCCTTTGATCGGCGAATCGTTATCTTGCAAACCTGAGCCTTCAAACATAGCTGATAAAGATGCAGTCGCTATCATAAGGAAAGATTGCTTCGGGAAGGACACTGTTGTAGGCCATCTTCCTCAAAACATTGCAAAGCTTTCTTCTTTATTCTTTAAAGTCCAAAACACATCAATTACAGCCATAGTCACTGGCAAGAGGTTGAATCGAGGTGGTGGCTATGGACTGGAAGTGCCAGTGACCTTCACATTTTATGGGCCAAAAAAGCTAATGGATTGGGCGAAAAATAAATTGGAAGTTGTAAAAGATGATTTGGAGAAAAAGTATGATAAATGTCTCAAATAAACCAAAATTTATCACATTTGTCATTTTTTTTTCGTGTCCCTTAGCAGTTTGACGCTTAATGTCCACTAATTGGAGCGTAAAAATCAGCATTTTGGCCATTTCGTGCCTAAAATTTCGTCCGCTAATCAGAGCGTCCGCTAATTGAGTGTCCGCCTTTTGGAACGTTTTTTATAAGGATTTGACCAGAAAATGGCCGGGGAAAAAAATCTGTCCGCTAATCAGAGCTGTCCGCCTTTTGGGGTGTCCGCTAATTGGAGCTTCGACTGTAAACTTAAAGCGTTGAATAAAAAAATAAAAACAAAAACAAATACTTTTACACACATCGTCTTCATTTTTCGTTTAAAGAAATGAACGTTTAAAAAATTTGATGAACTTTCGAACGCAAAAACCATTGCATTGCCTTCTCCTCCGTGCGGCTTTATGATGTCTTCCTTAAGGTACAAAAACTCCACGAAGTAATAAAACCCCGTAAGATGGAGCTAGAGATTCTCCTAATGGGAGATTCTCCCTATACTTATACGGAAAAAATAAACATCCATTGATGAACTTCCCAAGATATTTTTTCTAAAGTTCTTTCTTTCAAAGTTAGGTAAGAAAAAAGCAAGATTTAGTATTAGTATAAGAAGACTAGTATCTAAAATTTAATCATAACATATTCCATACGAACATTTCGTTCCCAGTCCTTTTATTCACACTGACCAAACTAAAAAGTGGATGCACAGTCGCTATTAGTATATAGACTAGTATCCCGGGTAAAAACATTTTACCGGTTCACTTTCCCCATGAGTTACTGACCCCAACCCCCATGCTTACCCTCTCTCTTACAATATGGCGGTGACGAAAAATAAAATCATAGAAAGGGGAAGAATAAGTATCACCAAGTTGTAGAACTCGAAATCCTGATCAAAAAAATGTATGGGATTGCCTGTGTACGACGTGCCTTTACTGAGATATCGTCGATCAAAGATTTTAATGACGTCACACCCGTCCCCAAAAAGTTTTAGACCCAAATTTTTCGACACCCCATCGCCAATATCGCACGTCCAAAGTGACGTCAGTTATTCGCATTGGTTTTCGAGATATTTGACCGTAAAAATCGCGTTCCATTTAGGGTGCAATGCAATGTGCCCACTGACGTCGCGGTACTCCTATATTACTAATATCGCCTATATCTCGACAACTCAGTTACGCACGATCTAAAATTTAATCATAACATATTCCATATGAACATTTCGTTCCCAGTCCTTTTATTCACACTGACCAAACTAAAAAGTGGATGCACAGTCGCTATTAGTATATAGACTAGTATCCCGGGTAAAAACGTTTTACCGGTTCACTTTCCCCATGAGTTACTGACCCCAACCCCCGTGCTTACCCTCTCTCTTACAATATGGCGGTGACGAAAAATAAAATCATAGAAAGGTGAAGAATAAGTATCACTATGTTGTAGAGCTCGAAAACCTGATCAAGAAAATGTATGGGATCGCCTATGTACGACTTACCGTTACGGAGATATCGATGATCAAAGATCCTAATGACGTCACACCCGTCCCCAAAAAGTTTTAGACCCAAATTTTTCGACACCCCACCGCCAATATCACGCACCCAAGGTGACGTCAGTTATTCCGATTGGTTCTCGAGATATTTGCCCTTAAATATCGCGTTCTATTTAGGGTGCAATGCAATGTGCCCACTGACGTCGCGCTACTCCTATAATACTAATATCGCCTACATCTCGACAACTCAGTTACGCACGATCTAAAATTTAATTACAACATTTTCCATACGAACATTTCGTTCCCAGTCCTTTTATTCACACTGACCAAACTAAAAAGTGGATGCACAGTCGCTATTAGTATATAGACTAGTATCCCGGGTAAAAACATTTTACCGGTTCACTTTCCCCATGAGTTCACACCACCCGTGCTTACCCTCTCTCTTACAATGTGGCGGTGACAAAAAGGTATCACCAAGCTGTAGAGCTCGAAAACCTGATCAAGAAAATGTATGGGATCGCCTATGTACGACTTACCGTTACGGAGATATCGATGATCAAAGATCCTAATGACGTCACACCCGTCCCCAAAAAGTTTTGGACCCAAATCTTTCGACACCCTGCCACCAATATCGCGCACCCAAGGTGACGTCAGTTATTCCCATTGGTTCTCGAGATATTTGCCCTTAAATATCGCGTTCTATTTAGGGTGCAATGCAATGTGCCCACTGACGTCGCGCTACTCTATAATACTAATATCGCCTATATCTCGACAACTCAGTTACGCACGACCTAAAATGTCACTATATCACAGTCCATACGAACATTTCGTTCCCAGTCCTTTTATTCACACTGACCAAACTAAAAAGTGGATGCACAGTCGCTATTAGTATATAGACTAGTATCCCGTGTAAAAACATTTTACGGTTCCACTCCCAAGAATCTTGATAAGAAATATAAAAATGCAACCTAAATATGTTTCGGTTACATTTTCCAACTATTGTGTGAAACCGTAAAATTATGCCTTTGCCCGGGATACCTGAATCAAATGTGAATCGTAAAAAAATTATACCTGCTCAGGATTCAACCGAAGAGTCATTCCACCATGAATTCATTAAATGCTTTATCCCAATTGCTTGTACCATGATGTTAAACCATGATTGGCACATTCATTCTCCTTGGTCATATATTCCATTTTATTAAATTTTCTAAATCTAAAAAGAAAAAAATCATATAGAACAGAAGCAAATACATGATCATCAGAAACAGAAAAAAATCTCTTAGAATGTAAAATTTCACTAAGTCACTAATTATCACGTGCCCTGTCATTTCCACTATAGAACCAAGATAAGCACCATAGCTTAAATTTAGCCTGGGGATTCCTAAACGACATACGTAGAGTCAGCAAACAAAAACACAAACAGGGATAAATTGAAAGAAATATGATAAGATATAGATACAGCAAAATGGAATGATCTTAATGGTCTCCCTCCCACGCTAACAAAAGAAAAAACAAACAACAAATCAGCAGCATATACTTTAAGAAATAATAGCAATAAAATCATTGCTCGAAGGACAAAAGAAAATCTGAAAAAGCTTGGGATGTGTTGTGGTCAGTTATAATTATCTTGGTATAGTAAGTGGTGTGGGTAGGGGTAGAGGACAGGGATAATCAATCATCATTGAAACCACACCATCTCGCTCTAAAGTTTCAACATAAATAAGGCAATAATATATTATTTTAATAAATTCATTAAATGAATTCTCCCAATCACTTGTACCATGATTTAAAACCATGATTGGGAAATTCATTCTTCTTCGTTTATTATTTTTATTTATACTAAATTTTCTAATATTAAAAGAAAGAAATCGTATATAACAGAAGCAAGTACATGATCATCAGAAACAGAACAAATGGTTGCAGAATGTAAAATAGCACTGATAAATAAATATCATGTGCCAAAACTTTTCCACTATACGATCAAGATAAGAAAATTATACAGTGTTGAAAGGAGTGTGTTGAGTAATGTTGATTAGGTTAGGTAATGCTGCGTATTTTTTTCTGAATTAACAGTTTCATAAAAAAGAATAATAGATAAGTAGAAATGATAGAAACTTACTAAATTCCAGAAATATCCAATAGTTCCACCAGATACACGGTTAGATACACAGTGGTGAAGGTCTGAAGAAATAATCATAAAGGAGAAATAATCATCGCAGGCATTGGATATAATGAGAGGGTCAGTCATATTAGAATTACGAAGATTTAGGCAGGTAGGAAAAGATGACGTTGACTTTTAGTAGACATGATAGAATTGATGCCTTTCCAAACCTTATGTTGAGGCTATTTCTAAAATAGTTTATGTAAAAAATCCTTTTACTCAACCTGCACAAAGTTACAATTATATTGCGATAATGCTTATATAAATTATTGAGAGTAGATTTAATCAATGGATCTTTAGCCTTTATAAATAATATTAATAATGATCTTTAGCGATCCAAGGATTTGAATCACGCTTTTTTGACGCTTAGTCAGTACCCTTATAGGTGCATACTGATCATCCAGCCCTCTACCCCGTTGAAAAACTTTTCAAAAAGAAGGTTGATATCATCACGAGAATCAATTTCAAGGGTTTGCTTCCAAACCGTATCAAGAATGTCTAGAATAAAATTTTCACGGTCAAAATTTAATGTTCAAGAGCTATATATAGGCAGAAAGAAGAAAAAACACGTAAGAGTAACGGGTAAAAAGGGGAGGGTCGGTAAGGGTATCTTTACTTTACTTACCTTGTTCCAACAGATTTAAATCATAGGTACTGAACTGGTACGCTTGAGCGTATTCGTCAAAAATGGATTACCAGATATGCGTTACGCTAAAAGATATACGTGAAGACCATGGGGGGTCAATATTATCTACGGGGTCAATATAATCTACTACAGGTCACTTTGATGAATGCTTAGCCTAGAACCCTAAGCTCTGTATCGAGGAACATTGAGTATTACCGGTACGGATAAATAATCAAAGTCTAATTCTATTAGACTGGTTTTTAGTTGTTCGTGCTTATAGAGGCTATTTTTTTGTCCAGTCGATGAGCGCTTTGCATTCCAAACACCTCGCGTATACGCGATTTGAATAATAACAATTTCACATTGTTACAATCCTTCAAATCCTTCAAACTTACTACAATAAGATAAAGACTTGCTTTTCCAACACAATTAATTAACACTTATCAGCATTAATTTAATAGCCATTTCTACAAAACCATTCAGACACAAATACTAAGGCTTTTCCTAGCGATATTAGTAGACGAGGCATAAAGTTTATAATTGCATATGCTCCCGTCATTTATACTAAAATCTAGCATAAGATCGTTCAAGTAGATGTTAATACGCAGATCTAACCATGAACTATACTTATCACCTGCCCCTACCCGTTGTTTGCGGTTATTGAGGTAACTATGGATAATGTGTAGAACTTGATTTGAGAAACCGTATGCATGCATCCTTGCAAGAAGCAGTTCATGGTCATGCAATCAAATGCTTTACTCGTCATTTATGTTGACAAAGTATTCATACATTACATTTGCAACGTTTTCACTTTCTTTCTTTCGTCATTTTCAATAAGCATTTTCACACTGTCTCCGTATGATTTCTCAATGAATACGGGTTTTTACAGTTTTCCTATGGGAAATGAATACGGGTTTTTACAGTTTTCCACAAAAACTTACTGTCTTTGATCTTTTTCATGTTAAGCGAAGAATAAAATCCCCTTTTGACATCATGAATCATTCTAGTACACTTATTCCTCTGAAGACGATAAGCATTCCAGCTATGACATTCCAGTGTATAGTTCATCTGATGATTTTTCCTCACCCAACTTAGGTCCTTTGTTTATGGAGAACACCTTAGAAATTGTATCTGGGAAAGTGAGGCTGAGTTAAATTATGCCTCGTTCAAAAATTTTTACTGGTCGTGACACGGTTGATTTTAGTAGTTGAATTTAGGTCAAATACCATCAGAGAGCGAACCAAATCGATCGCTAAGCATATTTTTAATTTTTAACCAATCACAATGCATCACAACCCACTGATGACGATAAAATATAATTACTACTGCGCATAGAATTTTCTGACCATGGTCTATTCGATTCCCAGATTCGACTAAATTTATTAAAAATGGAGAGAGTTCAAGCGAGTGATAATGAAACAGTCATCAGTTCATTGAACAAAGATATATTTATAACCTCGTAAAAGAACCAACAATAAAAAATAAACACTCACAAGCTAATAGGTATCGCAGTTTGTCTATATGTGCGTATTATTCATGTATGTAGTAGGAACATGTACCATCTCAAACAAGTCATGAATTACATATAAAGTATGGAAAATTAAACACTGGGAAAACGCAAAGCCCGTTCATCAACGAGATTCTTTATTTCAGAAGGGAACCTACATGGAAGTACTCCATGTTCCAGAGTAAAGTTTGAACTGGCGCAAACTAATCCAACATGCAACAATTCCATTCGCGCATAATCATCCAACATTTATTTAACATTAATTACTTTGCTTGAACGAGTCTGTGAAGGAAGTACTTGCAACTATGATCTTGTTAGAAACAAGAATTGGATCACAAAGAAAACGGGGTGAAAACAGAGCGTGGCGTGATAAAGTTTTTTTTAACATCATCGCAAAAGAGTTGCGGATTGAAGATACTGCTACAAACCCAGTGGGCAAAATCTTCGAAAGTCTGTGGAGGAGTGTTTTTTTATTGAAACAACAGGCGATATTGCTTCCCATTCCTATAGAAAACACTCCTCCTCGTAGATCTTTTGAAGATTTTGCCCACTGGGAAAAGATGCTCGGAAACAATTTCAAACATGTAAAATCAAACAAAAATGTGGGGATGTTGGAGTCGTTTGCAGTGCTTCACGCATTAAGAAGTGTTTCATGAGGAGTCGTGTAAAATTAGCGACAAAAATTATAGGAGTAATAATCGTAACAGCTATATACAAGCTAAATACAAAAACAGAAAGGTACATGTGATGCTCACATACGAATCGTACTAAATTCGAAAGGAATATTTCTCGCACAGAAAATTCAAATTTACGACATTCGCGTCAATCCACCGGGCCTCCAAAACGCGCTAGCCGAATATTAAAACGAGCATTTTCGTTATTTCAAAAATATTTAATAGAAGTCGGAACTGACTCCTAACAAGGAACTTCTCTTGGACAGACAAACATGTTAACTCGTTCCCAGGACCCTGCCCTTGAGAATGTGTTTGAATATCATGTCCCACGCCCTGTTCAAACGTGCGCCCAACATTCTTACAATTACTATATCGTTGTGTTAACATACAGCGGAGGACTTAGAAGGTATGTCGAAATTTATGGAGGAGAGTGTTAGCAAATGAAGCAAAAAAGAAAAAGTGTACAGAAATTATGTTAATGTGATCCTCCATAAATTTAGACTACCCTCTAGATCTGCCACTGACATCGACTTGATTTGGGTAAAAACAAACAAATCTTACACTTCCTTGGATGAGATCAGTAAGAAATCAAACGAAATAGATAGAGTATTCAACAAACAACGTTGAAGTTCAAAACATCCAAGCAGATAACTTAGCACTCGTATCTTTGGATACGAAATAAAACTGCTTGGTTTTCAGTCCTTTTTTTGTTCAACGTAATTGGTTCGTCGTTGATTCGATATGATGCGCCATATCGCTTCTCGAATCAAAAAACAGACTTAACAACAGCTTATCGTCAGCCAAACAGGAGAAATTGCTTGCGTAATCTAAATACTGTAATCGTTTTGCTTCTTATTTTATATTATATACATATATACATGATTTATCGGCTCCAATGCTATCAGGGATCAGAATCTAACTGAAGAAGAGTTTGCAATCAAATAAGGTGGACCATGACAGTGAAAGAATTGAGGAAGGTATACTGCATGAAAACCTGGAATATTTTTGAGATGGTAAAGCGAACGATACACGATCAAATTTGCTGAATCAAATTTATCGAATTTGAAAGTTTAGCGATACACGTTTTCAATTTTGTGGAAATCGAATTCTTCACGATACGTTCATTTTTCTTCTAAACCTCAACATATCGTAACGTGATTGGTTAAACTCGTTTCGCGACAATTGGGAAAAAGCCGATTGGGAGACGTTACTTTCGACAAATTCAAAAAGTTCAATGTGTCCAACTTTAAAAATGTTGAAATTGATAAATTGAATTGAAAATCTGCTGATACACGATCATATTTAATTCAATGAATTTGATCGTGCATATATCGCCCGCTTAACACTTGTTTGTTCATCACACTGTTCAAATCCATTATCCACTGATAAATTAAGTAAGGCCTCGTTTACACTATTTATGAATATGAATATACTAAGCAGAAAAAAATTTACAAATAAATATTACAGGATATAGAAGGACAGTCATTGTCAAGACGGATTGGCTTCTAAAAGGAAAACAGTAAACAAAAACACTCCCTTTACGTAAATAAGGTTAAATCAATAGGCCTTTACGTGAATTACGTCACAGCAGGTTTCGCCTCGTTTCTAATCTCAATAATTATTACTTATACTAAGCATGATAAAAGTAATTCGTAAGATAATTTTTCCCTGACATGTCGTTTCCTTTTTTAAACGAAGCAATCGTGATTTTTACTCAATCTGTAAACGAGACGAAACTGACTAGGTTAAGCTCTATTAAAAGGTGATCTATCACAAGCAACACAAAATAGGCTGAGACTCAAAGTGGCTTAATAAGTTGCTTTCTTTTACAGGCTGGTGGTTTGTTTTTAACTTTATTGCTTATCAACTATCTACGTAGGAAGACCAATATAACTCACAAGAAATAAACCTTCGAACTCTCTGAAAGACAAACTTCTTTATATCAAGTTCACATTTAGAACCAGATTTATGATCCTTTTTACCCGTTTTTTTGGTTTTGTTACCCCGTATTTTGGGATTGTTTTTCTTGCTAGGCAAAATCCATTTTAGACAAGGCTGTTGCTTAGCAGTTTGCTTCACTGGTGATCTTTATAAAACATTGTTTACAAAAACAACAAACAAACAACAAACATACCACTTGGTTCTGTACGCTGAGAGTCTGGACCCCATATTCTGATAGTTCCGTCATCACTAGCAGACGCTATCATGCTATGGTTTTGCGGATTCCAATGGACGCAGTTTACAGTTCGACTGTGTCCACTTAATGTTACTATAGGAGTTTCTTTTGTACGGTGCCATATGTATACCAGATTATCTACGAGCAGAAAAGAAAGAACTTTTTATCACAAAGCCTTCGTTATTGCCGAGAGTATCTTTTACTGATAATTTCTCCTGACTATACATTTACGGTGAAGTCTTATAAGAATGCTTGATAGAGCAAGGCATAACCTCCTGACTGTAACCTCACTAACCCAGATAAAATTTATAAGGCTTGCACCATTACATGGTGGTTAGGGGAAGAGAAATTGTCAGTTGTACAATATGCGAAATCCCTCGTAACCACAAAGCTACAGAGTCATTAAAATTAAGAAAAACGCCACCACAAGCGAAAACGTCAACCTCTTATTTTTCAAGCGTCAATAAGCAGAGAATATTTGTTAGGAATGTTACTCAAATGTTGAATGTAGAAAAAGCTAATAAATCACCTTCGCTACCGCTTGCTATGTAGTCATTGTTCAAACCACCAAAACATGAGTGTATCATGTAATATCCTTGCGTTAAACCACGAAATTTTCGAACCAATACTCTATCTTTTATGTCCCAAATATTGACGCCCTATATTGAATTACAAAATGTTTAAAATATTAAGCATTCATATTGTGTTCTTCTCCATAGTCGCCATAGTTACCAACCCAGCAGACACACGATGTCATTGATTTGGGTTTGTTAGAACACGAACGTGCTGCATCCTACCCAGTGGACAAAATCTTCAAAAAGTCATTGTGGGGGAGTTTTTTATTGAAACAGCAGGCGATATTGCTTGCCATTCCTATAGAAAACACTCCTCCTCATAGACTATTTGAAGATTTTCCCCACTGGGTAAGCACCGTTGAACTATTATGACATCCTTATACCTGAGATGCTACATTGAGAATAACTTGAGTTTTATCTTTGGATAAAACGAATGACATAATCGGATGTGCTTCTTGTAATCTATAAAAAATCGCACACACAATTTAAAAGATAAGTTAAATCTAGATCTAGAATATTTTTATCAAGCGTGGAATAGAAAAGACACGTACATTGGTTTATCTACAACGTCATCAAAATTATATGATCGTATTCTCATATGTGTATCTGCAGCAAGGACATTTTTACTATCGAGCACTTGTAATGCGACCACACGCACTCCTTCCCATGATTCCAGAACATTCCCATCCAAATCCTAGCAATGAGAAGACGAAACATTTCGAACTTATCAAGCAGTACCTGAAAGAAAACCATCGCTCGAATGATCCCAGTGGGCAAAATCTTCAAAAAGTCTCTGTGGAGGAGTGTTTTTTATTGAAACAACAGGCGATATTGCTTGCCATTCCTATAGAAAACACTCTTCCTCACAGACTTTTTGAAGATTTTGCCCACTGGGATTAAACAAAAAACTGTGGACAGCATCGGCAGGCATCCACTACTTTACCTTTCTCAGTCAGCCTTAAAGTGAAGTGATCTCATGGAAGTTAAAACACACCCTGCATAACTTCAAATAAGCCATTGAAAATGAAAGCCTACCCCTATGTCCTTGCAGGTTATGTAAAGATTTATGTAAGATTTTATATATAATTAGGTTTTGTGAATGTGTATTTTCTATTTCTGTTATTCTATTTATGTGATCGTTATTTATAATAAAGAAAATAATAAAAATAATAAACAACAACAACCGCATAATGTAACAGAAGCTTAAGCGTTTTGGGTCACTCACACATTGATAAAACTGTCCACGAGTTCCACCAGTAACAAACCTTTTGTTATCGTCATACCACGCACAACATGTGAGACTATCTTCCGTCGAATGACTCATCCGACATTTCAACTCACCTGTCTAAATAAAATCACAGAAGAACGACATTTCAGAAAGAAAAGTGGAAAATGAACGAACATACAGTTAATGTATCATTCTCAGAACATCAAAACTTCGTGGTGTAAACTTTGTAAATTTTTTGGGGGTCAGTGAGGATAAGGGTCATGTTATACCTTGTTCTTTTAAACACTGACTTTCTTAGGAGTTTTCATTGGAGTTTGTTGGCCTGGAAATGATACATTAACGGCCTCCGAAAGTTAAAGGAAGTTATGGAGTAAGTTGTTAAACCGGTGTATCTGAATTTAAGAACGAAATGTTGTTCCTAAACTTCAGAAATTGGAATGGAATACAATGACACAATTCTACTTCTGTTCCTGGTGAATACAAAACTAAAAGTCCGAAGAATGGGCTCCGTATTCATGCCTTTCATTGTGGCAACCTCTTCTCAAAAAACTGGATTTTCTTGTTTAAAACCTTTTTAAATTTATTGATGTGCTCTCTGTGATATTGGTCATTGGGTTTAATAATGAAGAAAGGAGTCAACCAACAGGAGATCACAACTTCACGCACAGTTTGAAAAATTCTTTTCTCATTTTTTCGTACTGATCAAACAGAGTTCAATAAACCAAACGTTGTCATATGAAAATAAAAGTGTAATAAAATATACCTGTACACGCCAAACCCACAATTCACAGCAATCCTCTGGTCCGCACGCAATAATATAATTATCATCAGGGCTCCAACTTATATAAGAAACACCATAAGTATGACCTTGCAATGTACACAACTTTTTAACATCGTCATCCTACAATACACACACATATCTATCATGTCAGAAACTTTACAAGCATATTATGGTCCCAGACAAACACTCTTCACAGAATACTGTTACTATTAAACTAACTTTAGATAGTTCTTGTTTTTACCTGTACTTCCCATATGATAACAGTCATATCTTTGGAACCAGTAGCAAGATATTTGCCGTTATTTGAGAATCGCACAAACCAAACCTATGTTGAAATTAATACTTCACTTTTAAGGGGCCATATCTAAATCGAATTCACCACACATCACCAACTTCCGACGTTAAGGAAGGGAAGGGGGTAAAAGTCTCGGAAGCATGACTGATGAAGTAATCATACATGAGACAGAACTGGAGCCAGACATAATAATATTGTTAATATCCGATGTATGCATCAGATCTCGCAATAAGCATAAATTCCAATTGAGCCAAACAGAAAGTTACAATAATACTGAAAACAATTGAATAATTGAATACTTCTAACTAACACTAACCTCGTCATAGTGCTCTGACAAAACATGATGTGATGTACATGGAAAGGAACTTCTAAAAAAAGATGTCCACACTAGTAGTATTGTTATGGTTTGATCCTTCTTTTAACAACATTTGATACTTTGCAAGAAGAAATGATGCACAGACTTTTTTTTTCATGAAGGTGTTTGTCAAAGTAGTTTTCGATTTTCAACTTTTCTTGAAAGGGCAAGAGTGTCAAAACACTTTATATAGTAAATAGTAAATAGTGAATGAAACTGAAAAAAAGGTTTAAATGCTTGTTATGAAGACTACATCATGTAAGTATGCAGACAAAACATCTAGCTGGAGTTAATTGGTAAAGCCAAGTGGACGTTTTATTTTCTTCAACATTATGTATCCACAATCCACGAACATTTTTCTTCTGTAACAAGGACACAAAAACATGTGTAACCATTTCACGGAAAGAAAATGTACAGTGCTTTCTACTTACTTTGAACATTTATGGTCAGATAAGATTGAAATAGAGGCTACATCAGTATCTAATTGTGTGTTGTGATAGGTACAATTCCGTTTCTGGGATTCAATAGCTTGTTTTATTAAACCTTCCAGGCGATCAGGTGGTAACATAACAGTCGCTGGCAAAAAAGCTGAAATACAAAGTCATAACAATAAAAAATGGAAGTGTCCAGTACTGTCAAACATTTATCCATGGAGGATATGAAAAATGAAACCAAAAGATATCAAAAATATGTGGAAATGGTTCTAGCTGTCGCTGATAAACCAAAATGAAAATTTCCAATGTTCAAATCTGAATCTTAACAAACAGAGGAACTTGATTTAAAATTTAAAAAAAAATTAAATTTTTTTAAAGATTTTAAAAAAAACCCATCAATAGTAACCTTGAAGTTTATTTGCCAGTTGTTGCCTTGTAACAATGCCTTTACCACCCCATTTTGATTTTTGTAACAATTCATCAGCAGTGGTACACATCAACAAGCTGTAAGGGTTACAGTAGAAAATAGTTATGAAGTGAAATGTGACAAAGGGAACAAACTTAAAAAAAAAAAAAAAATTGAAACAATTTTAAATCATTTTCAAGGAAATTGAAATCTTATCTGCAAGATATTTCAATTGCTCGTTATATGAATAGTCATCGCGAATATTCTTGATTGTATTATGTTTTTGTTTTTTCATTTTTTCTTTTACTTGTTTATATAAGCACGAAGAACCATGCAAATATATGAGGCTGAAATACACTATTATCATTATCACTTACATGAAGAGCAAACATATTCAATTTTTTATAGTTTTTTTTAATAATATCAGACTGAAATATAGTAAAGGATTACAGAAGGAAATATGAGTCTGGACATTGCAAACAGGAAGGACTGATAGATGGATTCATAGAAGAAGTTTGAGTATAATCCTTCCAACAGATAATTATATTTTTGAAAGAATACATACCTACTAAGTTCATGTAAACGATCTACATTATATTTTAATGGTGTTAATTCCATTCTTAAACAATGAAGTGCATCGATCACTCGATTGTCTTCAATCAATTCGAGGAACTTATGTTCCAAAATCATGAATTTCATTTTCTAAAGAAAGGCAGTGTTGTTTGATGAACATGAACATAGTTTCTTGGAGAAGACTAACTGACACACACTTGTTCCTTAATCACTTCGTGCAATAACATAGTAATCTAATTTGTCACAAAGTTTTAATTCAAACAGGAACAATCAACGAGTCTGTATTTAAATGAAATAGTTAAGAGACTTACCAAATAATGACCTTGATTGGTCAGAAGTGGCTTTAAGTCTTCTAAAACATTTTCAGCCTAAATTATAGAATTATCGTAAATGTCTACTCATTTTAAAAAGATGAACAAAAACTCACAAAGACCATTGATAAATATTATGATAGCTAATTACAGTACAGCCCGAAAGAAACTTTACACGTTCGCGAAGGAATGAACTTTTACATGAAAACATAAAAGGTTTTATCTGTTACATGAAGTCATCATGTTTTTAACACTATTTTTTTTAAATCTCACATTAGATAAACAAAAGACCATTAACTTTTAAAGATTCTTCATGAAAACTAATTATCTTATGTAGTAACATAAAGTTTCTTTCAGGCTGTACTCTAGACATAAGGTCTAACAGATTCTAATAAACATGAAACAAGTCTGAATGCCAGAGGTTAAAGCAAAAATTGTAGAAGATTGTTGATGCCACTAAAGATTTGCTACTAATTCCAAAAGCGTTAAGGCTATTTCTTCCCCATTTGAATGCAATACACAAAAAAGGATGGCAGTTCGTGATGACAAAAAAATGAAAACATTATTTGGCTGATTGATCAAACTTTCATTTTTTATGTGAGCTCTTTGTAATTGATAAAGAATTAAAAAATGAGCACTGGTGAAAACTTGATGTCATATTGGTTATTATTGCTGGTTTCCCAAATGACCATAATCTACTTATCAGTTTATTAAATTCCAGAATGCAGAATAGCCAACCACTACGGATGGAACCCGAAAGACTTAAAACTCCCACTTACTCTTACTTACAATTTTGATTGGAAATCACTAAAACTTGGCAGGTCAACTTCAAGATATCCACAAAACGTTGTGACAAAGTTTTTTTGTAGTAATCTTTGAAGAACATTTTTAGCGGCTTTTAAGTTTTTTGGGGAAGACCTGGTAGATTTCATTATTTCAGGCAGGTATAATGTAAAATGTCTTGAAAAACCAAATGAGGAAAACAGACACAAATACTAGTTTTCTATTTTGTTGTAACACATTTTACATTCAAAGGTTTTCCTTGGGAAACCATTAAAGATTGTGAAAAACACAGTTAATTTTATCTTTATGTTAAATTATTTTTGGTGGCTTTTGACAAATTTTTTCCCAAGAAAATATGTGATTATGAAGCAAAAACCTTTAATGTATCTAAAAATGACAGAGCACAAGTTATAATAAAGACTAAATAGATTTTCATTTCATTTTATATAAATTACAGACGTAAATGAGTTTATTATTCAAATTCTCATGATCAAATATTCATGATTGAACTATAAGTGCTGACATCTGAACAGTGGATGTGCAAAGATTAAATTGAAACTTAGTTGAACGTTCTTATTATAAAACAAGTTGCATAACATCTACTGGGGTTCTTCTTCCTAGTGTTTATTAAAATTTCTATACAGACATAAACAACATAATTTTTGACTTTTATGCTCTCTTTCCAAGATAGTGTCGTTTTTTTCAATTGAAAATTTTTCAAAATTTATTTTGTTCATTCTTTTTTTACTTTGTTAGGATAAATTGGCATCGTATTTTTTACTTCACTATTTATATTCGGTATAAATATTCGGTATAAATATTCAGATTATATTCAAACGACCTGTATGAACTATGTTTTATTTTACATTGTGGTTTCAATGACTTACATGATGTATTATTTTTTTTAAGCGAAAATGACATAGGTTCGCGTTTTTGTTGGAATGTTTCTCATAAGGAATTTGGGAGAAATCCAAATGCATCTTGGAAGAAAAAAATCTGTTTAAAAAAAGATGAAACTAAGTACGTCCACCCGATGAATGAATGAGGAGATTAGACATGTTTACCAGTCTTTTTCTTCGCAACTTTTTTAGTTAAGTGAAATGAATGACTATTAAAGTTAAGTTGAATAAAAATTGGCAGTAAAAATTCATGTTGGATAGCACTTTTCTTCAATGGTTAACTCATTATTGTATTTGTCACAGTGGCAATGATTTCCCAGCTGCTACGGTATGTTCCTTTTCACAAATGGCACGATGGTGACTAGCAGAAGAGTTATGATCTTTAAAAGTAGATAATCGAAAGTTAGAACTTCCTGATTCAAAACTTGTGCTAAAATTTTGCAAATCAGTTTTTTAACTTTTGTTATATTTAGCCACGAAAACTGCTCCTTCAAGTTTTTCAAACTTTTTCTGATGGAAAAGACATCTTTCGAGTATATTTAAAAGTTTTCTTCTCTGTTCAAAATATTGCAACATTTTCACCTGGGAATTCAGAAGATTTGAAATTATAAAAATTATAATATCAATAGAATCTTTATAATCTTTTTCGTCTATTCTTCTTTATACTTTGAATAGAGCATTTTAAGTTTTCGGATGAATAACCTAAAAAGAGTTTTTTTACGCTATTGATATAAATAAAGAGTAATAAGCAGCAGTAATAAAACATATAAACAAATACTAAAAGATTATACGCAATACATGATCAAGAATTCACGTTTTTTAAAAAGATTGTATGTAAAACGATTTCAGATATTGTATATTATTTTTATTTATAAAAATAAGCCGATCGGTTTTTCTTATAAAAATTACGAATGTTCCGTTTGGTTATTGATATTTCCGATTGGTTTTTACCGACGACTGGCCAATATTTCACCCACTGCAAGATGAAAAAAATATCTGTACCATAAACTGTTCAAAAATGGGCATTAACCAGTATTCCAATTGGAAGTTACTTTAATTTGATATGACCTACAGTACAGCCCGAATGAAACTTTACATGTTCGCATAAGATAATTAACTTTAGAAGTTAAGGGTCTTTGTTTATTTAAGTTAACATGCATTTTCATGTTCAGTTCAATCGTGTGTCTAAACAAATTATGTTGAACACAAAAGATTTTAATGCTGACTTCATATAAGAAATAAAACTGTACATGCAATCTTTTGTTTTTCATGTAAAAATTCATTCTTTCAAGAATGCATGAAGTTTCTTTTGGGGCATACAAAAAAAAATCACAAATCAACGTAAACGTGCACAAGAAGAGGAATGGGAAAAAATGAATTTATGATACTTAAAAATTCTAACCTTATTCCATTCTCCATGTATGCAGTAGTCACGAAATCTTGTTGCTGAGGAGTTTTCTAACATACAGCCAGATTCTTTCATTAAGCAATTAACTGTTTTGCTAAAAATAAAAGAATTGAGTGGAATTAGAAATAAAAGAAAAAAGTAATTGTAACAAAACAATTCCGATAAGTATTTTTCACAAACTTACAAACTTATGCTACATTTTTTTCTTTTTTACTCTTAGAAATTTTATATTGCTACTTAGAGAAAAAAACTGTTATAAAACTTTTACTTTTAGTGTTCTTAAAAAGTATTTATTTTTGGTATAACAAAAGAGTAACATAAACCCAACAGAACATTACTAAAGAAACCACATTGAACAAACAAAAATTATTTTCTTGTTATGTGTTCAAAATTTTGAAATTCAAGAACTTCATTGGGTGGCTTATAGCACCCCTGAACCTCCAGAAAAATTATAGATGCATAAAGCTTTTGATAACTGCTGGCAAGGAAAATATTACTTATTTCTATATCTGGTATTGCACAGGTGATATGGAAGGGTGGTTGGTGTATATGTTTTAAGCAAAGGGGCAGATAAAAGGATCCACTATGAAATAAACCACAAATATTGATAGTTAATCAAGCTGCATTATGATCGGTTTAAAACGTTTTTTCTAGAGTTGGTGTATTCATTTTAGGAGTTGCAAATAATAACAGTATTTGTCCCATAATTTTTCAGAAGGGTTCTTTGATACAACTTATAGTCTGGCACACAAACAATAAAGTTTTACGATCTTAATTTTCACTTTTCTCCTTGAATGTTAATATTTTCCATTTTAATATTTTACAATTTTCCTGGCTTTGACTTTTTTTTTAAAATCACCCTCAGTTTAAAAAAAAAAGAAGTACAGCAGACCAACATATGTGTGTGTTAAGCTAACAAGATGTGATCATTAAACTTTTTGGTTGAAAGTGTCTCTTTTTTGTTTGAAAGAACAAGGCATTACCTTGTTTAACCCAGACATAAATAACAAGGTTTTCACCGCAAACTGGTGATGATCACATCTTGTTACATTAGAAGATCATATACACAAGTTGCGGAAAGATTTCATTCAGGAACGGTTTTATTTCGGAAAGGTCTGTTCACATATGCTCCTTTGTATCAGATTGTATTGTTCCGCACGTATATGAACTTGATGTGATGTAGTGGATAGGGCTATCGGAATGAAATCATTTCACTTCTCTCCTCTGTTCACATGTTCGTTTAATACTTATCGGAGAGGAATAATTCCATTTCGCATATCGGATAATAGGCTGGATCTCATATGGATAGAATGCCTATTAAGGTAGGTTTATAAATAAAAGTCTCGTTTTTCAATATAAAACTGATTCATGAAAAAAATATTGCGAAATTTTCATGTTAATTCTCCTTAAAAACAAAACTTTGCAATCACAAAAAGTTGTAAGAAATCAGAACCAGCAAGAAAAATAGAGAAGATTATTTACTGCATGATGATAACAGAGTTACAGGTTTTTTCTGCAGCACTCAAAACACAAGAACATAAGCTAGGTGGTGATTATGCAACAAAACATTCGTAAACAAGAGCGCAACAAGATTACCTATTATGAATCTATAAATGTTACATACTTGAGACCTAGTTTGTCAAGGTGCTGACCAATTAGCCGAACTACTTCTTCATCAAAGCGATTCAATTTTTTTGTAGAGATCTTCTCACGATTTCTCTCTTTCAAAGCAGCTACTTTATCACCATTTGAGGTAGAGGATCCTGATAAACCATTATGAGAAACCTCACAAAGGAGTGAACCATTCTCATCACTGGATTCATTATCTTGAGTTGTTCTTGAACGTGTTTGCATCTTATTTTTAGAACTCATTCGAAATGAATGACCGGAAGCTGAAGATCTAGTTGCTGAAGATAAGGATGATGATGAATACGTTGATCCTTCTATCCGAGATCTTTTAATGGGTGGTGGTGAAAATCCACCGGTTTCTTCGTCCTCGGAAGATTCCAGGGCGGCTTCCACTGCCTGTAAACACTCTATACTCCAAAATAACGAAATATTGACTGCCTTGTTGACGAAAGGACATGTATCAAATAAAAAACACAAAATTTGTTGAAGTCGCTGAACACTGTGTTGACAATATTTTCCATTTAATAATTGAAAATCTACTGAACTGAGAGAATCTGTTCCATTATAATCCAGTGAACTTTGTATTAGAAATAAAAATTGGGACAGGCGTTACCCACCTCTTTACCCTTCCATCAAAACATCATTCAATCGCTCAAATTTCTTGTGTTTTTTTTAAATATTAAAAGAAGCGAATTTGAAAACATGAGAAAAGTATATGTACCGGATAAAAAAATCGTGAATTTTTTAGCACGCTTCTTCTTTTTTTTTTTTTAATTCTCCACCTCGTCTCCGGGACTCTTTGCCTTTTGCTTTTCTATATACTCTGGACGGCGCCGTCCTTATATCAAAAGGACAAGAGACCCTGAGTTCGAGCAGTGAGAAAAGAATATAAAAACTGAAATGTGGTCAAAACAGTCAAACAATCAAACAGTCAAAACAGTAACCAAAATGTGCCTAATAAAAAGAACCATAACAGTTCTCGTTCTCCGATGAAGAAAATTCTGAAGATGTGATGCAACCTTATTATTTGAAGAAATCAATCATTCACCATAGAACAACTGTTATTGGGGAAAAAACGATAAAACTCTTTTCTTTCTAAAAAAATATATATAAGAGGTTATATGAAAGAAGACCACTCACAACACAACAACAAAAGATTTCAAGACACTTCTTCTGAAACATTTCAGTACCGGCATATACACATCAGTTAGTGTCTCAAGGATTCCGTTGTGACTTGGCATGAGAAGAAAGGACGAAATGTTTTGTGTACCATACCTGATGCTGGAAAGTCCTCATAATATTCTAAAATTATATCATCAGTTATGAGCATGACAAAATCCCCGACATAAACAAAATATATTCAAAATAAAACTCGCTGGTGATACAAGGTTAAGTTTCTTTTGTATCTTTCCGGTTTTTTTCTTAAAAAAAAGAAAAGAAAATAGATTAATTAATTTGACGTGGCCATTAGTAATTGATTTCTATTTTTGTTGAAAACTTTCTTTAACTCATCTATATGTGTGATGTAAAAAAACCCAGTTGCAATCAAAATAGAAAAGGAATTCGGTAAAAATATTTTATTCAATCGATCCGCACGTCCTTTTAATCTGGTAACCATAGCTACAACTAGCGTTTTTTTTTTTAATATCTCCCTCCATCCTAAATTTTATTTACTTTCTGTAATGATTTTGACTCTCCACCGCCTTGATCCTATATAATTGAAACATATTCACCAACTCAGGGGAAAATAACTAGATCGTCTTTGTTGCGTAAACAAGTTGATATGATAACAACAATGGAAAGTATATATCAATACAGCATCGTTTCCAGGGGACGAGGTTGCGTATGGATTCATACATCTGTCTCCGCCGCGAGAGGAAAGAGAGCATAGAAGTAACATATATAAACAAATCTTTTCCCTGCACAGTTTTTTTATAAACACCACCTTTATACGAAGCACCAGAGGTTCAAATTCACCAAAAAAGACCACTCTAGGCTCAAAATCATAGCGAAGAAAAAAAGATTTTCTGTCTGTTACAATTTCTATGCTTCAAAGAGACAGGTAGTTCTTCTCTCTTGGCGGTTTCGGAAGTTTTGAGGATATGTACTGATCTCTTGGTCTATATTAAATGAGCACCACTAAGGGACGCGGTACCTGGGATGAAAAGTGAGCGGGGGCCAGCTCACTTTGTCGAAATTGATTCTCTTGTTTTTGCAAGTGCTATTGTATGTAAACTTTTCATCCCTGGAATTCCAGTAGAATCCCTATTAAGCGGAAACCATTGGTGCATAAAAAATGACGTCCGCTTTCTAGAGACTTTTTTGAGAATTTGATTATCAATCCATTCATCCGAACACCACGGATTATAGGGTGTACACAAGGTATGTACGCTTTATAGATATTCCACTGTACGCGCATACGCCAGAAAACCTTCATATACTCCAGTACAATTCCTTCAGAAAACCTTCATATACTGCAGTACAATTCCTTCAGAAAACCTTCATATACTGCAGTACAATTCCTTCAGAAAACTTTCAATATGCTGCAGTACAATACACGCGAATTTTTCGTTTCAGATGTCCAAATTGCCTCCAATCATTTTACCGGGAGTTTTAGTAATAGAGATAATTACTAAGTAATAAAGTTAAAATATTATTGAAATAATAAATTTAATTAAAACGAGGTTGGGTGTAGCAACTACGTCAAAACATGGTGTTTAAACAGAAACTCGAGAAAGGTGTATTCCTTCAGAAAAACCTTGTTTTCTTTTTCCACAAAGATAAAAATTTATGGAGAAGTTAGTTTCGTACACACATTATGTCTGCTGGAGTGTTTAACACGAAGAGGAACGGGTGGAAGACATTCAAATTTTTGAGATTCGTCATACAACTATTTCGGTCGCGAATTTTGTGAAAAAAACACAACTGTGTAGAATAATGAATTTTTGATATTTTCAATATGAGCACTGCAGGTATACACCATGCACAGTTTTCAAATATTATTGTCATTCACGCTGAGCGAAAAAGAAAAACACAAGGCTTCGAAATACTTAGCAACTTTTAATTGAAATCGGGTTTCGCGGAAATTCGTTAGTTGTTTTGATTCAAGAGAGTAAACAGATCTTGTGTGAACATGCATTGATATTGCGATAATTTCAAATCAGTATTTTTCTTTTATATTTACAATATTTTCATAGACACGATCTTAAAACACCTCACAAATACTAAATATCTTCCTAAAATAAACGATGAAAAAAAATATTGTTGATATGCAGATTCTGAGCAGAAGAGAGTAACCTTTCTGCCATTCTGTCCGGGATTTTTGTTTCCTTTTAAATCAATTTACAGTACTGTAAACGATATAGACGTTGTTTTTTTTTGTTTTGTTTTTTTACTTCTCATAAAACTTTGGTTCCCATCAAGATGTGTCAATCAAGATTTGCATTGAAGTTTCGGTGATTTTAATATCGATCGTCTATCGGATTTACGAGAACAAACGATTATTTCTGGATACAAGGCTATCCCTAAAAGTTGCGGCTAACATGTCCACCAACAAGACGGAAATTCAGTTCAGCATTCGACCCAATGTTGCTGCGTCACGAGTTGGGCAGCGATGAGTTTGACAAAAGAAATTTATTAAGTTTAATGCGACGATTCAAAACGCCCTAGTCAGTTATCTTGCACCAAGGCAACTTTTGTTCTAAAGTGTCGATAACACGTGACCTGTTAGCTCCACCCAAGGTTCCCGTAATAATCAAGTCATTCAATTTCCTAAAGATAAGTAACCATAGCAACAATATGTCATCAAGACACCTGATTTCCATCACAGGTTGTACATCTTTTGCCGATAGTCGTTGAAAAGTCTCTTAACATATTTTCATCGGACAATTTCTCTTCATTTAAGTTTATGGTGCAAACCTTATAAATTTCGCCTGGGTTAGTGAGGTAAGGGTCAGATGTCAGTCGATTAATTCTCGTCATTTTCAAATTCAACTTACTTGAGTTGCAACAATGGCGCAACATTGGATACGCCCGTGCAAAAGCTTATATCTAAGTACTCAAGTGTATCAGCCACTTCTACCAACACTTCCAACTCGCTGATCTGTTCGCAACCTTTCAAATTCAGATATCGAAGATATTTCAACCCAACTGTTGTTCATAAAATAAAAAATATCAAAACAAGCCATCTATGAAATCCAGTCTAGCTCTCCAGACAAGCGTTCAGTTTTTTTAAAAGTGACAAAAAATAGTCAATGTTATCGCTTATTATAGATTTGAACAGGACGTATGCTCAATTTTGACCTGGTGTTACCAAGGAGACGAAGTACTGAAACCTTTAAGGGAAACTCTTTAATCTCCGAAAATGAAAGTTCAGTTTCAATGAAGCAAATACAATATTTTTTTGACTTTTTCAAAGGGTACATGTTCATGACACGCCTTTGCGACAATCCCGTGCAATCCAAACAAATCAAAATTTTCCAAAAAGTTCAGTTTCGAATGAATTTTGGTAAAAATACATACTCAAATGTTGCAGACCAGAATTCGTGACTTTTACACCGTTGGCATCAATAGCGGTCAACTTGTGATCTTTTCTAGGATCGGACCCAATGCCACCATATTGAGTTAACCACGTGATACTCGAGGCAAATTTCACTTTACCACCGTTTCGTAACATCCACTCCGCAGCTGCCCTGAAAGACATAACAGGGAAAACCGTTTCAATGTGAACAAACACGAGAGGTTTCCACAGGTATCCTGCAAATGGGAACGGAAATGGGAGCTAATCAGGTTGCAGCCGTCAAGGTTTTCCGTTCCCGTGTACCAATCAAAAATCCGCGTTAAGCAAAGAATGCAATCGATTCATTTTTTGTGTGTGTCATTCGATGAGAGGAACTTTCGTTTGGAGATTTGAATTAGCTTTTCGATTTCATGCGCACTACATAAGCATTTCACAAAACTTGACGCACTCAGACTCACACCTTCTGAGAAACTCAAAGCAACCATACGTACGAACCTGTCAGGACCGATTTCTTTTATTCTTTGTGTATCTCTCCTAGAAAAACAGTCTGAAATCAGATAAATAGGAAACCTGGCGTCCAGTTCTCTTCCACTATCTTCACATAAAGTCCCTGGGTTCGGAGCCGGACGAAATGTGTTTCTTGTAGAGGAGGAAAAGAGTGACATTGAGTTGAAGTTAAAATTTAATCACTGATGATAAAGATAAAAAATTACCTTATCGATCACACTCTGGAGGCTTTAGCGATATTAAAGGTCATTACCGATAAAGGGTTAAGATTACCGATAAAGGGCTAAGATTACCGATAAAGGGTTAAGATTAACGATAAGGTTATACCGATTAACGGTAATCGCTACCAATATCATACATTACCGAAAAGATTACCGATTATCAAATCGATAAATTCAATGTCCTTATTTCCCCTTGGACAGTCACAAATTATTCTTAGGTTTTAGAAAAATGAAATGACAAAGTATCACGTGACAACTGCAATACTGACCTGTTAAAGACCTCAATAAGCCAACCATAAAAACATCGCCTCCTTTCACACATCATGGCAGATATTACATTCCCCCTCAACACCTTTGTATAACATGCAGCCATGAAGAAAGATCGCTTGTAAACAATAGTGTAGCTATCCTTTCGTATACTGTCTAATTTACGTCTAAACAATACACATATGAAATCGACACATATGAAATCGACAACCGAAATCTCATCCGTTGTTGTGTATCGCTCATTTACCAACTGGCGTTTACTGTTATTACTTTACAGAATCAAAGCAAAGGTGCAATAACTTAGTAGATAGAAATCATTGGCGAGGTAATGGGAAGCTTTCTCAGGAAACATAAATAAGTGTTCATTAAATATTGGGTTTATAGTCCACGCGAATGAGTATCGCGAATGAGTATAGGGAATTAGAACCTCAATCAGGCGTAGCGTAGAGGATCATGATGTTCAAAGATATTGATACAGATGCATGCATATATTCACGTATGCTCCATATACTACTCATTTACGAGAACTGTAGACTTTCAAAATTGACTATACCTGTTTAAAAAAAGATCAAAATACCACATAATTGTCCGAACCATGCTCTTCACAATCAAAAAATCAATCAATCAATCAATCAATCAATAAGCTATCGTTGTTTACGAAGTCTTACAGTTTCCAAGACACAAAGTGGATTAAACTTTAATATCCAAAATTTACAATACATACAATACAGAACAATATAATTCTGATAATTTATATGAAATAAATAAATTGCTTCACGAATAACGAGCTATTTTATAATGTATGAACACATCAGGAAGTTTTGTGTGGGGAAAATAGTTTCACCTCGTATCCTCTTATCTTCTCAAATGAATTAGGAGGCTTTAGAAAATTACAAGGAATCTTCAACATGCCCACGTGAATAAAAGCCAGTTAAAATGAATTATTTCCAGTTGACACACTTAGTCAAAAATGTCAACAAACGTCAGCCTTCGAATGTTCTTAACACTATTGGATATCTAAAATTTGAAATTCACAACGGATTTGCTTTTGACATTTCCGATTTTAATGGAGTTCAGTTGATACTGCTATGATAGAATTCTTATGTTCGACTATTATAATGAAGTTTTCCTGTAAAATGTAAAAATATTTTCTTAAGAACCAACGTTCCTTAGCCTCGATTTTTATTAATGTTCTTACACCCTTTGTTCTTATAAAATGGAAACGTGTAGCATATTCAATGGAGGGAGAAAAGGAGGGGGAAAATCTGTTTGACAAACTGAACAGCTAGAAATGGAACCGTCTAATAAAAACATTCGCAAGTACACCATCTTTAATAAGATTGAAAAATCGTCGTTGTAGAACGCAAAGATGAAGCTCTTTCAACAAGTAGCTTCGCCACCATTATTGATAACTCATGCGCCATCATCTTCGCAATCGTCAAAACTTTCCAAGAGAAAATCCACTCGCTCTTTGATCTAAACGAAAAAAATAAATGGAAACAAAGCAAACATTATAACGAATTTCCATTTCGAATAAATTTGATCATTCTTCTTCAACTGATATAAAAAAAAGAAAAAAAGAAAGAAACTTAAAAGCAAAAAAAACTTCCCACTTAAAGAAAACAAAAAGAAAAGAAAAGAAAAATAAAAGCAACTGAACCTGAGCTTTTGTAAACTTCCCGTCGAATTTTTGAAATATTTCATCCATAACAACTTGGTTCACTTCACCAGCATGCATGACAATCGTTAGAAGAAGTCGGTCGGTTGCCCTAGAAAAAAAGAACGAGCTTTTATCCACAATACGGTATGGCGCGCGCTTAGAAGTGACAAGCCCACCACGATACTTGTGATAACTAAAACTTCAAGATATTTGTCGTAAAATCACAACACAATCATAAACAGAAAAGATCGACTCACTTATCCCAGGGATCAGTGTTAGTTGCAGAGTTTAGATGATTTGGTGAATCGAAGTTTTCACTTTGATTTACTTGTTGTATTTCTTCCACAATCGATTCTCCTATTTCCTCATCTTCTTTTACTTTCACCACGTCATTTTCTTTCGTCACGTCGACACTGTTATCGGATGACGTTACACATCCTTCCCTATCATAAGAAACTAATTGACTTGATGGGAAATCTTCAGTGCCTGCATGAAACTCTATCACTGTTTGCGCATCCCTTCTTTCCAATGTGATGATTTCAGATTTTGGCAACCTCCTTGGAGTGACACTTCTCCTCTCTACATTTCTAGATGTTCTTCCGCTGTTATTTAGGCCTTCCACACTTGAAGAATGACACACAACAGCAGAAAATGAATCAAATGTCAAGTCTTGCCCAAACACCTCTGCAGTTTCAACTAATACTCCTGGTTTAAAAGGCACAGAACCGGATGAAATATTAAACTGAGCATTTTCAGTTTCTAGCAAGCCAACGTCATCGACAACTGGAGTACAGGAAAAGTTCTCTTCTGATTCCTTTTGCAATTGAGCAGACATGTTTTTTTCCCTCATGATTCGATCAACTTCATCATCAGCCTGATCTTTCGAATCCGTAATAGTCACGCAACCAACAATATCAGATGTAAACTTAGTTGTCGATGAAACTACTGCGAAATCAACTGCTTCGGTTTTTATAACCGTTGATTGGCTGTTTTTTGATTGATAACCATTGTTTACCGTTTGATTCGAATTCATTTCATTGGCTAATTTCTCATCGCTGCTTCCATTTTTCCAATCAAATTCCTTACATTTTTCGTTATTCAAAGAAACCAAGTCAACAGTTGCATGTTTTCTGTCGACATTTTTGGAATTATTAATCTCAACTGATAACCCTTTGAAAAGAATTACATCACTGGAACTCAAAGAAACAAATTCATCGCAATGTAACGTTTCTCGAGAGTCACCGCCAACAATACTATCAGATTTTGTAAGGATTTCTATATTGCCAGTCAGATGGGTTTCAGCTACACGTTTCTCACTGTCCTCGTCCTTCAACTGTTCCTTATGACTTTGATTAGATTCTAAAGTTGGAGTTGTCAAGTTTTTACCACCAGTATTCGTTGTGTTCGTATTGGTCAATGCCTCGTCCTCGACAGTTGGCAGACATTCTGCTTCAGCAGTTGTTGAGATGCTTACGATCTTTTCATCTTTGTTGATATGTGCCGCCTCTAAACATTTCTTCTTGCTTTCCATTGGCAATGATTCTTGCAATTCACCATCTGTCAAATGCTCTTCTGATGATGTTACTGTGGTCACGCTCGAGTTTCCACTGGTATCTGCTTCCAAACTTTCACCTGTTTCAATATCAGATGCAGTAAATACGCTTTTCTGTGCCTTAGTTCTATTTTTCTTTCTCTTGGTAGCAAGTTGTCGTAATTTGCTAGCAGCAATATTCGTGTTTGATTTTATTCTGGGAAATTTTAGGCTGCTGGTGTTACCTCTACTAACTGATTCAGACTTCCTCCGACACCTTTGCTCATCATGCAATTGTAGGCTGTGCTCACCATCCGGTGGTTGGTAGGCTATTTCTTCAAAGTCATCAATCTCCTTTGATCCGGATGAAACAGCAGCAAAATCTATTACTTCGAATTCGTCACCATCACTAATATAAAAAAACACAAACGAATTTAAAAAAACATATAAATCAAAATAATATATATCAATATATCAATATAAAGTCAGTGCACCAACAGATACAGAATCCAATATCTCACCAAAAACCAATGAGTTGATAAATATAATGTCAATCAGCTCATTGTTAAGAGCAAAAAAGGGAAAAAAACCAAAACACATTCAACCTTAATGTTGAAAGGGGCAAACACACATAAACACATTGTCCAAATTAGAATGAAATACTTACCACATTGGTGGTGGGAGGTCTGGAAACAACCGGATAAATTGATTAGTTATATCTTGGTTGCAACGAAACAAAGGCGATACTGCTTCGACAATTTTGTGCGGGTCCTTTTCCTTCTCCAGTACTTCGAGAATCTTTTGGTTAATTTTGGCATACCATCCCGGAGTATTAAAAAAATATTGTTCGCACGACAGATGAAAATGGACAATACTGTCGTAAATAAGCCAATGCTGAAACTGAAAAAAAATCTCGAAAGATTATGAAGGCAATGTTTCGATGGTGTAGTGGAGGCCCGTGTTTGAGTCTCAGTCGTGTCGTATCTCGATAATTCACTCCGATGCGCTTTAAAAGCAGCGTATCAGCCCATTTGGATCCATCAACTGACTGCACACTAGCCTTTGCGTTAGGACAACGCTATACGTATCTCTGGCGGTAAGTCAACTTCCCAATTGGGCAGGTGGAAGAACCAACCGATATGGATGGAAGCCCAAGGACTCAAAACTCCGGGTTATTTATTTACTAAAAACTAAAAAGGCATTTTGTGTGTCCAAAAAATATCATATTTAAATCACATACCTTCCCTACATGCCTTGCTTCGTGCTGCTCTAAGAATCCAGCGAAATTATCAACTAACTCCGGATAACCAACAAGTAAGTCGGCCACACGGTAATAACTTTCCAGCTTGCTCAAACGGTTCTTGCTATCGTTTTGAAGCAATTCAAAAAATGCTGCAAGCAACTCTGGTTCGTTGACCAGTGTTTCTTTAACACGATTGAAATATATTTTGACAAATATTTGAGCTTTCTTCTTTAGTCTTTCGTTATAATCGAAAACATACTTGCTGGAAGGTGGCTTTTTTTGTTTGATTGTTTTCACTTTTTTGGGAGTAATAGTCTTTTGTTGCAATGTTGAATTATTGTTTACTTTGTGTGTTGTTGGAATGGCATTAACTTCTTGTTCAATATTAACCAAAATAACTTGTTTGTTTTCATTAACCTCTACAAGATCTGTTTCCGCATCCGACCCTACAGGTCCAGAGTAGCAGGACAGTGATGACGTCCTGTCTGGTGATACCGTTGTGTTTTCTGTTAAGATGTTGGTGGCAGGAGATTCCCCAATGTTGCCAGGATGACAAATGGTTATTTTTGCTTCATCCTTAGCTTCATTGGTAAAGTGAAAGTTGTTTTCATCAATGTGACTGGCGGGAAGATTACAACTTTCCAGTTCTTCTTTCGACTCTCTATCAACAACACTCTTAACATTTTCCAAATCTGTACTTACAGTATCTGGTTTTGAAACAACTTCAAGTTTATTCTGTTTCGCTATAGCAGTGCCTGGTGGCAACGGCAATAGCAAAGTCATGGATCGGTTCTGTAAATTATCACCTCCCAATGCTTCACTACTCGGATTCTCTTTCACTACATCAGTATTCTGTGTCACTAACACCTTAGATTCTTGGCTACTTATAATCATACTTTTCAAAGGTGTTTTTAAAAACTGTTTCACATCTTTTAAAGATGTTTCCTGAAACGGTTTCGAAGGACTCAATAAATTTAGTGGAAACGACTTCGGACTTGGTGGTAAATCGTTGAACAGCTGCGTAACTGGAGTATTGAAATTGTCTAGAGAGTCTGTTTTTGTTGGTGTACGTAATCCAATGGTGTCAGTAGACACGAAAGAAGCAGTGGACGAAATGGCAGTGTCAGATACCACAATGGACTGAGAATTACTGCCTATAGCAGGAACATGGTCAGCAGAAGAATTAAGGACTTCGATAATCGGTACACCAGTTTGTTGAGCAACAGAAGACTTTTTAGACGTTGCATAGTGAATGCCATTATAACCACAGGAACTTATTGGTATTACAGCAGTATCGTGATCATCAGTATTAGATCGTATTGTATTCATTCCATCAGTAAATGAGACAGACATTTCATCTGGTGTATAACGTAGAGACCTATTAACTTTTCTGTGAAAATTACTTTCCGAAATATCTGTTTTTGTTCTATCGACTTGAGGGTTTCCTTTGAACTTCAGCATATGCAAAGGATCAGAATAACACTGACGCATCTGGACATTAGTGGAACATGCATTAACAGGCAACGGTGTTGAAGATATCAAATGTGGGCACAACACTATCGGTTGATGTGCTACATCTGCACCAAGAAGATTTGGTAAAGTAACAGAAGTTGTATTCTGAAACAAAATATTGTATTTAAGTGCGTTTCAGAATTACGTGCACACTTTTTATAAGATTGCTTGGCATTTAGCCAATTTTCAACAGATTTTAATAATTTTGGTATCGGATGGAAAGGTATTATTGAGTTCTATAATATGCAAATTTACTTTAAAAGAAGAACTTTAGCTGAAAATTGAAGATGAGTTTTGCCAATATGATAGTTAAAACAATTTTCATTGCATATTATAGTGCTCAGTAATACCTTTCCATTGATACTAAAATTCACAAAAAAAAATAATATATTACCTCGATTCTATTGCACTTGCCATCGTCAGGGGTATTAGCATTACTGACAGGTGTTGTGTTTTTCGGAGCTAGCTCGAAAAGGTCATGCCTTGCTTCATGATGGCTCACAATTCTTTTCTCTTTTTCTTCAGTATACTTGCACTTCAATTTCCTTTTTATTTTTAAAAACCAGTATGGAGCTAACTTTCGTTTCCATGCATTATGAGGGAGATCACAAAGGGAAACAGATGATATATCTAACAAAAATGACAACAAAAATCAAAATCAAATTCAATCTTTTGGCTTCATAGGATAAACCTAGAATCTTCTCAAAACCTACTCCCACATTTAAAATGGTAAAAAGGTCAATATACACTTTACCTCTGGGAACAATGATCTTGGTCTTCACCTCAAAGTCAGGCAGATATTTTTCCTTTTTAACTACTGCTACTGGATTACGACATCCTCGACTGGAACAAAGATTTTTGACTCGAACTTCAAGTTGTCGTGGTGTTTTAGTTGGTAAAAGATGCTGAGCTATTAAGTCATATTTATCTTTCATTTTTCGCCACTGCTCAAGTCCAATAGCTAATAGATTATCTTCAGATGTCAAAAATTTCATTCGCTGACCAGCAGATAAACCTTTGGTCTTTTCAGGTATCATTCCTTGTTCTGGTATCAACTCAATATACGTGGCAAAATATGGTTCGACAGAAAGTAATTCTGCAATACTGTCATTGACTGGGTTTCTGCCGTTCAGCTTCTTAGCATGCTTAGTGGCTAATTTTTTTCCAGCTAACGAACTTGTGATCCTGTACCAAAAGTAAGTAAACAGCAATATAAAAATTGTAAATTATGTAACCCTTTCTGTGACAGTTTGAAACAAGAAAGGAAAAATTATATATGTCAAAAAACATTTGATAATCCTATAATATGCCCTCATATAGTTGACCAAGTTAACAAAGTAACATCAAAATAGAAACTACCAGAATAATAAACTCTAAAAGGTTTTTTTTTTTTGACATTAAAACATGCAAAAAAATATATACCTATATGCATCAGATATACCAGGTGTACAAAATGTGGAATGGTCTGCTGCTATGCTGCAATTGGTTTTATTAGAGTTCTCTAATGCTTTGTCATGAAACATGGCCAACTCGTCTATATATTGCTTGCATTGTGTACACTCATGTCGTAATGTTTGATTGGTACAGGAAAGTAAATAGATTTGAGCCAACAATTGAACATGCTATTAAGAGCAATAAATAAATAAAACAGATAATTCTAAAGAACTGCTGCATTTCATACGATCCTCGTTGTGTAAGCAAACCTTGTTGATACTGATACTAGCAAATCTATACCTGCTGCATCTGTGAAGATATTTGTTGGCGTTGTTTATAAGTGATTGTAAGATTTTGCGCAGCTTCCGTCAGTTGCGGGATAATAGCTTCACTTCTACAAGAATTAACAAAAGTTATGAGAATCTATCACCCAAAAATCATTTTTTATTAATTTTGCTTTTGTCTAATTTTAAAAAATATCTGACAAAAAAAAAAAAAAGCTCACACATGTAAGAGATGAAACAAGAACTTATGCATACAATGAACAGAAAAACACATACTGGCTAATGTTGACGTCAGATTCCCAGTTATCACAGTACTGATAACACACATCAGTATTCATATTATTTTGTTCGTAACCAAGCAAGAGTTCGTTGAAGAGTTCCTGCAACTCCTTTTGTGTTACTCGAGTCGCTTTGTCATCACGAAGCTCTTCAGTTTCAACCTATATTTGTTGTCAATAATAGTTAAACTTGCTGTTCGTGACATTGATGGTGATCTGTTTTTGAAACCATTACAACAGTGTCAAGGAAAAAATGGTAAACATTAGAGCCTTTATAATAGAGAAACAATCATTTTCCAGAACAAAATCATGCTATCAATCGGCTACTGAGCTACATTGGTACCATTGAATGTGATCTGATTTTATAAGAATTTTTATGACAACAACAGTGTCAAGGAATTAACTGTAATCATGAGAGCTTCTGTTTACTACTGTGTACAGTACAGCCTGAAAGAAACTTGGAAACCAATATTTGTTATTCAAAATTTTGTTTAAATGTTAGTATGTTGGTGGAAAGTTTTATAAAAAATATTGACTGGATAAAGTTTTGCAAATCCGTAAATTAAAGACAAACTTTCACAAATGGAAATTTTGAAACAATTTCGCGGCCCATACTCTCGCATGAATTCATGAAAGTTTCTTCGAATCTTTGTAAATTGAAAAAAATTGTTTCGGAATTTGTGTTGGTTGGACAACTCTTACACCACTTATTTGTGATAACTACCAATAGGTGAAGACGATTTATAACAAAGTTGGGCTATTCCGAAATAATGACAAAACAAATTTTAGCAGGAAGATATTTTGGCGGAAAGAAAGTTTGGCGGATTTGGTGGAATTTAATTTGGCAGATGACAAAAAATAGCTGTTTTTATACTGAGACTACTTATTCATGATTGTAAAGTAAGCATAAAAACAGGCTTCTACATTATTTTTACCAAAAGTGATCATAATAAAGTAATCGGTTTATAGGCGTCGTTTCGATTGCTTTAAAAAACAATTTAAAGTAACCTAGACAGTTTTTAAGTTGGGTAGTTCAATTTATAAAGTAGTCCCAGCATAAAAACAGCTAATCTTAATTTTGGCATGAATTTAATATGGCAGATGACCGAAAAAACTTAGTAAAATGGGAGATTCTTTTTGTTAAAAGATTTGGACAACAAACATCTTTTCCTTTGTAAAGTGTGCAAAAATTAGATTAGGTGATGAAGGTATATGTTAGCTCTCGTTTTCTAATTCACATCCTCTCAATGATCTCTGCAAAGTGTCAAAAATTCCTGCGTGAAATTTCAATACTAAAAAAGAACACGAGATAACTGGACTCTAGAGAAATGCGCGAAAATTCAAAAAATCTAAATTTGGTGGGAATTTAATTATTTCTTTTTTTTTTTTTTTTTTTTTTGGGGGGGGGGGGGGGGGGGGGGTATATCAATTTGGCAGGTGGCAAAAATAAATAATTTTGGCGGGAATTTAAATTGGCAAATCTGCCAAATTTTCTTTCTGCCAAAATTTCTTCCATTAAGGTCATAATTTTCTTGTAAACAGTTCACATTGTAAACATAATGTAAAATGTAAAATTCAAGGACCTGATATTTCTGAAATTTGTTATTAACAGAGCCCTCATTTCCAAGGCATCTTCTAAACCACAAGTCCACACAGTATAGAGGTAAGGTAAGTGTGGCTTTCCAAATAATCCCAGTTGGAGACCTCAATAAGATTTTTGCGTTTTTCACTGCTCTTCTTTTTCTTTCTTTGTTGACTATCAGTTCCAAAACAGCATTCAATCACTGAGTTAGATCCACTTTTATTTCCTAATATTTTCCAAAACATTACATCAGAGCAAACCATTGGTTATGGAAAGGATCTTTGAATAAATTTCTGCGTCTTGTGAGTAATTTTATTCTAACGTCATTTGAGAATAGACCTTCCTCACATTTCTGTTTAAACCTTGTGTTATGGCCTTGTCAACAAGTTCCGATTGATCAGTACTTCCAAAAGGGATCAGAATTCTCCAAATTGTTTGAACTTAAATCGATTACTCTCAAAGACTGAAGGGGAAATTGTTCAAGCCTAAGGGCTTCTAGTTAACTTTCACTCGGTGTCTTTAGAAGTTAACAGTCTTTTGCTTCTTTAAACATGCATTTTTATGTTCAGTTCAAACATGTGTCTAAACAAACTGCGTAAAATACAAAAGATTTAAATAATTTTAATGACCTCAAGTAACAAAAAAACTGTACATGAAAATCTTTTATTATTTTTGTGTTAAAATTCATTCCTTCACGAATAAATTTATTTCGGGCTGTACTATTACTTTTCAAATTTAACAGCTTTTCTACTCATTCTTTTCGCAAAGTTCAACCAGGGATACTAATTTCGGATTCTGCCAATTTTCAATAAAAACTTTTAACGACTTTTAATAAATTATTTTTAAAAATAATAAAAACCAGTCATGATCTTGAAGCTGATCATGATGTCAAAGAGTTAAAGAAGAAAATGGTGACACATAAATCTGTAAATAACACATGCAAGTTTGGTGATGATGTGACAAATACCTATTATTTTGTGAAAACACTGAGAAAAAAAATAGCAGAGCAGCAAAGCTTCACCTTTAAGGAATTTAACAGATGCTTACTAGCAGTTTAACACTCAAAATACCTCAGTATCATTTTCAGCGGCAGCTTCCATGTAATTGAAGTCTTCGTCATTTAGTTCATCCTCGCCAGTATCGTCTAAAGCTTTCATGGGCTTTGTGAAATCACACAACCAATTCTTCCAAAGTACTTCATCGGGATCGTCGTAATTCTGTACACTGAAATCAAGGGCAGTGGAATCTGGAGGCTGAAATAGAGCTTCTAATTCTTCAACTTCCACACCAGGCATTGGCAAGCGAGAACGAGTTCGAGATGATATCAAGTCTATTTGTTCTTGATCCATTTTGGTGGGTACGTTTGGTACTTTGAAAAGCTCCTTCTTGGTAGCGCTGCTCGGAACTTCTTTTGCAATTTCAACATTCTGTGTCGGAGTTAATACCAACGTACTAGTGTCTGATTCTGTGACGGTATCCTCTTCTGTGTGAGAAGCAGTAATGTATGGAGATTGGAGTTCACTGTGAGCATCGCTGAATGTGGAAAAGTCTTCGTCACTGGCTTGTGATGTGTCCCCTTCTTCTTCCTTAGGTTGGTATTCTTCATCATCAGAGGAACTTTCATTAAAATTAAGTTCAAGGAACTATTATAAAATAAACATTATTATCAAAAATGATAAATGCTTCACAGCTTTACACTTTTTCCAGCAACGACTTTGTGTATCACTATTTTAAAGAACCACCCGACATCTCTTAGAAAACTAGACCATCGACAGCCCGGGTCATTTTCATGGATAATGATACACAAAGTACTTATTCTTTTTCTACTAAACATGCTAACACGTTACAGAGCAAAGCCAGATTACAGTGCAGATCAAGAATAGGAAGGTAAAGAGTTTTCGGAAAAATATTAAAACAGCACAACCCAATGGCCTACACAATGCACAACAATTTTTGTGGAACTTCTACATTGGTACCAACAATAAATGAAAAAGGCAAATAACGAATAAATGAGCTAGACTGGTACTGTTTTTGAAGGTGTTCAAAGATGTTGGACGGTCAATTTACCATGTTAAAACGAATTGCACATGGATTTTAAGTGGCATATTGGAGAGAGTTGTTCAATCCGTTCAAACATGTTATATAATAAACCATATATAACGTTAGGTGTTTGAACCATTTGCTCCGGCCTTAACACAAGTAATTTCCAGCTGATCTGGGATGCTTTTCTCTGTATTAATATCACCCACAAGTAACACAATTAATTGCTCAACAATTGAATTCAAATTTCGCTAATCTTGTACTGTCTTAGGTTCTTAGGTTCAATTGCTTGACACGGTGACTAGAATTTCTGAAACTACACTGAATTAAAAAATGGTTTCTTATATTTTGACCAAGTCCGTTTGGTTTGTAAAAAGATCAAATACGGTACTAAAACTAGAAGACTACCTTGGGTTTCTTTTCCTTATTATCTTCTAACGGCAATGGTTGCTGACCAAGAAGTTTCGCCTTCGAACGCGTTAGTTTTGTGTCTTGAAGCACTTCTTCAGAATATGAACCAGCACTATCAGCAACTGTCTTTGCATATTCAATCACTCTTTTGTCCGCCAAAATATGCTGAACAAAGAAACGAATAATTAAAACAAATACAATGGTGAAATTGGCAAAAGGTTTTAGAAAATAATTGATCAATATCCAAGGACTTCACTTTTAAGGTTATTTTAAGTTAAAATAAGGTTATTTTATTTTTATTTATTTTTTTATTTTTGTTATTATTGGTCAGCGCGGAAAGCAGCTAATCTTTCATTAGCGTTTGTACGTCCGTCTGTACGCAATTCCAAGATTTTTTGTCAACAGTTGTAGGCTGATTCCGCAAAACATTGAAATAGAGGCTGTCCACAAACCGTGGTTAATGTATGAATGGTACACTACAAGTTACATAAAGTAATTTAATTATTGTGAGTGCGGCCTAAAATACAGAAAACGTGCAATCCTAATTTGTGTTACAGAGAACGACACAGCACTCAAGGTTAGAAAATTCTTACTGCTTCTTTTTATAATGACATTGATTTTGTGAGAAACTGTTCGATTCCATTTTCGATTTTTATTCCCTCCTCTTCTGTCCCCCCTCTCCCCTTTTTGTGGCCTTTTAAGTGTGTGACACACTTAAAATTTCACAAATTCCCTGTTGATGAAAATACAAAAATACACAAAATATTTCCTGGGTGTCTAAAAACAGGTAGCTATATAGCGTTCTCTTAGCTATATAAATTCACTTCACACCCACACCACACACATAGTATGGAGTAGAGAGAGACGCTGGTTGTAGTGGCAGTTTCTGTACTTTTAAAATTTGTTGGGTAGGATGGGTGTCCGGTCTTGTGTTAACTTAAGACTTGTTTACTCTTCTAATTTTATTTTAAAAACAAAAAAACATGAACGAAAATTTAGATAGTGGATAATAATGGTTGTTGGGGGATGACAAAAATTAAACTTAAATAGCAGCACCCCTATACACAATTTGGACTAATATTAACAGTCAAATAAATCAAAGAAAATAATTGATATTGATATGAAACTTGATATTGGGTAATCTCTTTCCCGTGAAGAAGCGTTATCTTTTTTTTTCTTTTAAGGTTCTTGTTGTTTTGACTATATCGATGTATTAACCGATTCGTTTATGCACTAAAAATTCTATTTTTTCCTAATACACTCTTATAAATTTCACCAAAAATATGACACTGTGATGGAGTTTCTATTAAACTTGTCAGAGCAAATCCGAGAATAAAAGACTTTTTATCATTTTATTTTGATAAAAATGATCCAAAAGAAAGAAAGAAACTTTACATTTCTACTTAAGATTGTTAGCTTTCTCTATCAAATCGTGTTGAAGACAATGACTTCATGTAGCAGACTTTACAAATCTTTTGCATTTTTATATAAAAATTCATTCCTTCACAGGTGCGTCAATTTCTTTCAGGCTTTACTGTATATATACCAAGGAAAGAAAATTTCACTGGGAAAAAATGGATTTCACGTAAAATTAAATTCTTCTGAAAGGAAAGAATACTTTTTGCCTCAATGTCTGTCAACGTATGCATGGTAATATTTAATTTTAAAAAATATGAAGACTAATTATTTGCGAAATTAACTCCTGGGAAAAGTTTACTTTATATCAATTCGCAAAATTAAATTTTCACGAAAACTGCTACTATGGATCAGACTATCGACCTGTAATGGTTCCAAAGAATGATTCATTATGATTCATTTTTGCAGGACAAGATAAGCGTTCAAGGAGTGAACTGCAACTAAGCCAAATATTCCTGCGACACTTCCTTTTGACCTCAAATTTGTGAATTTTTGCCCATTTACTTTTGGGAGATTATCAAAATATGGGATATTGCAGAATTTCTTTTTAAATTAATGAAATTTCTAAAAATACTTGTGAGAATTAGTTAGAAATTCATCACTAGTGGATCTGAGATTGTATAACAGTTATAGAATTTATTTTTTAGGTCCTTTGTTGGTGGCATCATCTCTGGTATTATTTATCTCTTATCTCCTGCCAGAACTCCTCCTCAAAACTTGACCTTGTCAGAATTACCTGGACTTGTCCGAAGTCTTTGAACTTCTTGCCTTATCTGAACTTGACCAGATTTTACTTTAATATTTCCAAAAAAAATATTTCCATTGCTCAATTTTGCATAGCTATCTTTGTCACGTAAGAAGTATGCTCCAGGTTGTCTTCATATATTCTTCAGTTTTTTACTTTGGCACATATTTTGTCACATTGTACTTAACATTTTTTTATAATAGATTGAGTTCATAATACATGAACAATTGTATTCAATACTCCAGTATAAGGACTTCAGGTTGAAAATCTACAGTTATAAAGGATATCAAATTCGGAATAGAATGTAGTTCTTGCCGCCGCAGGAGAAAGGTTGTGAAATTTAGTAAATACACGTGGAATGTTATAAGTGTTATAGTGTACTACTTTTCTGGTATGCCCAACCGCGCTGACCTTCAGGCCCCAGGGCCTCTTGTTTTATATTAATCAATGTCACATCCAAGATTTTTGTGCAAACCATCAGATAGCAATATGTGACCGGTTCACAAATATGTAACCGGTTGTGGGAAAAGGGACCATACAATTTTTCAGTATTTTATCAGACACTCAATGAATTTTGTTCTATCATCTATGGTAACTTTTTAATGCAACAAGAGAGAAAGACACTGTGTTGTTTTTAAACAAAAAGAAGCAGTTGGAACAGCAAAATATAAGATTTGCATATTATTACTGTTTTAATCAAAATGTAAAGCGATAGTTTTGATATTTTGCATCAGTTTGATTGCCTCTTTTGGTTCCTTAAAACAGAGAAGAAATCAGTGATAAGTGGATGTTTGTCCGCTATAATTTTGTGTTATAAAATATTTTGGTGGTTTGTTGTGATTTGATACGAAGTAAGTATTATATTCCAATGTTTACTTATGATATAAAAACTATCCTTAAAATATGTGATTTTTTGTTAACTTTATTTTAGATTGGAACATTTGCTGTACAAATGTGCTTTTCAAAGATGATTTCATTGAAATTTGAAAGAAGAGCAGCATACTCCAGTTATTATTTCAAGCTGCTGTTGTATTAAAAAGTCTCTTTACGGATGAAATCATAATATTTTGATCACGTGTTCATAACATTTCTTTTCTATTGAAAATCATAACCCACTTGTAAAATTCAGCATGTACTCTTATCGAAAATAAAAACCTCTATTGATCAAAAAAGATTGATGAGTCAACACCAGAGGAAAGTCATGAATTTGAATCAGTTCTATTGATTAATCCAATCATCATTATGTTTTGGATCGTATTATGTGTTTAACTTGGTTTTTATGCACCCAAATGAAATGGACTATATCAATTGTCCAGAATGAAAATAGCCTGAAGTTTTATATTTTTTGAACTGCACAGCAATAATAATAAGAGTTATGTTTAGAGCTATATTTATAATTAGAGTAAGTCTACTCAAGAATACTTTTAATTCCAGGACCTGCTCCTTACATAGATGTGATGGCCTTGTTAGAGGATCTATTGAAAATTAATTTTTTTTTCATTATCACTTAACAAACAAATTGAGTTTTGAATTTTTTAGCATCAATAATTTGACTAAGAAACTGTGATAATATGCATTCTAAACTGGACTGTTCTAAACTAAGGGCACTCCTTACTTGTTGAACAACTCCTTCAGTATTTTAGTATTTTACTATCTCTGATTATTTGAAGGTAATATATTTATTATAATATATTTAGTTTTAGTTTTGTTTTGGTTTGTTTATTATTTATTTTTATATTTTGTTATTCCTTCGTAATAGGTGACTACCTGGTTTTAACCTGGTTTGGACAAAAATGCCCCGTAAAAAATGACTAAGGATGTTCTTAAATGACTAACTTCCTCTGTCAAAATGACTAACGTGCCTAATCAGTATAGACTAATTAAGAACAACAACAGCAGCATTTTCCCTTTGATCTCTGTAGAATCATACTTTATGCATGAAATATTTGATGAAATATTTGTGTGCTTTTTTTGATCATACAAATGGGAAAATAAAATATTGATATTATGAACTTTTTTCTTTTCAGTTTCAGAAGCAACACACGTTTAGTTCTTGTTGTTTTATATTCCAGCAGCCTGAATTGTTGTTAGTTTCAGAACTTTTACATATTTGAGCCTTGTGTTCTTATAAAATTGTTCTTAAAAAAAAAGAGTACAAGTAAAACACAGATACAGCATAATGAGAACCAAGCCTAATAGTTTACAAGACCTTGTGTATTGACAGAATATAGGGAGATTATCTGAAAGACTTAAAATTTAATACTTACATGTAAGATGCTTTTGACATTGATGGTTGTCAAGTTAGCCTTAGCAGCATTTTCTTCTAGTTCTTCCTCTAATTTCTTCCAGTCTATTTCATCACTGCCACTGGAGTCACTCCCATCTGCGTCAGCTGCACTATCTGTTGTGCTATCATCTTCCTGTATAGTAACTTTCCTTTTTTTATTCCCTCGATTTTTTGGTCGTAGCTTTCGCTTTTGAGATCTTGGCGTTGACGAGTTCAACATCACATTCACATATTCTCAGAAAGTTAAACTTGTTTACTGTATAGGAGGTTAAGTTTGTAGTCTAAAAAACAAATGAATATCATATTTACAATAGCATTTTTATACAAAATATTGGCTGATGACCATGGAGATTCTGCTAATTTAAATTAATTCAAAGGGATCTATTGAATGGGAAAAAACAAATGTGTCTTTAAGGTTTAATTTAAGTATTAATTCAAAATTTTAACATAATTCTACAAAATAGGGATAAGTTTTCTTAGGAAGACGATTTTTCTACAAATGTTTCATTCCTTCATGGTCATTCTCTAGCTATATATTTTCGACAACCTGTATGTCAGTATATGGAATTGTATGATTTACAATACAGCCTGCATGATGAATTCATGAAAACACAAAAAAAACACAAGGCGCATTTAGTTTCAACAGGCCCTCACATTGCCCTCATAGACTCTTTGGTTGCATTTAACCACGTTCTGGAAGAGGCTGCCACACCAATCATAAACTTTACGTCCACGATTCCGCTGCAGCAAATATTATTGACCCTGTCAGCTTGTCATCCTCCAATCAATGACACAGGGCCTTGTCTCCTTCGGCAGACACACAGTCATTGGTTGGTTCCAATTTCAATTCTTGGATGGTTGCTTGGACCAATTATTTGAGAGTTTTCGCTCATTTTTGGCCACACAAGGTATTTGAGGTTGTTCACTGACTTTACCAGTCAATTCTCTTTTTTTCTGCATGGGTTAATTATGACCGCTTGTTTCGACAGCATATGGACCAAGACCCCTCTTTGCCTTGGGCTAGCATTGACGATCTTTACAATCCTTATTTGTGTCATGCTCCTCTACAGCATCCGTGTTTCATGCACCATAATTTTGGTCATTTCGCCAGTGTCATTCCTCTTTGCACTGGGTGACTCTCCTGGTTTCCCTCCTCCAGCATCCTCAGGTTCCAGATCTGCATCAAACGACCATCGAGGGTTGTGCCAGTTTTTCAATAGAGGATCTTGCACCAGCTGCAGCAATTACTGATTCAAACACATCTGCAGTATCGGTTTTTGCTCCCAATCAGCCGCGCTGCCCAAAGTGTTTTGCTTCTCAATGAAGTTTTACCAGATTCAGTTATTTCTCCCATCAATTTAGTCCTGTTAGTTCACTTGCTATCGGCACCCACCCACGTCGTTGGGATGTTTCATCATACATTATTCAAAGTTTTCTTCATGGCTTTGACATAGGCTTTCATGGCCCTGTTTCTTTACTCTACCTCGCAATTTGCTGTCCACTTGTTCTGCTCCTTATCAAGTGTCAGCTGCAATTGCTAAAGAAGTTAGTAGGGATTGATTCATCATCTCAGACCATTCGCTTGCCTTCTGACAAATATGTGGCTCATTTGGACCTTTTCAAGGAGGGGATTGAAAGAAAAAAGTGTACTAAGCAAGAACTCTTTTAATCAATTGGCCTGCTGTTCTTCGCTGTGAAGGTGGTTACACATAGACGTCAAAGAACTTTTTGTCATAGTTGCAGCTGTATACCTGGGGTCACGAGTGGCATGATCGTCAGATCTTATTTTTCACAAATAATACGTCCCTCACCCAAAAGACAGGTACCTCCTGTTCCTTTTTTGTACTAAGCATAACATTAACGTTCTCATGCAACATGTTCCCGGTTATTCTAATTCTGCAGCTGATGCTTTATTTTGTTTACAGGTTTCTCGATTTGGCTGGCTCCAGCCTCACGCTCACGAGCTTCTTCAAACGTTACAGCACTTCGCAAAGTTTCGTTTACAGGGTTGCCGATTACATCGTCACCATCAATTACCTTACCATTCATCAGCTCCATTGTATGCATGCCTGTGTGAATTTGCACAGATATGCAAAGATATGCAAAGTTACAATCTGCCTCACCACTGGCCTTTTTTGGTTTATTACGCTGTTCAGAATACACTTCTTTCCATCATTATGATTTTAATAGTAATCAAATATTGCTAGCATCTGATCTTACATTCAATCGCAATTGGTCTATCATGACCGTTTTTATTAAAGCCTGGAAAAGCTGGTCCATTGTTTGTTTGGAGATCAGATGTCTTTTTTGTAAGTCAAGACATGGTGTTACTGCTCCGTGGTTGTTTTCCTGGCATTGACCACATAAATACTCACTCATTTCATATTGGTGGTGCCTCAGCGTCTGCCTCCGCTGGAATTACTGATAGTCAAATTCGAATCCTTAGTCGTTGGTCTAGTGATGCGTACCGTCGATACATCCATCAGTCAAATCTTCTGTTCAAGCATTATGTTCCGCGTTGTCTTCCAGAAGCTCTTATTACAGAATGTGGGATGCTGTCATTGGGGCCTCTATGCCAATTTGGGGAATTTTGGGGTCATTTGAATTTTAGCTCATAATTTGAATCATGAGCTGTATCGTTGTGGATCAGACACGTTCGATCATTGTTGACTTCAAAACATAACTTTTAAATCCCCATTTTGATTTGCATATGGATTTTCCATTCCTCCTGTGCGATATTATGTTCTTCCCATGCTTAATAATCAGCTGATTACCAGAGTTTGTTTACACCGTGATGTAATAATTATGAAAATGTTATGAGCAGCTTTAAGGGTAATTAGTGGTAAAGAAAAGAAAAATCGTTTCTAGTGTTTCCTTTGGGACTATTACGGCACATGGTTTTTACGGTATCTACTTTGTTATTCTACTGTTCCGTGTTATCTATAAATTGTTTTGAAAATTTCGCATGATGAGAAAATAATACTATGCTTGAACAAGGATGTGTCCTCCTGTTCTTTTTCTCCTCCGTTTATCTAATCTTCAAAGCAAAGAAATGTTTTTATGTTTTTATTACTAATGTTGTTTTGATATTTTATTTCATATCTTACATCCTTTTGAACATAAATTAGGTTTCCTTTTTTCATTTATTGGATACTAAAGTTGTTGGAATGAGGATAAGGTGAACCTCTACTACCTCTACAGCATACATAAAAATAGATAGAAATATAGACAAACACAATCATCCACAAGACAAAATGCAAATAAAAACCCTTCATTGTTAGGAATACGCTGATGAAATGTTACATTTTTTTTCTTTTCAACAACTCGGCTGATGTGGAGGAGGAAAAAAAGAAGAGAGAAGAGAAGAAGAAGAAAATAAATATTTTTACCATAAATGCATACAATTACCCCTAGAAAAAGGTTAAATTTTTGTAGGTTTCATAAAAGTTTAATTTGAGAAGAGAAGGACAAGACAGGAGACAAATGAACAATTACTGACCTGGTTTCTAGGATAAAGCAAGTTGGTGTATTGGCGCGAGACTTCGCTACCATTTTGTTTATTTCGCTTTCGATTATTCGACCAACTTTGAAAAGATGTTCCAAAACAAATATGGCCGACAACATCTAGCTAGCCATTGGAAAATCAGGATTTTTTCTCCACGTATCGTAATAGCAGCCAATAACACCCTGGGAAGGGGATCTCCAACCTAACTTCATATGACTCTTAAAGATTATGATAAAATAAGACATCTACATTTCCTTTGTGTAAAAATAACTAGCTCTTAGCTCTTTACTCTTTATTTATTTTTTATCCTAAATTGCCTCTGCGCTGGACCACACCACACCACGGCGGAGCACTGCAGCTTTTTTCTTGTCCATATATGCATGGAAATTGTCTTGATTACTCCTTTATTTGGCTTAGTTCCAGTTGAACCCTGTAGTAACGATTATCTCTTCTTTGTCCTGCTGCAAAAGAATGAGGAGTCAGAACATAATGAATTGTTCTTTATAGGACAAATTTCATACAAATTTCATTTCTGTTTACACCGTATTGAAATTTGAAACAGGTTTGAACTCAGTAAGCTCTCATGTAAACCCTGGTAAAAATGCTCACAGGATCCTCTACATCATATCATATAGGATCCTGTTGTAATATAGAGAGGAGGGATCCTGTGAAAATCCTTTGAAAATTAAGAAAGATTAAGTTTATATATATATATATATATATATATTTAAAATACGCCACTGGTTCTTGATGTAAACAGCAAGACAAAAAATATTTCTGAGCTGTATTCGTAAAATGAGCAAAATGAATTGAGAGAGACTTTACGTAATTTTTTTTTACGAAAAAGAAAGAAAATAAATAGAAAGAAGTTGTCCTTGAAGATATAAGTATATATTTTGAAAGAATTGAAAATTTCAGTTGTAAAACCATCTTTTTGCAACGACAATTTTTGTGTTGTCGTAAATTGTGAAATAAGCTAAAACACAACGGCAGTACTAAATGCCATCACTGATTTTTGAGGATTGCATCTTAGTTTGAAGTTCCTTAAAAATTTTGGATAGAGTGCTTGCACCCTTTATTGCTATGTGCCGTTTACTGCTAGTGGCAACTTTAATCATTCCATTTAAATCCTTCATTTAACTGCATCAAAGAAAAAAAAAATCCAATTAAACTAATGTTCAACTAAAAGTATAGATATTCAGTTGTTTTACTCTCCTATTAAGAAGTTGTGGATTGAATAGTGGTGATCCACCATAAGAACCGCATAGAAACAAAGCACTAGGGAGAATTTGTTTATAATTTGTAGAATTTGTTTGAGTGAATAAACTTTATGTGAAAACAAAAATTTTCACCACTGCGTAAAAATAGATTATGCTATTGTTTGACATATCGCCTCTACAAACATTAAGAGTCATTAACACAACAATGTCTGAATTATCATGCTAATTTTTGGAAAAGGCTTTGGCCATAAATAATTCAAATCAATAGTTTAAGAAAAATACTTGGTTTCAACAATGTACATCTTTTACGGAATTAAATTTGCAGTAATAGTCTACTATTAAGAGTAGTAGTATAAAGAATAGACCGCATGACTTGAATCATGGGAATTATTTAGGAAAAATGCAAACAGGCCTTTAATCTTTTTCAGCAGAGGATGGTGCAGCATTATATTATCGTTAGTGGTAAGGGGAGCAGGCACTCGATAATCCAAAAGCCATTACATCGTGTTTGTTCTGATGTATAAGGGACGACTCACATGTTGATTTTTCCCAAGCTTTTGGGCATGGACTCATAACTGATAAAGAGTTCAAAATTGTAGAAAGTTCAGCCTATTTCTGCGTGATCTTTTATTTTTGTTTTGTTATCTCAGTATAAATTCAGTAAATTAGGTCTGCAGTTATCATTGGTCAAAAAGTAGACATATATCCATTAGATGTCATAACAAATATATAGCTTCTGCCCTTTCTCGTTTAAAGAAAATGTCTAACACTCAAAATCCAAAAGAGGAGCAAAAATTGTAAGTATAATATATATATAAGTAAGTATCCAATGATGATTAGAAACTTTGGTAATAACTATTTTTGCATAGAACTGTAATTTTAGAATTTTGAATATGAATAGATTATAGCGATTTGGTATTGCTAATTAATTACTCATATTTCATTCTTGACTTATTTCCTGTTTAGTATTCCTTGGTTGGATGCTCATTACAATCCAGTCGCTTCATTATACACATTTTCATCTGGCATTGGTAACTGTAACATTTTAAATTTAGTGATTTGTTAAAGAAATTATTGGGATGATATCATATTTTGCCATATGTGTTATTAGTGGTATGACATTCGAGTATCATACACCTTTCATACTGTCTTTCATTTAGGTTTGGCAGACTTACATGGAGATGGTGATTATAAGGTCAGTTCCTTGATCTTAGTTCAAGAAGATGTTCAATAATGTGTTTTACATTTTTAAAATTGTGAATAATGTATTCCCAAAAAGCTTCTAACAACAAAGTCTGGGATGTTCTTTGGACATGCATGCATTTCAACTTTTATTTTAAGTGTCTTAAATATTAAGAGGTACTTTCACAACATATGCTTGATAAAGATATATTTTAAGACTGGATTTGATCTCTTATTTTCCAGTTAGTGGTTGCTGATCTTGGTTCTGGAAACGTTAATATGAAACTGAAAGTGTACAAAGGTATCTGTATAATGACACTTTGAAAATAAAAAAATTGTCATGATGATAAACCCATTTGTAAAGTTAAACATTAAAAATATTGTTTCCAGGGACTGCATTGATGTCTGAAAGTGCAATTGTTGATTTACCTACGGCTATTTCAATTTTTTACATGGATACAAACGAACCAAAGACTCCAGGTTTGTTTCTTACTATCAGTACTCCTATCAAATTATTTATTTACTTACGTATATCCTAGATAGCCTTAGCACTTCTGAAGGAACTGTTATTATAATCAGGGTCGTGTGTAGGTGGTCCTAAATACCCGGCTAAACATCTGTTTTCCATGTTGCATGCATTGGATGAATTCTAATGACTGACTTCCAAGTTACCCTATCTTTTGCTAAATCTTCATTTTCTCTTAAGTCCTTTCTCACTACTTCATTCCAAGTCTTCCCAGGCCGACCCCTTCCTGAACTGCTATCAACCAGAATATCCATTCCCTCGAAAACCCCAGATCTGTTTTAAGTCCTCAACTAGGCAACCTACTTTAATCAAACTCTCAAGCTGAGTGGATCAGTTCACACTGTTATTATTGCTGGCATGACTCAACCAGGTTTTTGAACCCTTTCCTCCAGTTGATAGTAATATAATTAATATGGAATGTGTGTTTTCACACAAGTTGAAACCATTGCTTATCCTTTTTCTTGTTTATTTTAGCCATTGCAGTTGCCAGTGGCCCGTATATTTACATTTACAAAAATCTCCGACCATATTTTAAGTTTTCTTTACCTTTACTCGAGGTAGGTTGAGCAATAAAGAATTATCGATGAATCACATGAATATTTTAGTGTTTCTAATAGGCTGGTTTGGATTGTTAGAAAAATAGTTTCTGTCAATCACTAATACGAAAGTTTTTCCTAATTTTTAGATAGATCCTCTTGAGAACGATGTCTGGAACCAAGCCAAAAATGTAATGAATTTCGCCTTTTCTATTCAAAACATTGTTGAATTACTGTTTTAAACTTAATTACTATTTATGCGTTTTTCAGGCTGATAAAGAAAGAAAATGTAAAAAGGTTAGAAAGAAACATTGTTAGAATGATTTAGGTGGATGTGTAAAGTTAGTTTAAGTGTATGGTATCTATTCTAAACTTGAGAAATAGAATGTTTTTGAATAGCTTAAAAGAATACAACATAGGAGGCTAAAAGTGACTTGATTTAATAAAGCCCCCAATTCAAAATACCCACACCTTCCGATTAAGCCACTAGATGTAAATCAATTTTTCTAAATCAACCTGTCTTATTTTATTTCTCCACAGAGACTTTTTGAAGATTTTGCCCCCTATGTTTACAGTATTTGGAGTGATGATGCATGGATTTTCTATAGTTTAAGTCACATTAGCATATACAAATATAAATAATATACAAACCAATAGCAAGGTGAGAATGCAGCCTTTGCAACAGGAATGGATAAATAATATACAAACCAATAGCAAGGTGAGAATGCAGCCTTTGCAACAGGAATGGATAAAGCCGCATCCATACACTAATTCAAGAAGTTTATTTGAGTAGAAGAATTTGAAAAAATATCTCCACGAAAAAACTTATGGGTAGTAGGGTACTGATAAGGACTGCCTTGAAATGAAATGAATCTGTATTCTTTTGGCTGGTTTATGTACTAGAACAACATTTTTATCATAGGAACATATGGATCCTGGTGTTGTACGAGAGATGTTATTGCAAGTGAGGTAACATGATTTTGTTGTTGTTGCTGTTAATTAGCCTTCAATGACTATTCATTGATGGTTTGTGACATCAAAATAATAAAGTTCTGCAGTTGCATTTTTTGTTTTACAAATATTGCATAACCCCTGTCAGTATAACTCCATGTGTTCTCCTAAATGTTTAGAAATGAAAGCGGTGCATCGTCATTAACTGCCAGATCACTGAAGTATGTTTACTTTTGTGAACTATGAGATATAAAAATCTACAGTGAAATCTTGATATTACGAACCCCTGATATAACGAAATTCTGTTTTAAAGAACATGGTTCTTGATTTAACGAACTCTCAATTATAACAAACTCTTGATTATTACGAACTGATTTCTACTTTCCTTTAGAGTTCGTTATATTGAGATTCCACCGTATTGAAGATAAATAGAATAATTTCTTTCGTCATTTTCTCTCTAGATTAATTCAGTTACCTCCTGAAGAAGTGGAAGCATACATTAATCTTTATAAACACACACCTTTGAAAAAGCAGGTGACTTGTACTTCTGTAAAAACATTTCCAGGCAAGAAAACGAAAAGAAAAACAACTAAAATGCAGATACAATCAATAATTTAAATTTCACTCAAGCTTCTGTTGTTCGAACCTCTATGATTAAAACTCCTTAAATCAAATTAATTTGAAAAGTACTTTTCTATAGAAATGAACCTCCATTATTTGAACACTCAATAAATTGAATCACTTTGCACGATCCTTTAGATGTTTGAATTACAGACATTACAACAATACACTTCATCACCATCTCGGAAAAACATGTTCTCCTTCACGATGTTAAAAGATAAAAACTCATGTTTTATAAGAGTTTTCACCGTAAAAGCTGTTTTGGTGTACGCAAAGTTGTTTCATTTGCTTTCTTTCTAACTTTCTAAAAATATTTTCATATTTCGTTCACATTTTACAACTTAGTTCTAAAAAATCTATTTTCACTACTCTCTTAAATTTATTATTTTAACTGATAGAGAGTGTTCACGGTTACTTTCTGTATCTTTTTGGTGGATTATACAAGAGATGAACATCAAAATACTTGAAATGGCTTTATAAACTAAAGTGAACAGGATTGTCGTCAACCAGTGATGAGTTTATCTTTTTATTTCAGTCTGTGGTAACATGTATGGATACTTTGCGTAAAAGTTCCAATGAGGAAATTAGCATCAGTTGTCTGGTTGTTGGATCTGAAAGTAAAGAAATCTATGTACTTGATTCAGAGGCCTTCACCATTCTGTCAAAGGTATCAGATAATTACCTGGAATTTAAATCTGCTATTACCACTCTATTCCCACTTGTAACATTACCTGGATGTTAAAAGATTATCTGTATTTGGAATTCAGTTGTTACTCGTTATTCATTATAGGCAAGCGTCCCTGACATTCCAGTATTTGTGAAAGTTACTGGATTGTTTGACGTTGATTACAGAATCATGGTTGCTTGTCGAAATGCAAAAATTTACAGCATAAAAAAGTATTTGTTTGTTATTTTGGTTCTTCTTTTTTATTAAATCCCGTATTGATGGTAACAGATGAAATCCCTAACTTGTTTCAGGGGAAAGGAATTGTTTCTTGTTGCTGAAATGCCTTATCCGATCGTGTCATTTGAAAGAGTGGGCAAACAAATGATTGTTGCAACAATGGATCAAAAGATAACCTGTCTAACCACAAAGGTACGAAATGTGAATTCACCTGCTAATTAAGTTGTCCACGCCAAAGTATGGTATGTAAAGGAAAAAACAATAAAATGAAGTTTTTCTTCACTTTTTTTTGGTAGTTCATTTCAAACATTATCAATCTGTGATATATTAGTATAATCCAGTTAGAACCATTATGTATTCACTCAACAGTATGAAGCTCCTTTCCTTATCTCAGAACATAAGATTCTTTGTAATATAAAATAATAAATATATATCGGTTATTCATAAGCATTATTGTTAGTTGAGAGTTTAATGAAGTGAACTTGGTGCCTGTTACTTGTGACTGTTTCTGGAAAAGTATAAAATTCTCGCAACCCTGATGAATTATTCTATTCTACAGGGAAAGAAGTTATGGGCGATCCATTTGACAGCTTCTGTAACAGCAATGGCCATGCTTAACAATAAGTCAAAGAATCTAAAAGCTTGTAAGTGGTATCCACTTCGAAAGCTTTCACTAACAGATAACAAAATAATGTCATGGCAGTGCTAAACTCTTTTTTGTTTACATGATTTTTGTGAATCAGCTACCATAGGGAAGAGTTACATTTGACCTATTATTATACACGACTGTTATTTTAAGTGGTCATTTTTCTTTCATTTAGTGTTGGTGGCATTGGATAATGGTGAAGTGCATACTTACAGAGAAAAGGTTTTGTGCGACACTATGAAAACACAGGTTTTGACAGTCATTCATTCATTCTTTCACTGGTTCATTCACTGACTCATTCACTGACTATTGATAATATGACTTATGATGTCATGCAATTTTGAATTAGGATGTTGTCACTGCAATGAAATTTGGCAGATTTGGACGCGAAGAAGGAACATTGATCATGGCTACCAAAGGTATTGCTTTGAAATCGTTTAACCTATGGACAACCTGATTTGTTTGCAACACCCTATAGAACTATCTTGAGATCGTGTTTTTATGTCGCATTCAGACATGGTTATCTATACAGGCCTCGTTTCTGTGTTGATAATTACTATAAATTGTCCCACAGCGATTTGCAGTTAAATTAATGTATAACTAAACAATGACCACTCTTCAATAACAAAATAAAAACAATCCATATCGTCGCCTGCCTATTTGTAGGCTGTCGAGAAAAAATCCTGTGATATAAGATATACCAACAGTGTGTAATAAGGGAGCTTTAAGATATATACCAATGTTGTGTAATGAGGGAGCTTTAAGATACATACCAATGTTGTGTAATGTGGGAGCTTTAAGATACATACCAATGTTGTGTGGTGAGGGAGCTTTCACGCAGCCAGGACTATTTATGAACTTTCTCTTTATATGTTTGGAGATTGAAGTCCATTTCTATTATTGATAAAAGTTTGATAAACTCACTACCTGCATATGTTGTTTTTCAGGATCACTTTTCAGCTTATTTCCCTTTTCATAAAAGATGTTCTTAATGCCCAACCTAAAGTAACCAATAAAAATCGTAAATTGAATCTATAATTAGCGAATAACATTCTCATTAAAATGACTTGCTAACAAATTATCTTTTTCTATTGCGTTGCGGAAAGACTCTGTTAAAACCAAGGCTTTGACATAATGTCAGTCAGGAATCTGCGGAGGTATCCTTCGTTCTGTTTGCTGCAAACATACTGTGTGGTCTTTAAAAGAACATTTTGACAATTTTGACGGCTTTTTTTTAGGTGGGGGATTGCTCGTGAAGATTTTAAAACGACAAGCAAACTTCGAAAATACCAACGTGGCTGTCGGTAGGTCGTCTTGTACAAATTCTAATAGTTTTTTTTTTCTCTATATGGAAAAGCACATCGTTTTTCTGAATCTCAAATCACTACACTCACTAATCATCCTCACCTGCTATCTAGGTGCTCCACCAGAGCAAATGGTAAAGTTAAATATACCGAAAAAAACGAAACTATTTGTTGATCAAGCTTTAAGGGAACGAGAAAATTCAGAGGGTTTGTTGATTTTTGTTTATCTTGCTGGAATTTTGATAATAGACTGAGTTCGTGTTTATATGTATGAGTATGAAAACGTCATACTCGGTTGTCAGAACAGATCTTGTGTATATATATGTAAACTAAATAATGACGATGAAACGCGTCAAATGTCATTTGTTTACTTATTTACTATAAAATCACTTGTTGCATAATTATATTGGGATAAGAACTGTCCAGGGTGCGAGATTCCTTCTGGTCTCCAGTTAGATATCACAAAGCCAAGCTAAGTATTGGTGCTTCCCAGTGAGCCAAATCTACAAAAGTCTCTGTGGGGGAGTGTTTCTATAGGAACGGCAAGCAATATAGGCTGCTGTTTCAATAAAAAACACTGCTCCGCAGAGACTTTTTGAAGATTTTACCCCCTGGGTTATCCACCTCTTCACTAAGTGAAATTGATTATAATGAAAATTTTCGTGTTTTTTTTATAGCAATGCATCGTGCTTTTCAAAGTGACTTGTTCAAGTTAAGATTAAATACAGCACGTACTTATGCGAAAACTTTGGAAACCAATTCTAATCCTGTGTCATCATCGTTAGAAGACCCAGTAAAACTCTCTGCGAAGGTGAGTAAGAACCAGTAAAACCCTCTGCGAAGGTGGAAGCTATCATAACAGTTGGTTCCCTGTCACTTTCACTTTCACTTTCCGTGTTACAATTTTGATATTGTAGGTTCAAGGTCTTGGGCCAATGTTCCAACTCATTATGATCGTATCAAACACGTCAGTTGATGTCCCAGTCACAGATTTGTTAATCACGTTTTCGACAGACAATTCTTTGTATAAAATTCAAAACCCACTCATCGAGGTTAGGAAAGAGATTTCCTTTTTTTTTGGAATTTGTACCAAAATCTTTTCTATTGGATCATCACTCGCCATCATCGTCATTAGAAAATTCTCTGAACTGAAGGTCTCATAGACTTGGTCTGTATTTTTAACAAATTGTTTAATATGCATTTTCTTCGATCACGTGGTCGTTAATACTTATTTGTGCATTCATTGTAATGACGCCATGTGATCAAAGTGAACGATTAAGTTTGCCTATCGAAAAGATGTATAAAAGACAGCATGTATAATAGGTTGTTTCTAATAGGTTTCCAATACAGTCAATTTTCTAATGACTCTAATAAGCTTGGTGTTATTGGCAGCAGTAAGTTCGATCTTATTTTGAAATTGACAGTTCCCGTAAATCGGTCATTTCCGTAATAAAAAACCTTCAACAAGGAAGTTAATATTCTCTCTGCCGTTTAAGTATACGATAACCCTTAAATCAAGTAATTAGCTATGGCATTGTATTACTTAAATGTACTGCAGCACTGAATTATGGGAACAGTCGATAGTGGTCTATCGTCAGTTTCTTAAGATGCAGTGGAGGTTGATTAGTTGCCCTCTTCAAATCTTTCTGTTCACATAAATCTTGAATATAAGGTTTTGCGAATATTGGTTGCTTTGGTTTGTACCTCAGTAATGGAGCTTCTCCGTTTAATATCTCTTCTGTGTGTATAGGTAGCGATCGTTCTTCCTGGTGTTATCTATCAGTTTGGTACACTTGTTGAATGTGTCGCAGAAAAAGGATATGCAGATAAAATCAAGGTGACTGCTTCATTTCTTTGACTGAAGACGGGTTACACAATTTAATCTTTCATCAGCCATGCACTTAAGTTTCATATAGCGCCTGTTCACAGAGGCAAAAATGTCAACAAGCGTTAGAGTTAAATACAATAAATTTCATTGTTGGGAATTTGATGTTATTCCACTATTTATACGTGTACTGAACTTCTGTTTTATGTATTCACTAGGTATTTTTACTACGAAGAGGAAATCCTGTGCCAGTAATTACAGCTGTGATCAACATGCCAGTCAGTGAAACTTTGGTGGTAGTGTAGTTGAACCCTCTCTGTAAAGGCCGTTTTCCACTTAAAGATAATTTTCCGCGGACTGGTACGGAACGGACAGGAAAAGTTACTGAGCATGCGTACAAACAATGTTTACATCATATGCTCAGAAAAATTTCTGTTCCGTAGAAAGTTGAATCGAGTTCAACTTTTTCCGTGGTGTCTGTGCGGAAAACACGAGGGAAAAAATTCTTTGTTTATACTTAGGGACTGATCACAGGAGGCGAGCCAGGCTGGTTAGGCGGGCTGGCTCTGTTGACGGGCTGAATTATTTTTAACCTATCACATGAGAAAATTTCAGCCCGGTTAACCGGACTGGTTAATGTCACGTGATGAAAGTTTAATTTTCCATTGTTATTTTCCATTCAAATAAAAAAAGACAATCACCAGTTAAACGGCCTGGCCCGGTTGAACACTCACATGAGAAAATTTCTCCCCGCTTTGCCGAGATCTTGGTTAGTCAAGGCGAGATGTCGGCAAAGCGGGCTGGCTGGTTTCTTATGTGATGACACATCTAAATTTATAAGAGTTTTTTAATGATAGCGAGATCTCGGTTTAGCGGGCTGAATTTTCTCATGTGATCACCCCCTTAATCTTGATGAATTTTTACCTGTTTCAAGTTCTGTTTTAAAAATCAGTGGAAATTTTCTTTTTCTGATCGTGGCAAATTTTCTGTAAGTGGAAAACAGCCTTAAGACAGAATAATTTCCTGGAAACTTATAAGCCGACAAAAAGACATGTGTTAGTGTTATGTCTTTTTAAAACCGTACTTCAGCAACGTATGCATATAGTTCAAAGAAAAATCTCGTATCAGTAAAGTTCATGGTGTAAACCTTACAGGATTGGTTTGGGTGATTGAGTTTATAAGTAACTTTTGCCCCGTTCTTTCAAACACTTATAACAGTTTTCACCAAAAGTTTTTCATACGAGATTTTCCCTCAAATGGCCTCCATGGTATTTCATTCTATTTTAAGTTTACCCTAACAATCATTATCCGTATGGAACTACCGTTTTGTTGCCACATTTAAAGTCGATAAATTATACGAAGCAAGTCTATGCCCACCAGTTCCTACTTCTTAGTGGAACTAAACCGTGCAGTTTTGCAAACTAACTATTTTACACCCTGAATGCAAAGATTGCAGGGCACTCCATTCCTTACATGCAGATTTTGAAAAGATAATATATAGGAAGAGGGACAAGATTGTAAATAAATTTTTAACTTGAGTTTGTACATACGAAAATTGAAAAGTCTTCATTGGAATTGAAATTTCTTTTTTTGCGTTTTTACTGTTCCTTATCCCTCCTTCGTCAAGAAACATTAAGTAATATGCGAAATACTGACCAAAGAAGGATCGGATATCAACGTACTTGGAAAGAAATTAAGTCTGGCTATTGTCCGGTTGGGTTACTGGCCGGCCGGGCTGCTGTCTCGTCTGGAAGGTTGGGAAATATCCGTCGTTCTGCTCTCTGTCGGAGATGTGTCCTTGGAGTATTGTTTATCGGGCTACCGGCTGGTCAGATTAAGAATTTGTTAAGAATCATGCTTAGGCTGAAAGTAGACCTGTTTGCGTCATTTATACAGAGAAAGCGTATACTATAGGATAGGATGTTCTTTTATTACACATAAGTAGGCAGTAATTATTTCAATTATTTCAATTTGATTAGAAACGAGGCGAGAATATGCTGTGGTTAATTTATGATAAGGTCGATTGATGTTTACATAAAAATGTTTACATAAATGTTTACATAGCCTTTAGCCTCCTCGATGTACACTATACATTCTTGATTCGTATTCCGAAAATCACCGAGAATATTTTATTCGTACTGTTAATTCTGCAGGAGGACAGTTTTACTAGAACTTCTGGTAAAGTCCCATGTACACCTGTATTTTGTATTCATTTTCTTCCCCAGTTCTTTCCCTTGCTTCAGGCGCTTTGAATATGCTCACGCAAACCTTAATATAGTGATTTTAAAATTTCATCGTTATCATTAATGATCATTAAATGGTTTATGTGTAGTTTGAGCATTAAAAGATACAAGCAAAATGAACAGGCAGATGTCTCAATTCCCTTTATTAATGACGCAGATGGGCCATTCTTTAAAATCTGGGTCATCAAGGTAATTGAAGACAAAATACATCATCTTATGCGACTTATCTTTATTTCGATTTTGCATTTTTACGATTGAGCAATTCGACATGGTGTTAAAATGATCTTTTCAAATAAACTCTATTAAAATAAACATATTATATGTATGAAAAAAATCTATTATTACCAATTGCAAACCCGTTTTAGGATAAGTTAACAAACAGAGAAGGTGAAATGAGGACCACAAAAGGAATTGTTAGAGTTAAAAAGTGCAGCCATGTTTATTTCATATGTTAAGAAAAAACAAAAACAAATGTATTAAAAAAATATTTTTATTTGCGTACGAAAAGCTTTGAAAATAAAAATTTTAATACATTTGTTTTTGCTTTTTGTTTACATACAAAAGCAATTGCTTTTGTTTTTTTGCGACTATGCCTTCATTTTGCCTTTTCTGGAGAATTTTCTAACCTTCATTAGAAAGTAGCACATGTAAACTAGGCTTTCGTAAATAACGTTGAATGGTTCATTGATTAAATACAATAAAGATACATGTTTGTTATTCAAAACGAAAAAGGATGCGAAAGTTTAAAAAAATGAATGCATTATTAGTACAAAGTTCATGCAAGAAGGCAAGAAACTCGAGAATTTTTACAATATGGGAAATGAAGAGAAGAAAAACATTACACGTGGAATATATAACTTGCATCGTGAAATGGTGGACAGCGAATTTCATGATCCATTTATCATTCATGGCTATAGAAAACCTAATATTTCTGTATTCGAATGTTTAAAGAGTGCTTTCGTTTTCTCGTGTAACGAATCGTTTAACATCTTGTCGCATTTCGGGGCTTTTGTTTACTTGGCTGTTGTATATTATGGAATTTTTACTGATGCTATGCCGTACAATGACCCTTTGTATTGGCCGTTGATGTGTCAAGCAATCGGGATTCTGGGATTTTGTTTAATGAGTAGCACAGCGCATACATTTAATTCAATGTCGAATCAAGCAAGGCATCGTTGTTTCTTTCTGGATTATGCCGCTATAAGCATCTATTGTGTAGGAGCAGGACTGGCGTTTTATCATTATCAACGTCCCCTGGTATCGCAGTCGAGCGTTTTGTCACCCACGCCATTCATCTTAGTGTCGGTAGTAACGTCGCTAATTTCTACATACATGTGTTGCTTGTCAAGAAATAAATGGACGTCAATAAAATACGTCATAAGAACGTCGTCGTACATACTTGCCTTCTTGGTGAATTCGTTTCCGTGCTTTTACCGACTAATGACATGCGACAACCCATCGGATTGTGACAATTCCAATTTTGGGATTTACAGACAGCACGCACTTTATCTATTTATAGCAGCCGTCGCCAATGTGACAAAGTTACCCGAACGATTAATTCCTGGAAAATTCGATGCGTTCGGGCAAAGTCATCACATAATGCATGTTTTATTTCCTGTGGCCTGTCACATTAAGTTTGAGTATTTATGTTTAGAGCTTAAACAGAAGCGAGTCTTACTGGTGGCCAACGATGTTGTACCGAGTTTTTACAATACCATCGTGCCAATGTTCGCAACAGTTTTATTGAACACTTGCATAGCTCTGCTGTCGAATACAGAAACCAAAGCTAAAAAAGAGCAGTAAAAAATGAACTTACACGAAGATGTTTTGAAACTATTTAATGCGATTGTATTTCGAGTAGATCCTATAGATAGAATTCTATACAGCATATTAGTCGTTCTTATACTGACATCTAAAATTCGTGTTGACATAAGTTCCGTCCCCGACGCGAATATCTATCCGTCAGTGTAAAACTGTTATTATCAAAAACTTTTGTGCTAAAATTCATCCGGCTACTTTTTCTCCGTCCAAGACGAATTTTACTTTGCAAACGAATGAAAAATTTACTGTCTGGAAAAATTGGGTAGTACTAAATCCTGGAACCCTTTCAGCTCAAACTGGCAGCAAAACACCTTACAAAATGTACGTGTTTCAATTTGAATCATGATCATTGATTTTCTATCGTCTAAACCAGAAATAGCAACATTCAAACATAAAATTCGAACGTTTAAGCCGGTTTTCCCACTAGGCCACTTTTTCGAACGAATCATTTTATTTTTCGGAACATTGGATCTATTACAACGCATTTGAAGAAATCGAATTATTCTTGTGCAACAAGTTCAATTGCAAATGTAAGTTTGTCCATGACTAATCAATCAATCATAAAAAGTCACCTAGTGGAAAACCAGCTTAATTCCAAAGTCGTTTTAAGGTCTGGTTTACACTGAATATATATGTTGTATCTTTGTAAAAAATGTAATAATGTTGTTAGCCTTCGTTCCCGCACAATGTAAAAAAAATGTTTATGAGATGGACATGGTGGTCTGATAGATTTTTTTAAATGGTTGGAGCTGGTTACAGGGTTTAGTACTACCCAAAAAACATTCGTCCAATGTAAAGCCGAAAAGTCAAAAATCGCTTTGACTGGGTGAAATTACGATTTTATACTGACGATTAAAAACAAAAACGTCGATCGAAATTTCTTATCTTTGACAGTGTAGAAACGTAAAAAAATTAAGCGACGAGTGAAAAAAATATCGCAAAATTCGTCTTCGACGTGATTTATTTAGTACTTTCAGACGAAGGAAAGAAGGAAATTAACTGTAGTTTTAGCGTGTGTGTTTAAGTTACTGACTGGCAAGTTATTGAAGAAAAGCTGATATCCAGCTGGAATGGAAAGGCCAAATAACCATTATATGTTTGCTTTGTCATTCCATCACAATAGAATATTGGGACTAGAGATGTATTTCAGAAAAATTCGTCTTAACAACTGTGTAGACATGACTTCCTACGTCCTCTTATGTCATCCGTTTTTTCCCTCGATTTTACACTGTCGTCGAATAAAAAGCCGACTGAGTCTTCCCGATTTTATACTGTCGTAATGATTAACAAGACGTAACTTACGTCCAGACGAAACTTTCATCTTAGTAAAAAACGGCTTTTCTTATTATTTACTAGTAATTGAACCTTCCTAGCCACTCATACGGGAAAATATCGACTTCTTATTGATTGACCATTTTTCAAATCCCAGTTGTTTGCTCAGACGTTTTTATGCAACTTTTGACAAAAATGTTGCATCATTTTGCATGGGGATGTTGACTTTTTTCGATGTTGCAATAAAGTTGCAAGATTTTCGAACAACAATGTGTTCTTCACGTTCGAAATTTTACTGTTTTTACATTTTGATTGAACGTTTTTAAGCTATGCCACATTTTGGGAATGATGATTTTTTTTCTTCCAACAATATTTATCTTTTATGATGCCCTCTGCTTTATCAAAATATTTATATTTTTCCTTTCATTCAGCAGGAACATAGGCGTATTCAGGGTCAGTCAAAAAAAGTGGAGGAGTCCAACATAATGATATTTCTTTTCAGTCTTAAGTGTCGATTAGGTTACTTGCACGTTTTCCTTTTCTACTTTAAATGACTAAACTCTCCTCCACAAACTTTGACTGAGCTCTAGCTACGCCTCTGAGGAAGTAATTGCGTGGTTCCTCAATTCATTCCCTTTCTTATAAATTCTCTTCGACCACATTTAGTATCGCGGTGCTACTTTCTTCTTTATTTCTTCAGAACAAAGAAACAATATCTTTATATTTTTTAATATTTTTGATATTATTTAAAGAAAAAAAACTATTTTAAATGAATTTTAATACGTCTTTTTATAACTTTTTATAAATTAGGTACTCCCATTTCACTAATCACAACAAACCGAATTCCTTTCGCAGAAAAATAAAAAATGGCGACTTGTGTACATTGCCTGCGCGTTCATTTTGTGTGCTTTATAAGTTTAAAATCTCAAAAGAAAGGTGAATTTGGGTAAGCCAGTATAACTTAACTGGCCAAAAAATGTTCATAGTACCAATCTGGCTAGTTTTTAGAATGTCCACCCGGCATATCAATGCAACCTTAATTTTGGCCTCTTAGCTTCCCTGACTAACTAGAGAATTTTCATTCTTTTTATTCACCGAATTGATTTTGGGTCAAAAATTTATAAGCCCATTGAATTTATGTTCAAAAAAAATATCTTTCCGTTCCAAATTCTTTAAACGTACAAACAATTTCTAAATTTTAAAGACCAGTTAACACTAGAATGAAATTGATATTCGCCTTGCGCAGAGCTACTTCAAAAGGAAAAGCATTCCGGCGAAAATACAGGTTTATGTTTTGATGGGTGTCTACTTCTTCTATAGAGGAGAAATGTACCATGACAAATTGTGGAGAATATAACAAAAAATCCTTTTTGGTAATTTTATGATAGATAAATTGTTAGCTCAAGCTTTTATTTAGTCTTCTTAGTAGTTTTTCTCATTAAAATTAAGAGCGAAAAAGAATTTGGACTAAAATTTTTCACGCCCAAATTCTCACGACTTCAACCAAAATATTTTCAATTTTTCGCAAGTTCATGTATTAAATCAGACTGAACAAATCTTGATGAGAATAACTCTGCGCACAAAATTATAATCACAATTCAAAACTGTTCAAGTTCTCTTATGGCCCCCTCTTTACGCCAGACTTTATTGGCGTTACGTTAAAAAAATGCCACGGTTAAACGATCACAGACAAACATCCAGCTCCGATCCTTGCCATGCCAAGTCATAATCTACACAATTAATGGCCGGCGTAAAAACAGCCAATAAAGTAACGTAACGCCCGATGTTCTAATTCGTGTATTTCTTCTTGAACATTGCGCGCGCACAAAAAGTGATGTACCTTGGCCCCAATTCAATTTTGTTCCTTCCCTCATCAAAGCCTGGTAAAAAAAAACAACAACATTCCATTTCAACTAAAAAAGTCGGTTCCCACTAGGCGTGTATTGTGATTATTTTTCTATTAGGATACTGTTTTTCTATTCCCAAACAATTTCTGAACGTCATCTGTTATATTTACACTGACACTGAAAATTTGTTCCCGAAAAACTTCTTGTTTTCTAGAAAGTTCAATTTAGTTAGTAGAGATTTCGTTATTTCAAGAATGCGGAAAGGATCCAGAGATATGGGATTTTCGAGTGCAGCGAAAGAAATTCTGTGACTATTTAATTTAAAGAAATTCGATTGAATGTTTTAATGAAACACTTCAATCTCCAAAACATAACGATGGGGGAAATTAAATATAACACAAAGTAAATGCCAGAAGAAATTTTATTCATTGTTTAAAAATGTCATAAATTTCACAACAACAGCAACTGGACTAAAAACTCCCAGTCTCCCAAAACAAAACAGGAGTGTCGTAACTATTTTCTGGGAGAAAACCATGAAGATGTTGTTTAAATAAATAGGGGCTCATTCCCTGTTCTAAATCATGGAAAATTCCATCCACTGATAACAAACGAAAGCTCGAAAGAATGGAGTAACGGATACCATCGTCATAAACGAGACCAGGGAATGAAACTATAGAAACATAAAACAAAATAGACTATGATAATAATTAATAAATAAAAGATTCAAAAATAACTTAACCTCTTACAAAATCACGGCGGAAATAGAAAATAAAAACACAATTAATCAAAGACCAACCGGAGTTCGAAAATTTAGTGAAATAAACAATTAGATAACATTCCAGGACAAAGCAGTTAACTAAAAATTTAAATACTTTGAAACTTACGAGTCTTCCGATGCAGGCCTCACTGTTAATATCCCACTAAGTACATCTCTATAAGACTGTTGTTATGAAAACAATGCCACACAGCAATAGGTACACCATAGCATTTTACTGGGAGAGTAGACCACTAAAAACTGTTTAAAGGTAAACCTGGATTTCTGTTCAGAATTTCTAAACAGCCACTTTGCTCTGTTTCCAAGAAAGGTTTTTAGTTCAGCCAATCATCCATCGATTGTGTTTTGGGAATTCTAAAAGTCCGATGTTAGCAAAAGGACAAAGGAACACAGCACATACAAAGACGGAATTTGACCATGAAAAGGAGTTAGTGCAAATAATTTTAACATAAAATTGCAACCTGGCTTGGAAAATGCAACAAACAGCCACATGATTTATTGGAAGTAAACTTGTGATGGACTTTGACATCGACCCAGATGCTGCCCTTTTGAATCCTAAATGTCTGGGGTTAGCGAAACATGGCACCAAAATGCAAACAAAATAGGAACAAACTGGAGAAGTGTAGTTTCCAAACGATAATTTTATTCCAACTTCTTAAGACGAATACCGTGATATTTCGCAGCACGTCCTTCCTAACAAGTTTAACAGCAGAACTCCGGACCTCTCTATAGTTATCAGCAGATCTTGTCTCTGCCTTTAACATTTTCCGATGTCCTAAAATACTAGGTTTTAGCAAGGCAACACACAATAGCAAATTTAAAAAAAAAAATTTAAATAATGATGGCAACGCGAACCTTAAACAGCACTGTATTCTTTACACATTCTTCAAAATCATCTTACATTGGAATCTTTTATGGTCAGTATACAATGACGTATCACAAAAACCTTTTTTAATGGCACGTTTTCGCATTCCAAAAAGTTCCCAATTCGGACCAAATGTCGCTTGAGCGCCAATCAAAATCGTGTCTGTACGGTAGGCAGGGATGGTAGAATTAAGAGGGCGCAAGAAGTTGCCATTATTTTTCGGTTTAGTTTCCAGAAATCCAAACTCCCCAAATTATCGCAGTTACGAGATCAGATGCAGAGGGCATTGACGTTTCAGAGACCAAACAACTGACGGCATTGTGGTGGTAACAGAATGTGCGTACAAACTGAAGTTCTACCAAATCACAAATCCTTCGGCGAAGTATTCTTAACCCCAACTCTCAACTGCTCGAAATCATTAAAGCGTAAACAACCAACTTGTGCATCATTTCAACAGGGACACCCAACTGCCCATAAACATTACTTATCATATTTCCCTCTTTCCAAATGTAAGGTGGCATTCTCTTCTTTAAAAATTCTGATGTCAAAACAATTGAACAAACAGTGCATTCCAGGACAAAGAAAGAGTGTTAAAACGCAACTTTGAAACTTACGAGTCTTCCGATGCAGGCCTCACTGTTAATATCCCACTAAGTACATCTCTATAAGACTGTTGTTATGAAAACAATGCCACACAGCAATAGGTACACCATAGCATTTTACTGGGAGAGTAGACCACTAAAAACTGTTTAAAGGTAAACCTGGATTTCCGTTCAGAATTTCTAAACAGCCACTTTGCTCTGTTTCCAAGAAAGGTTTTTAGTTCAGCCAATCATCCATCGATTGTGTTTTGGGAATTCTAAAAGTCCGATGTTAGCAAAAGGACAAAGGAACACAGCACATACAAAGACGGAATTTGACCATGAAAAGGAGTTAGTGCAAATAATTTTAACATAAAATTGCAACCTGGCTTGGAAAATGCAACAAACAGCCACATGATTTATTGGAAGTAAACTTGTGATGGACTTTGACATCGACCCAGATGCTGCCCTTTTGAATCCTAAATGTCTGGGGTTAGCGAAACATGGCACCAAAATGCAAACAAAATAGGAACAAACTGGAGAAGTGTAGTTTCCAAACGATAATTTTATTCCAACTTCTTAAGACGAATACCGTGATATTTCGCAGCACGTCCTTCCTAACAAGTTTAACAGCAGAACTCCGGACCTCTCTATAGTTATCAGCAGATCTTGTCTCTGCCTTTAACATTTTCCGATGTCCTAAAATACTAGGTTTTAGCAAGGCAACACACAATAGCAAATTTAAAAAAAAAAATTTAAATAATGATGGCAACGCGAACCTTAAACAGCACTGTATTCTTTACACATTCTTCAAAATCATCTTACATTGGAATCTTTTATGGTCAGTATACAATGACGTATCACAAAAACCTTTTTTAATGGCACGTTTTCGCATTCCAAAAAGTTCCCAATTCGGACCAAATGTCGCTTGAGCGCCAATCAAAATCGTGTCTGTACGGTAGGCAGGGATGGTAGAATTAAGAGGGCGCAAGAAGTTGCCATTATTTTTCGGTTTAGTTTCCAGAAATCCAAACTCCCCAAATTATCGCAGTTACGAGATCAGATGCAGAGGGCATTGACGTTTCAGAGACCAAACAACTGACGGCATTGTGGTGGTAACAGAATGTGCGTACAAACTGAAGTTCTACCAAATCACAAATCCTTCGGCGAAGTATTCTTAACCCCAACTCTCAACTGCTCGAAATCATTAAAGCGTAAACAACCAACTTGTGCATCATTTCAACAGGGACACCCAACTGCCCATAAACATTACTTATCATATTTCCCTCTTTCCAAATGTAAGGTGGCATTCTCTTCTTTAAAAATTCTGATGTCAAAACAATTGAACAAACAGTGCATTCCAGGACAAAGAAAGAGTGTTAAAACGCAACTTTGAAACTTACGAGTCTTCCGATGCAGGCCTCACTGTTAATATCCCACTAAGTACATCTCTATAAGACTGTTGTTATGAAAACAATGCCACACAGCAATAGGTACACCATAGCATTTTACTGGGAGAGTAGACCACTAAAAACTGTTTAAAGGTAAACCTGGATTTCCGTTCAGAATTTCTAAACAGCCACTTTGCTCTGTTTCCAAGAAAGGTTTTTAGTTCAGCCAATCATCCATCGATTGTGTTTTGGGAATTCTAAAAGTCCGATGTTAGCAAAAGGACAAAGGAACACAGCACATACAAAGACGGAATTTGACCATGAAAAGGAGTTAGTGCAAATAATTTTAACATAAAATTGCAACCTGGCTTGGAAAATGCAACAAACAGCCACATGATTTATTGGAAGTAAACTTGTGATGGACTTTGACATCGACCCAGATGCTGCCCTTTTGAATCCTAAATGTCTGGGGTTAGCGAAACATGGCACCAAAATGCAAACAAAATAGGAACAAACTGGAGAAGTGTAGTTTCCAAACGATAATTTTATTCCAACTTCTTAAGACGAATACCGTGATATTTCGCAGCACGTCCTTCCTAACAAGTTTAACAGCAGAACTCCGGACCTCTCTATAGTTATCAGCAGATCTTGTCTCTGCCTTTAACATTTTCCGATGTCCTAAAATACTAGGTTTTAGCAAGGCAACACACAATAGCAAATTTTAAAAAAAAATTTTAAATAATGATGGCAACGCGAACCTTAAACAGCACTGTATTCTTTACACATTCTTCAAAATCATCTTACATTGGAATCTTTTATGGTCAGTATACAATGACGTATCACAAAAACCTTTTTTAATGGCACGTTTTCGCATTCCAAAAAGTTCCCAATTCGGACCAAATGTCGCTTGAGCGCCAATCAAAATCGTGTCTGTACGGTAGGCAGGGATGGTAGAATTAAGAGGGCGCAAGAAGTTGCCATTATTTTTCGGTTTAGTTTCCAGAAATCCAAACTCCCCAAATTATCGCAGTTACGAGATCAGATGCAGAGGGCATTGACGTTTCAGAGACCAAACAACTGACGGCATTGTGGTGGTAACAGAATGTGCGTACAAACTGAAGTTCTACCAAATCACAAATCCTTCGGCGAAGTATTCTTAACCCCAACTCTCAACTGCTCGAAATCATTAAAGCGTAAACAACCAACTTGTGCATCATTTCAACAGGGACACCCAACTGCCCATAAACATTACTTATCATATTTCCCTCTTTCCAAATGTAAGGTGGCATTCTCTTCTTTAAAAATTCTGATGTCAAAACAATTGAACAAACAGTGCATTCCAGGACAAAGAAAGAGTGTTAAAACGCAACTTTGAAACTTACGAGTCTTCCGATGCAGGCCTCACTGTTAATATCCCACTAAGTACATCTCTATAAGACTGTTGTTATGAAAACAATGCCACACAGCAATAGGTACACCATAGCATTTTACTGGGAGAGTAGACCACTAAAAACTGTTTAAAGGTAAACCTGGATTTCCGTTCAGAATTTCTAAACAGCCACTTTGCTCTGTTTCCAAGAAAGGTTTTTAGTTCAGCCAATCATCCATCGATTGTGTTTTGGGAATTCTAAAAGTCCGATGTTAGCAAAAGGACAAAGGAACACAGCACATACAAAGACGGAATTTGACCATGAAAAGGAGTTAGTGCAAATAATTTTAACATAAAATTGCAACCTGGCTTGGAAAATGCAACAAACAGCCACATGATTTATTGGAAGTAAACTTGTGATGGACTTTGACATCGACCCAGATGCTGCCCTTTTGAATCCTAAATGTCTGGGGTTAGCGAAACATGGCACCAAAATGCAAACAAAATAGGAACAAACTGGAGAAGTGTAGTTTCCAAACGATAATTTTATTCCAACTTCTTAAGACGAATACCGTGATATTTCGCAGCACGTCCTTCCTAACAAGTTTAACAGCAGAACTCCGGACCTCTCTATAGTTATCAGCAGATCTTGTCTCTGCCTTTAACATTTTCCGATGTCCTAAAATACTAGGTTTTAGCAAGGCAACACACAATAGCAAATTTAAAAAAAAAAATTTAAATAATGATGGCAACGCGAACCTTAAACAGCACTGTATTCTTTACACATTCTTCAAAATCATCTTACATTGGAATCTTTTATGGTCAGTATACAATGACGTATCACAAAAACCTTTTTTAATGGCACGTTTTCGCATTCCAAAAAGTTCCCAATTCGGACCAAATGTCGCTTGAGCGCCAATCAAAATCGTGTCTGTACGGTAGGCAGGGATGGTAGAATTAAGAGGGCGCAAGAAGTTGCCATTATTTTTCGGTTTAGTTTCCAGAAATCCAAACTCCCCAAATTATCGCAGTTACGAGATCAGATGCAGAGGGCATTGACGTTTCAGAGACCAAACAACTGACGGCATTGTGGTGGTAACAGAATGTGCGTACAAACTGAAGTTCTACCAAATCACAAATCCTTCGGCGAAGTATTCTTAACCCCAACTCTCAACTGCTCGAAATCATTAAAGCGTAAACAACCAACTTGTGCATCATTTCAACAGGGACACCCAACTGCCCATAAACATTACTTATCATATTTCCCTCTTTCCAAATGTAAGGTGGCATTCTCTTCTTTAAAAATTCTGATGTCAAAACAATTGAACAAACAGTGCATTCCAGGACAAAGAAAGAGTGTTAAAACGCAACTTTGAAACTTACGAGTCTTCCGATGCAGGCCTCACTGTTAATATCCCACTAAGTACATCTCTATAAGACTGTTGTTATGAAAACAATGCCACACAGCAATAGGTACACCATAGCATTTTACTGGGAGAGTAGACCACTAAAAACTGTTTAAAGGTAAACCTGGATTTCCGTTCAGAATTTCTAAACAGCCACTTTGCTCTGTTTCCAAGAAAGGTTTTTAGTTCAGCCAATCATCCATCGATTGTGTTTTGGGAATTCTAAAAGTCCGATGTTAGCAAAAGGACAAAGGAACACAGCACATACAAAGACGGAATTTGACCATGAAAAGGAGTTAGTGCAAATAATTTTAACATAAAATTGCAACCTGGCTTGGAAAATGCAACAAACAGCCACATGATTTATTGGAAGTAAACTTGTGATGGACTTTGACATCGACCCAGATGCTGCCCTTTTGAATCCTAAATGTCTGGGGTTAGCGAAACATGGCACCAAAATGCAAACAAAATAGGAACAAACTGGAGAAGTGTAGTTTCCAAACGATAATTTTATTCCAACTTCTTAAGACGAATACCGTGATATTTCGCAGCACGTCCTTCCTAACAAGTTTAACAGCAGAACTCCGGACCTCTCTATAGTTATCAGCAGATCTTGTCTCTGCCTTTAACATTTTCCGATGTCCTAAAATACTAGGTTTTAGCAAGGCAACACACAATAGCAAATTTAAAAAAAAAAATTTAAATAATGATGGCAACGCGAACCTTAAACAGCACTGTATTCTTTACACATTCTTCAAAATCATCTTACATTGGAATCTTTTATGGTCAGTATACAATGACGTATCACAAAAACCTTTTTTAATGGCACGTTTTCGCATTCCAAAAAGTTCCCAATTCGGACCAAATGTCGCTTGAGCGCCAATCAAAATCGTGTCTGTACGGTAGGCAGGGATGGTAGAATTAAGAGGGCGCAAGAAGTTGCCATTATTTTTCGGTTTAGTTTCCAGAAATCCAAACTCCCCAAATTATCGCAGTTACGAGATCAGATGCAGAGGGCATTGACGTTTCAGAGACCAAACAACTGACGGCATTGTGGTGGTAACAGAATGTGCGTACAAACTGAAGTTCTACCAAATCACAAATCCTTTGGCGAAGTATTCTTAACCCCAACTCTCAACTGCTCGAAATCATTAAAGCGTAAACAACCAACTTGTGCATCATTTCAACAGGGACACCCAACTGCCCATAAACATTACTTATCATATTTCCCTCTTTCCAAATGTAAGGTGGCATTCTCTTCTTTAAAAATTCTGATGTCAAAACAATTGAACAAACAGTGCATTCCAGGACAAAGAAAGAGTGTTAAAACGCAACTTTGAAACTTACGAGTCTTCCGATGCAGGCCTCACTGTTAATATCCCACTAAGTACATCTCTATAAGACTGTTGTTATGAAAACAATGCCACACAGCAATAGGTACACCATAGCATTTTACTGGGAGAGTAGACCACTAAAAACTGTTTAAAGGTAAACCTGGATTTCCGTTCAGAATTTCTAAACAGCCACTTTGCTCTGTTTCCAAGAAAGGTTTTTAGTTCAGCCAATCATCCATCGATTGTGTTTTGGGAATTCTAAAAGTCCGATGTTAGCAAAAGGACAAAGGAACACAGCACATACAAAGACGGAATTTGACCATGAAAAGGAGTTAGTGCAAATAATTTTAACATAAAATTGCAACCTGGCTTGGAAAATGCAACAAACAGCCACATGATTTATTGGAAGTAAACTTGTGATGGACTTTGACATCGACCCAGATGCTGCCCTTTTGAATCCTAAATGTCTGGGGTTAGCGAAACATGGCACCAAAATGCAAACAAAATAGGAACAAACTGGAGAAGTGTAGTTTCCAAACGATAATTTTATTCCAACTTCTTAAGACGAATACCGTGATATTTCGCAGCACGTCCTTCCTAACAAGTTTAACAGCAGAACTCCGGACCTCTCTATAGTTATCAGCAGATCTTGTCTCTGCCTTTAACATTTTCCGATGTCCTAAAATACTAGGTTTTAGCAAGGCAACACACAATAGCAAATTTAAAAAAAAAAATTTAAATAATGATGGCAACGCGAACCTTAAACAGCACTGTATTCTTTACACATTCTTCAAAATCATCTTACATTGGAATCTTTTATGGTCAGTATACAATGACGTATCACAAAAACCTTTTTTAATGGCACGTTTTCGCATTCCAAAAAGTTCCCAATTCGGACCAAATGTCGCTTGAGCGCCAATCAAAATCGTGTCTGTACGGTAGGCAGGGATGGTAGAATTAAGAGGGCGCAAGAAGTTGCCATTATTTTTCGGTTTAGTTTCCAGAAATCCAAACTCCCCAAATTATCGCAGTTACGAGATCAGATGCAGAGGGCATTGACGTTTCAGAGACCAAACAACTGACGGCATTGTGGTGGTAACAGAATGTGCGTACAAACTGAAGTTCTACCAAATCACAAATCCTTCGGCGAAGTATTCTTAACCCCAACTCTCAACTGCTCGAAATCATTAAAGCGTAAACAACCAACTTGTGCATCATTTCAACAGGGACACCCAACTGCCCATAAACATTACTTATCATATTTCCCTCTTTCCAAATGTAAGGTGGCATTCTCTTCTTTAAAAATTCTGATGTCAAAACAATTGAACAAACAGTGCATTCCAGGACAAAGAAAGAGTGTTAAAACGCAACTTTGAAACTTACGAGTCTTCCGATGCAGGCCTCACTGTTAATATCCCACTAAGTACATCTCTATAAGACTGTTGTTATGAAAACAATGCCACACAGCAATAGGTACACCATAGCATTTTACTGGGAGAGTAGACCACTAAAAACTGTTTAAAGGTAAACCTGGATTTCCGTTCAGAATTTCTAAACAGCCACTTTGCTCTGTTTCCAAGAAAGGTTTTTAGTTCAGCCAATCATCCATCGATTGTGTTTTGGGAATTCTAAAAGTCCGATGTTAGCAAAAGGACAAAGGAACACAGCACATACAAAGACGGAATTTGACCATGAAAAGGAGTTAGTGCAAATAATTTTAACATAAAATTGCAACCTGGCTTGGAAAATGCAACAAACAGCCACATGATTTATTGGAAGTAAACTTGTGATGGACTTTGACATCGACCCAGATGCTGCCCTTTTGAATCCTAAATGTCTGGGGTTAGCGAAACATGGCACCAAAATGCAAACAAAATAGGAACAAACTGGAGAAGTGTAGTTTCCAAACGATAATTTTATTCCAACTTCTTAAGACGAATACCGTGATATTTCGCAGCACGTCCTTCCTAACAAGTTTAACAGCAGAACTCCGGACCTCTCTATAGTTATCAGCAGATCTTGTCTCTGCCTTTAACATTTTCCGATGTCCTAAAATACTAGGTTTTAGCAAGGCAACACACAATAGCAAATTTAAAAAAAAAAATTTAAATAATGATGGCAACGCGAACCTTAAACAGCACTGTATTCTTTACACATTCTTCAAAATCATCTTACATTGGAATCTTTTATGGTCAGTATACAATGACGTATCACAAAAACCTTTTTTAATGGCACGTTTTCGCATTCCAAAAAGTTCCCAATTCGGACCAAATGTCGCTTGAGCGCCAATCAAAATCGTGTCTGTACGGTAGGCAGGGATGGTAGAATTAAGAGGGCGCAAGAAGTTGCCATTATTTTTCGGTTTAGTTTCCAGAAATCCAAACTCCCCAAATTATCGCAGTTACGAGATCAGATGCAGAGGGCATTGACGTTTCAGAGACCAAACAATGACGGCATTGTGGTGGTAACAGAATGTGCGTACAAACTGAAGTTCTACCAAATCACAAATCCTTCGGCGAAGTATTCTTAACCCCAACTCTCAACTGCTCGAAATCATTAAAGCGTAAACAACCACTTGTGCATCATTTCAACAGGGACACCCAACTGCCCATAAACATTACTTATCATATTTCCCTCTTTCCAAATGTAAGGTGGCATTCTCTTCTTTAA